>MU281330.1:654560-840063 GCA_022385595.1 Xylaria palmicola | reverse complement strand
CGCCCCCCCCCCACACCCCCCCCCCCCCCCCCCCCCCCCCCCCCCCCCCCCCCCCCCCCCCCCCCCCCCCCCCCCCCCCCACCCCACAACACGCGCAGGTGCAGCAAGGACCTCGGGGCGTGTGGAGACGTGTGGAGAGGGGGTGCGGGCATACACAGTCGATGCGCTGAGCGGCGGCGCATTGCGCATGTGGGTTTGGCGATGGGATCGGGGAATAGCCGTACGTAATCGAGCGAGCAGATTGGGGGAGACGGGGACGCGCTGGATGAGCTAAGAAACCCGGGAGCGACCTACCACTCGAGCTAGCATTGTCCGCCATGATCATGTCGAATTTCTGACTCAGCATCGACCGCGCTCGGCTTCAAGTACCTGGCCTGCGCCAAGGGACCGACCTGCTTCTACTACCTAGGTAGGTACTATAGTAGCTAAGAGGTACGGGGTAGGTACTTAAGTTCCTTGGTAAGTAGGTACTGTGGCACGTTACAGGCAGGCGCCGGCGCTGGCTGGCGCAGGTGGACGGAGGCCCGAGACCACAACACCACGACACCACGACACGACGCGGCCTGCGAGCCGTGCTGCTGAGAGGCTGGTACGGTGCGCGGTGGGATGCCGTATCGAGTATCGCCCGCGGATCTGGGGTCTTCTGCGAACAGTACCGTTAGCGCCGGTAATATGCGGTCGAGTGCGCGCGGACCTGCGCATTCCGCTCGGGGCGGATGTGTGGTGATGGTGATGGAAAACAGCACAGCCGGGTGTGACCTGGCCCAATCTTGCAAGGGGACGAGGGGACGTATTAGGTACTTATGTAAGGACGGGGGGAGGCTTGAGGTCGCGGGTTCCTGTGGTGTTTGCTGGGGCCGTCTGCCTGTCTGCCTGTCTGCCTCTGCCTGCCTCTGCCTGCCTCTGCCTGGAGAGCGACAGGTGGCAGAGCCCGGCGGGCACTGGACACTGGATGCTCTGGACGCTGAGGTAGGTACCCGTGCTCCACCACAAGTCCACAAGTCCACGCTCAGGTGGGGCCGCGCACTTGGAGGGACATCTGGGTCTCAGGTCTGTACTCAGTACATGCCGGCCAGCTGGCCAGGCTCACCAAGCAACCACAAGGTTACGCAACACAGCACAGCACAGAATCATGTACGATGTACGCAGGACTCGAAGTATAAGAGAGTAGGGTCAGCCGGTTGGTTGCTGAGTACCTAGGCAGGGAGTAGGTAGGGTCCTGAGGTCGGCAGTTGGCCAAGTGCTGAAGCCCGTGCTACTGAGCGTCCCGGACAAGCATACTCAGTTTGCCGACGGCTGACAGCGGGATCTGACCTCGAACACCTGGGAGCTGCACATCACTCGGCGGGCAGGGACAGGACACGGTCGGTGATCACAACACTGGGCGGAACAACAACAACAAAAAAAAAACAAGAGCTTCCTCAACTGAGACCATGAGGTGATTTGCGCTGGGAAGAGGAAACAACCACTCACATTGGATGGGAACAATTAAGAAGAGAGAGAGAGAGAAAAACGCCTAAAGCGTCGATCCCCCGCTATGGATATCCGTGCAGAGAGCAATACTATCCACGTACGTAGTAGGAGAGCGAATTCACGAGCGCAGCACATGTAAATACGCAGTAGGGTAGGTATACGCCGTACAAAAAATTTTCCTTAAAATTTGAAAGACACTCTGGACGCCGTGGTGGTTTCTGGTGTACAAGTAGTTGTACAGAGGCAACAGGGGGGTAGTCATCGTCCTGCGGGCTGCGTGTAGGTAGTCAGTCAGGTTCAGTCCCGATTGTCCGATAGTCGATACCGAGAGGTCACAGCCAGAGATTCCGTGACACCAGCAACTAAACTGGGGAGGGCGTTTGTCAGCGAGTGGGTACGAATGGGGAAAAAGAAAACTTATTGAGGGCTGGCACCGAGTGGCACGGACAGCGTGATAAACCCGACCCGTCCGGCCTTAGGTAATGTACTCAGTACCTACCTACTGTGCCTGCTCCCCCTGCCTGCAGCAGTGCAGCCTCCCTACCTTGCCTACCTTGCCTAGTACAGGTACCTACTTACCCAGGTGGGTAGGTGGGTAGGTGGGTAAGTGGTATAAGTGGGTACCTAACTAGGTGGGTATACTCATACGTGCCCAAGTCAGGTACGGAGCTGTACGTACATAGGTAGTACTGCCCTCAAGGAATGAGATCATCCTTTGCTTGAATTTCCGCTTTTCGGGACCTCCCTCGTCCAGCAGGTTCGCGAGCTTGCCCCAGCGAATTGCAATGCCACCAACCATGAAGGAGCAGACAGATCGGTGTCCATTAGGCTATTGGCCTGCCCAGGCACTATGGCGCCATACCTGTAAGTACCATGCTTGAAAATGGCGGGCGGTTGCTCCCCGCTTAGCCTATTTTGAGTGAGGAAAGGCCGGATTAGGCAATTACCGAGCTGGAAGTGCGCGATCTATATTCCTTCCTGGGCCCATGCCGTACGTATACCTACCATACCAAGTACCAAGTATACCTGCCAGAATACGCTATACGTACGTAATACTAAGTACTCCGCGCAAGATCAAGCATACACCTTCGGTACCTACCTTGTACTAAGAGATAAATTCGAAGTACTATAGTAGTACCACTAGCACTGGCTGTGTTGTTATTGCTATACCGGTAGTACCCAGAACGTGTACTATGTAGATAATCGTCAGGCAAGGTCCCATCCCCGAGACAGGTGAGCTGTGACTTGTAGTACTCACTCGCTAAGTGCGCGACATTCAAGGCCAGAAATTATCTAACACTGTGAATAGGCACCACGTAATCCTCTGGTACTATCACGTCTATTATATACTGCCGCAGGTGGTAACGCTGTGTGCCGGTAGCAGCGCCAGAGGCCATTGTCGGCGATCCACAACACCCGTGACTTATCGGCCGGGTGTCCTATAAATAAAACCATAAATCAACGCATACAAGTACCTACCTAGGTAGGGTATGGAGTAGGTACGCGCGGTACCCTACAAGTTTACAACGATTGTCAAAAGTCCCTTCATGCCCTGTGCGTACCGAGTGCGCCCATGCAATGCAGCTCCGTGTGACAGCGAGGGACTGGAGCGACTGGAGCATGTCTGTACCTACAGCCGTGGCTTGCTTGATCTGACCCAGACCTCCCTTACGCCCTGGTCCTTGTGTGGAATCGGTGGCCGGACAGGCGCACACACATAATGCGCGTCATGAATTCTTATACGGCCCCCTCGACATATTTTACGCATGAGGCTACCGGTCGTTCGTCGATTCTTAGTAATGCGAGCCAAGCCTGGACCCCTAAAGATGAAAAGAGAGTAGAAGTTGAGGGACAATACTCCGTACTATGTTGGTACTGCCTCGGCTGAGTCGCCAACGGCGCCTGCTCCTCGGACGCACAGCTATGATATGATGTGATCCGTAGTCGAGGGCGTCAACCCCGGTGGGAAAAAAGGAATGGAGGCATTCGTACGTAGAATGCATCCGTATATGTGCGTATGTGCGCGTGTGTGCCCAGAAGCTCATGTAAGCCGTCGTAACCATTCCTCAATCCTTACTCATCCTTTGGAGGCTCAACGATGCGGTGCCGTCTCCTCCTCTCGGGAAGGATTGCAGCCGTTGTTGCTTTACACATGACTAAGGCTATAAAGGGCGTCACTCTGCGAATGGAGCACCCGTCGGTTGCTTGTGGTTGCAACTTAGCAGCTGCTAATGGTGGTAACCTGCGACAATCACACTGCCCATCATCTTCTCCATGTTGATAGGCTATATCCGTCTAGGCTACTGGTTTCAGCTCTGTCCTAAACAAGCAAGTATAACGCAATCGAGCATCTACCGGTACCCAGTCCCACTACCTATACGATGGAGTCGAGGTGGTTGGGTCTAATCAAGGCAGGTTATTAATCATTCACCCACGCTCGGCCCAACAGAAGCATACCATAGGGTAGAACCAGACACGTTCCATGGTATGAGACCGCGCCCGTGCAGCCAACAGCTACGGAGACCCTTGCATTTCAGCGACTCCGATTCCCGCGGTCGCCGGCAGGACATCGGTGTTCTGGCCAATCTTTCTTTTCTGACCTGATGGTGATGGATACGGCACCGGCCTGTTGTGTTGTGCTGTGTTGTGTTGTGCCGGTTACACTCATCCCGAAGCCAATGCTGCTCATTTACCAGCTTGATACGGAGTACGGAGTACTTGATACCCTTCCCTGCCCAACGTGACATGCACAACCTACCCAGATGGGGGTGCTGCTCGCCCGAGTCACACCCAGAGAGGTCGCATGGGCTTTAGTAATCATCTGCCGATCCCTTCGCGGCTGTACTTCAACAGAAAGTATTGTGGCACTCTTCCAAATTGCGTGGTGTTGCACGCTGGTATTACCATGATACGCGTCCGGGAAGGAAAAAAAGTTGAAAAAGTTGACGCCATCATGTAAGAGTCCCGCTTGCCGCCCAGCAAGCAGCTTAGCCAGCATTATCTACGGGAACGGTATATTACTCCCATTAGTAGGCATCCTATCTTAGTTGAAGCGAGGCGCCAATGGGGAGTAGCCGGCTCGCATCGACATCTCCGGAACCTACCACGGAATAACAACATCAACACCCACATACTGATTACCTGCTTAGTCCAACGTTACACTGTACATGTCTCTCTCGTCTGTGTAGTGTTGAGTCCACGGAGAGAGGTGAGTTGCACACTGACTACGTAGTGGGAAACCCACCAGTTCTGCCGTGTGACCATAGATACCTGACAGATAGGGGTACCGCTTTGATACCTATCGAGCACAGTATCCGTGGCCGTGTCGGGTTTCGGCTTGTGGTTTACGCCGTACTCGCGATGTACCGTATCTCACTTCGACTGCTTATAGATAAAACAGCCACAGCAACTATCCGATATTATCTTCACAGCCTTCGAGTGGCGTTGACAGCAAAGAGAAGTGAAAAAGTACCATTGTTAGACACCGCGATATGAAAGCCGATACCTCCCACCTAATGCTATGACGACGACGCCGACAATAACGATGCACTTATGTCGCAGTTCGCAGGCAGTGTGCTGAGCCCAGGCTCTTATTCAGCCAGCCATTATGCGCAGAGATTACCAAGTCCAGTTATGCATGGTCCTGTAACGCATCCGCGGGATCTGCACCCCGGTGAGACTTATACGCAGTATTTGGAAACCATTAACCAACTGTATTAACTATGCAGTATCGTGCGAAGTATGAATCGTTGTTCCCATAAGAACCTTTAAATCGGGTTATCTCAGATACTCCCGAGCCAATCACGACATCCATCCTGTCAACAAGCCAATGCAACGGGACTCGGATGCGTGACGCGCGCTTCCGTGACCGCCACAGTTCTTCTTTCCTATCCTACTATGTATCTTATTTCTTAACGCCTTTTCTTTTCCCCTCTCTTTCTCCTCAGCGAAAGCGACGACCCTGGACACAAGAACCCTGATCAAGGTTCATCCTCTGGTCCCCTCATTCGGTTCCGAGCTCGGCAACGGAGCGCACATCCTCCGCCTCCAGGCTTTGCATATCTGTTGGTAATGCTTGCCTTACACACAGCCGGCTGGCTTTGCCTCTGTACTAACAAGGAATGTCTCCGAGTGCTACGGATCCGAGTCAGAAGCAAGTCAGCAGGTGGGTTCGAGTACTCAGGGCCTACGTATGGCTCGTGCTTCGTAGCCCAAGGTGGCATCAAAGCCTATTTTCGCTTTTTTCTGCTTACTTTGCATATGTCGGCTCGCGGGTAAGATATACAGAGACTGGGGTGCTGCAGGTTAGCTAAAACGGCATATGGGGGACCACCACCCCCCCAGCCCGTCCCACGTTATGGTTCGCCGCCCGGGGTGTGTATCTAGCCTGTGTGATCTCCGTGTGGTTGTCTATCGATACTATAAGGAAGGAGGAAATTAATGTCTGAATAAGCAAGCTTCAGAACGACTGGCCAACTAATATCTTCCAGCGAGTTCCTGTCTCCAAAAACCCACCTTCTCAAGTCCATATATCCACAACTAGGTAGATTACTGTTCTCCCGCTTAGCTTGCACGACGACAACGACGACGATTCCGGTTCAGCTCCCTGTGTCACCGCTCAGCGGCTAAGTTGGGTTAGTTAACTACGAATATGCACTTGCCTTACCCTACCCTACCCGCACCAGGCGTGTCGGGTATCGAAGGAATAATACCCTAGTCGAGTTAGCAGACGCCCACTGACGGGGTGTTAAACCTACCTCGACTAAACGACCTACATGGCTTGATTTTAAGACTCGTAATACTACGTAACATTCAGGTCTCGAATATCTAGGACAGGTTTCCGGCTCTCTACCTTAAGGTTCGGCGTGGGAATTGCACTCGGCACTCCCAGTATGGGAACAAGCCCTTCTGATTTATAGCAGGCGACTTTTAGTATACAGATAAAAAGTGCGTTTGTGTGTTTGTGCATATGCCGTGTATATTAAGGCTTCCGAAATACACAAATACCTCATCGGCACTGGGTATATTACTATTGTCGCTACCCTAGCGAGTCTCACTTCCCCCCGAGCACAGGAACGCTATCATTCCTTGGACTATTCAAATAAAGGAGGATACCAGAGAAACACAGTCCAATGCTTATGATGCCAATCGTATCTGGATGCATCCGAGTCGCAGAGCGAGTGGAAGGGCCTATTTAGATGACAGGGGCGGGTTCGATTCTGCACCGCTCTTTTTTGCATGCGGGAGAAATCTCTGGAGGAGTCAGCAGTCGTACATATAAATCGTATCGGGGATTCAGGATCTGGTCCCAGGGCCGCGGTATCAGATTCCTGACCAACTTAACTAGGGATGGCGATGGATGAGAGTACTGTGTGGCTAAGATTGGCTTAGTCTGGTGGGCGTCGTGCGGTAGATAGAACGAGCGATTAAGATAGTACGATGCTTTGCGATTCACCTGTGGGCAAGCTCAAGCCATAATACGCGCAATAGCTCCGCGGAGCCTGCACGGAACCCGGACAGCGAGACCGAGTAACACATCATGAAGATGTTGAGTCTGAGCAGCAGTGAGGCATAGGTCAGTACTAGGTATTCGGAGCCGAGATGGACCCTATAACAAAATACCTGGTCAGATACCTACCCACCAACCTAAGGCATATTCTCCAACGAGCTATTCTTATGTAAGCTCTGGACAAACATACCAAGTTAACCGCTGAAAGCCTAAACCAGTTATTTCCCGAGCAAGGGACTGTGAAACAAGAATATAACACTACTTAGGAATACAGTTGTCCTCTTCTCTGAAATATTGGGTCAGGTGCTACCTTGGACAGCCTAATACATCCTATGTAGCTCTGTAGGTAGCTCTGGCTGTCATTAGTTATTACCTAAAATCTATATTTATGCCTTCGCTGCCTCATGACTAGATAACTGGGAGTTAAATATCATTTCCACTATAAATTGTACGGTCCGGGACGGTAAGTAGTAAATCGAGGTAATTCCCAATGAATTATCCGGTCATCTTGATCACGTGGTAGCACACAACTTGTTTAACAAAGTATGGTCTAGTGGTAAATATTACCTGGTTCCCTCTCCCGTCTCACAGCAGCGAACCCGACTCTCGGTCCCTCACACTAGCACCACTCGGTCTGTAGTTCTCAGCAATTTACAAGTATCTACTAGGCATGAAACCCGTTCTATCCCCATAGAACAAGAGAGAAACAGAGGTAACCAAAATGGGGAGAGGAATAAAAGAGTTACTATCACTCTAACGTTTTTGCTCATATTTGGGGCCTAAGGTTATGATACTGTCCAGCAAAATACAAGTCTTACAAAGCAGGACAATGAATAAGTAAATGATAATTTTATGGAAACTGGATAGAAAATTGGTAACATAGAAATGCGAATGTGACTAGCGTGGGATGTCAGTATCTACTGTGTTCCCAGCTGCATGAATTCACGTATCATCCCTTTTCAATTTACGTGTAAAATGGAGACGAGGGAAGATGAGACCACAGAAAGTGCTTCTAGTCCACAATACAGAGAGCCCGAACCAGCCGGCTATGAACAGAACGCACTACCATCTACCATGCCATCACAAGCTTTACCGACAACGTCAACCCCAACAGAAACCAGTCAATTGTTGATGCAGGGCTTATGAGAAGCTGGAAATCAGTAATTGTGCACACAGATCGGCACACATGCCAGGGGGCAATCCACAAGTCGGGATCTACCCTTCACCGGCGAGTTAACTTTGTGGCTGCACGGATTCAGCTTTCAGGTGCAGAAGCAACGTGACTCGCGCGTGGACTGTCGGCAACGACTCGGGGGTATTCTTCAGCTGCGACATTCTACCCAAGTCACTTGGTTCAGCACCAATAATACAGATAGTTGTGCAAATCACTACCATACGGGCTATAATAGTACTTGTGAGCGTCTCCCAAACCGTAAGCTCTATTTGCTCGTTCTGCATTTCTGTGCTGTGTAGTTGAAGGCTTGAACGGCCCTAGAGAACGGCCCTAGACCACGGCGAGGGACCCAGTAGCCTAGTAAAAGAATTGTCGGACAGGACGGGGCCCCTAGTGAAGGGCCGTCGAGGAGCTTACAAACGTTTAGAAGTGCTGTGATAAACCCAGCACAGGCAGTTTACCATGGTGATGTTGTTGCATTTCACGAGGGTGGCTATGAGCTGAAGGAAAGACATACAATCTAGACATACGGACCTAGCATGCATAGCGATGTAGCGATGCAATAGGATCAACACGCCCCCAAAGCTTGAAAGGAAAGGAGCCATCTTCGGAATGCGAAGCTTTAATCCGTAGTTGGGTCACGCTGCCGATAAACTCAGAAGTCTGATTGTATGCATCGTGATTCGTGACAGCTGTCTAATACCGAGCGAGCAGCGTGGGTTACATTGGCATTGCTTAACTTAGCAGAAACCACCCGACTTCCCGATGGGAGCAAAATACAACAAAGACAGAATCAAACGCTTCCAATCTAGCATTGTATTGAACATGATGAGCCCGCCTACGGGTACTTGAGCATCAATCGGCGTGCCCCAAAACCGGGGGCATCGGTCTACAAGGACCCAAGTACCCTAACTGAGTACCTAACTACTCAGTAGGTACCTCCCTGCCCCTCCGCACTACCCCGGTGTTAAGGGGCTAGGGCGGGTGCCTGGATCTGTTTAGGTACCGCGCCTCAACTGCGATAACCAGCCCGTCACCGTTACCTACCGCCAGCCGACATCGACGCCGGCACATCACATCCACCCAACCTACCCAGCCTGCGCCCAGCCTGCTTCTCACCTGCAGTGGGAGGATTGCAAGACACGTAATCCCTACAAAGGCTCATGCGATAAGATCTACGCTGCATCGAACTGCGGTGAGCCGATCTCTCCAAGCGACTGCTTGCCCGTCACACCAGCAGCCTGACGCTGCACCGCACACGCGCCTCCATGAACTCCATGAACTCCATGAACGCGACCAAGGCCCCCCACATCCAGGTCCTGCGTGCGACGAGGCAGCCTGCGAGAGTGCGCCCGCCCTTCGCATATACGCAGGCACGTCGTTTCCAGTCGCCGCCCGACGCCTCCAAGACCATGCCCATCGGGTTCTCGGCTGGCGCGGATGAGGCTTCCCTGACAGCTGCCCTCCAAGGGCTGCTGGGCTCGGCGGGGAAAGGGGGCCGCTGGACGCTGATTCCCAGCGGTCAAGGGTTGGAGCGGCGTTTCAGGTTCAAGAACTTTGCAAAGACGTGGGTGAGTTCTGCCAACCAGGTTCCGCACCTTTCGACATGCCCTCGTCCTCAGGCACTTATGTGCCGTTTGCCCCGTGTACGCGGCGTTGCCTCCGAAAAAAAAAAACGGACCTCTACGCCGCAAGGTGCTGCCCCGGTCCGCTCGTTATTTGCACTGGGTTGCGAGAACCCTCAGGCTCTGGCTGCATGGGTAGTGAAATGCACCGGCCTCTGGTAGATGGTGCTACTGCAATCCTGTGCCGCACGGCTACTTCTTCGCTACTTTTACAATATCGAGAAGGCTGGAACTCGACGAGGGAGCGTTGATAGCACCCCCCCACCAGCCCCCAAATGCCAAGGATCGAGGGAACCAACGGTGTTGGGGTGATGACAAAAGCCATATCGAGAGCGACTGCTACCTACCTACTTGCAGCCAACGGGACTCCGCACTACGCCGGGTTGGCCCCCGAGTGGTGAGCCCACCCGGCGAGATGCCTAATAAGGCCGCATGTTGCGAAGTTCCAAGGCAGAATGATGGCACAGGGGAATACACGACCTAGAGACCCGTCAATCCAGGCGCAGCATCCTATATCCTCTCTCGCATACTTGATCCATCCTCGTACCATTCATCACCTATTGTCGTGTTGGGAAGACGTTGCACACGAGCAGTGACTTTGAATTTGCAAGCTTACAAACCTTCCGCTGACCTAAGTCTCCAGGATTTCATGACAGCCGTCTCGCTGCAATGCAAGCTAAAGAATCACCACCCGGAGTGGTCTAATGTATGTACATTTATCCCCTTTCGACGTCATGTTGTCAAAGTTCGAAGCGTATCCTCCCGTTCCAATTTCCATCCATTATACTCAGGCACCGGCTTTACCACCACGGTCACACCTCGCGTACCGCATCTCTCAGCCATGATACCAACATTCCGTGATGGCAGTTTGAGAATAACAGCGAGAAAGATTGCATGAGACGCATTAAACATGAAGAACCAACATTTAAGAAGCAACTCATCGAAGCAACTCATCGGAGCGAGTAGTGTGACCGCTGCATCGCGTAATGTTGGCAGCTCTGCCCGCATCCATCCTCCGCATATTCGCTTCCCCTCCAACACGATAACGTCGATGCGTCGAACAAGCGTTCGCGCCCCAGTACCAACTACACAAAACATACCCGCATATACACACTTACACCCCCATCATCGATGGGGACGGAGCGTAATTCCCCCGGCTAACATCAACAACGCATCGCAGGTATACAACACCACACACATCCGCTGGACAACGCACAATCCCGCGGGCCTATCTGCCAAGGACGTCGAGCTGGCTGCCCTCTGCGACTCGCTAGGGCGCGACTTCGGCGAAGTCGTCGTCGACGACGGCGGAGACGCGGCTGCCCAGACCTGCAGTCTGAGAGAGGTGACTGACCGCGTGGTGGCGGACGCCGGCGATTGCTGCGCCCCGAAGAAGGCATGATCGTGCCCACTCGCCTTGAATATAATCCGTGAACGACGCAGGCCGCAGACGGCCCAGACCATGCGGCGCGTGTTGTCCTCGATGTACCAGTTACGCTATTACATTGTAATGTTCTTTTCTCGCATATGTACGTGTTGCTCGCCGCTCTCTTACGAGTAATCGACCGCATGCATTCCTGTATCCCACCGCAGATAACTAACCAGGTGTCACGTCACGGACAATATATATGTTCAGTCACATGAGCATAGCTGAAAAGTCGAAGTTCTATGGTATTATTCCCATACTGGGCTCAATTTTTTAGTATTAATCTATGTTTAAGTTTTCGTATCTTATCATTAAAATGTGTAGAAACCTGGCCTGGCGCTAGGTTTTGCGGCTCCCTAGTAATGTACAGTATGCGCCTTTCCTGCCTTTCATAAGGCCGGTAGTCTCCGGGGATGGGACCAAGACTGCTTCGCTAATTGTGTCTCGCACTTTGGGAATATCAGAAGCATATGGATGCCGACTATGGCCACATGCTCCAAGTACTGATGCGGATGGATGATGATGTGCACTAAAATTCTTTCCTAGAATAGTGTCGACATCTATTCAGCCTTCTTGCTCTTGATGGCCTTCAGCTTCTTCTCCCGGCGTCGCTTAACTGCCTCAGGACCAGCTTCGGTGTCTAGCATGTAGTCCCACCAGCGGAAACTCGAAGCGTAATTGCCGATGAATCGCTCATGATGGGTGTCGTGATGGTCGGCTCCAGCCCAGAACGGGAGGAAGTGACGCAAACTCCAGGGAAAATCATAGCCGCTATGGGCGTCGATAGCTTGGAAAAGTCGGCCGACAATCCAGAGGTACATGGTGATAAGATGCAAGTCACCAGTCAATGAAACCCAGATAATGGGTGATCCGACACTGCCAAAAGCCAAAAGCATGACCTCGATGGGCGACGCGTACTCAGCAGCCAAGCCGAACGGAGCAGAGTATTTGTGGTGAAGCTTGTGGATCATCCTGTACAGAGGGCCGTAGTGCAGGGCCCGATGGAACCAATAATGCCAGGCATCTTCCATAACGAAAAAGAGAGCGATGTGGAAGGCCATTTTCCCAAGCGAGGGGAAGGGGACGCCGAAATCCATGCCGAAGTAGGTCGCGATTGGGTGGAAAAGCCAAATCTGAGGGAGCTCGACGGTGAAGTGGCTCAGCAGCACAATGCTAGCGCATTCCCATTGCTCCTTGAGTGTTGGGATTCTCTCCTAAGCCGGGACGGGGGGGTTAGCTGATCGGTCTCTCTCGTCTGGGAGAATGCGTGGTCAAACACACGTTTTGAATCTTGTATTTGTTGAAGTAGGGGATTCGATCAATGATCATCCAAGGAAGGCATCGGCCGAAGTAGATGACCTCGTGCAGGACAAAGCTCATGATGCCGGTCGCGAGTGTGTCGTTCTGCATCCACAAATACCAGGACTGCGTGGAGTGTTTAGCAATTTGCGCACCCCGAGGATAGGAGGGTTAACTGACGGCCCAGAGGCGCTCGACGATATTGAGCTGCACATTGTACTTGGAGACTTCCTCAAAGACGCTGGAAAAGGTATCGGGCTGGCCGAACGCGCCAGCGAGCGTCGAGTTTCTATAAGAATTGGCAGGTCAGACAGAGTCGTCGAGAGGAGCGAGAGAGCAAAGGGGTGTGTGAAAGGAGCTTGCGAAGGGGCCTTACAATGTCGCCATGGTGTGCGTCTCTTCTCTTCAATTAACCAAACCACCAAACCAGACAGACGAGGAGGCCAGAAAGGAGAGAGTGGCTAGCAGCGGGATCCGGTAGGGAGGGGAGAGGAAGCTGGATCCCAAGGTGAGGCATGCACGAATCTTTAACGGATGCCAGGAGAGCAGAAAACATGAGGTGATAAGGAGTAGATTAGATGACTTGTTATGTAGGTCCCTTGTCCGCCGGCATTGGAGGTGGAGCGGACAGCCAATCAGCAGAGATGCTGCCACAATGAGGCCACTGGAATTCTGAGATTCCGATGTGAAGCACGTGGGGCAGAGGGAGCTAGCTAGCCTCGATATGGCCGATCTTATCGCGTTCGTATTCGGGATTGGGCGAGTCCGAATCGCTGTGGCCGCTGTGGCAAACAGGGAGTACCTAGGTAATCCGTACACACTAGGAAAAACAATGGACCGAACTGGACAACTGGACAACTGCCCGACAACGTACGCTGGCAGCGGGCGGGTCTTTGGTTGCCTGGCCGGCGCCTGTGGTCATAGCTCCCTCCCACACCCTAGCTTCCACGAAGTAGGTAATGACCTCATACTCCCGTGCTCGTTTTCTTCTGGGATTCTTCAGCTGGTCATCGAACGATTGTCAACACGTTCCACTTGTGGCAGTGCTCATCGGAACGGAACCGGCAACACCGCCCAGCGTCAGTACCTACGTATTCCATTCGGGCTCCCCACGCTCGCCCCTTGCTTTGCCCATCGCTTAGTTACCTAGTCTGGTGGCAAATTGCACCTGCACGCCTAGCTCTCCATCTCCATCTCGGCCTGGGCCCGGACTGGACCTGGACTGGACCCGAGCATTGGGTATCCGGAAGCGCTGGCCTCTCTTGATGAAACGGCTTGCGGCTCTTGCTGGGGCTAGAGGTGGCGTGATCGGAATAGGGGGATGAAGGGCCACCCGCACATTGTTCAGCATCAGCCCATATGACCTTGTCGTCTTGTTCATTCCTTAACTGCATATCATCGCTTTAACGCCGGGATGTCGGTTTTAGCTGAGTGAGTCGGGACCCACGAGCAACAGCAACCCCCTCCCCGTTCCCCCCGAGCTGACAGACATCTTCCAACAAGCCAGGTTCGCCGGCTGGATGCGCACTTGGATGGCATCATCTACGCAACCATAACCAGTCCCCAGGCTCATCCCACAAGCGAGTTCGCTGCAGAGCTAAACACAGTGCTGCACACCCCCCGAGTCCAGGACCTGTTGCGAATCATCAAGGCATTATCGGCTTCCCCTGGATCCCAAGCCATCCTTGCGTCTGCACAGCTTCAGTCTCTCCTCGCACAGTCCAGACTCCTGTCAGACCGCCCGCCTGGCGAGTTGCAGCTAAGTCAGTATGAATCGGAGCTCGAGTGGCTTCTGGTCAGTAAGGCCGCTGTCCAAACCTACGGCGTTATTGTCGATGTGCTCTTGGACCAAATCGTGCCTTTAAGCGACCACATATGGTACTGGGATCGCGTTTTATCGTCACCGCTATCTACAACTCTCTACATGGTTCAGATCTGCCCCGTTAGACTTTGGGTATGGTTTTCAGAGGTTTATGAAGATAGCAAATCCCGGCTACGACGATACACCAGTAGCGATGCCAGGAATGCCGAGTCAGAAGTTGCGCCTACCAACAACGCGGCCCGTGGCATTACTCTTCAATGGCGACGCTTTTACGCCATTGTTCAGTCCACCATTCTTGAGAAATCTCTTGCCGACGTCCAACGGCGAATGATGTCGCCTGTTGCGTTGTGTCGTGCGGAAGCGCGAAGAAAGCAGGCTAGGCTCAAGAAGTTGCGGGAAATGACAGCCAGCGGTCTTGGCGTTCTTATTGACGAAGGGTTCGCCTTCAGCGGTATAGGGACCGACGATGGGAGAAGCGACAGCGATCTTTCCCTGCCCAATAGTCAGGAATGGAAGAGTGTTGTGGAAAGAAGCGTGGTACTCATGGACATGATGCTCCGCGATGTCCTGGACCTGGACCTGAACACTAACCAAATGGAAGATAAGGTATTTGCTGCCGTGGCTGAGGATGGCTTGTCTATGCAAGCTGAGGAAGATGACTATAACCGTCCGGCTGTTGTGGCTAAGCGACTGCACACGCTATTAAGCGAACAGCTACCCTCGAACATCCTGACAGCGAATAAACTTGTTACAAAGAATGGACAACCGTCGCGGCTTGTCCGATATTGGCTTCCTGCTACAGCTCTCCTCCTTTCCTCGACTACGATATTACGCATATTCGTCAACAGAAGGCAGGAGATTCTAAACTGGATTCAGGACCTCGGTGCCACCATCCGCGATTTTTGGTTCAATTGGGTTATCGAGCCAACAAGAAAGGTCATAGGAACAATTCGGCACGATGCCAACAGTGAGATTGCCATTATGAGCCGGGATAGTCTCAGGGCAGACAGAGAAAGCTTGGAGCGTATGGTGGTAGATTTTGCTGTCGACAAGTCTACTTCTACCAGTGGATCGTCAGCCATATCGGAAACGCAAGTTGCTGAAATTCGGGCCAAGGTCCGAGAGGGCGATGTGACGCCCATTCTTCGCGCGTACGAAAAAGACCTAAGGAACCCCTTGAAAGGTACTGTGCGGGGGGACCTTGTCCGTACTCTGCTCATCCAGGTTCAGAAGACCAAGGTTGACGTTGAGGTTGCGATGAGCGGCATAGACACTCTACTAAGGAGTCAAGAGCTCGTTTTTGGCTTCGTTGGCCTGACCCCCGGCATAATTGTCTCCGTCGGAGTAGTGCGGTACCTGCTCGGCGTGTTTGGTGGGCGAAGAGGGTATGCTGAGAAACGGAAGGCGGGTAGATGCGTGCGTATTCTTAGGAATATTGACCGCGTCTTTTCGGAGGCAGCGCCAACGCAAACTAATATTCTCCCATACAAGGACCATGGCTTTCTCATATGCGAAGTTCACGTCCTACGCCGGCTGGCCCACAAGCTTCTTCCTACCGATATCGAGAAGGACTTCTTGGAGGACTTGCATGACCTCGCTAACCTAAGGGGCGTTCAATACCAGCAGCGGGCCCTAGATCGAATCCGGTGGGCTTATTCACAGTGGCTCAACTAGCGGTTATTCCTCACATTGCATTACGTGAATAGCATAGCATCTCAACAGCCAAAGCGATAGACTTAGATACAATATTATTCGCAAGAACGTCTTGTCTAGGGTCAAAAAAAGGAACTCCTACAACCACTCGGCTCAAATATTGATTTCTTATGGTGTTCACAAGTTATCTTGATCACTGGCTGGTTCAGGGAATTGCCTGAGAACAGAATAGTCTTCATCTTTGCTCTTACTGTCATGATAGTATATGGCCATATAGGATGAGTTAGCCGATATACGGCTGATATTGCTCATTACCTCCTGCGTGTCCCTGCTCCGCAGATTACCATCGCCTACAATGGCTGCCAGTACACCTGCAGCGATACTGCCTGCTTCGTCGTGTAAACTGACCCCTGGGTGGTGCCGCTGGGCGTTGAGACGGCATAGAACGTCGCGGCGCCGTTGTAGGTCAGATGTGTGCCGTCATATCCGAAGCTACTGGCGGTGAGGCCCGACGCGCAGCTCAGCGACGCGTCGCCGAGGATCTGGCAGGGGCCCTTGCTTGTCTTCAGCGTGAAGGTCGCGCCGTTGGTATCGGGCGTCGCCGTGAACGTCGCCGGCGTCCCGCCCGCGCGGTACCAGCCCCCACCGCTGACAAGAAAGCCATCGGGCTGGACCTTGACGTATCCCTTTCCGGAGAGCGCGCCCGCCGTGCCCGTCGGGACGGATGTCGCCGTCGTCGTCGTCGTCTTGGTGGCCAGCGTGGTCGTTGTCGTGGTGGCGTACTTGGGCAGGTACTTGATGCCGGTCGAGGGGCAGGTCGAGCCCGAGCCGACGGGGTCGACGGCCTGGAACGTACCGCCCTGGACCGAGCCCTGCACGTGGAAGTGGTACCACAGCTCGTTGAGCGTGCTCCCGCTGCACCGGATGACGACGTTGTGGCCATGATGGGCGGTCAGCGCCGCCTGGATGGCGGCCAGGGTGTACGTCTGCGTCGACGAGGGGACGATGCCGGCGGCTGCCAGCCAGGCGTACGTGGGCAGCGCCTGGAACAGGCTGACGGCGCGGCCGAAGTAGTCGGCGACTTCGTCGGTGGCCTGGTAGTTGGTGTAGCACGACGGCTCCAGGGTGCTGATACAAGTGCCGTGCTTGCCGAACTCGTGCTCCCAGAACGTCTCGTCGTCGCCCTCGTAGTCCTTCCAGTACGTCTGCATCGTCGCCAGCGTGGACGGCGCCTTCGATTGCAGGATGGCGGTGATGTTGGTGTACTCCCGGTTCGTATCGCAGTACTGCTCATACGATCCATCGCAGTTGTCAGGCCTAGAGTGGTGTGAGTCGAAGCCATATCCCCCGGGGCGGCGCAACACGACTTACCAGAGTCCATGGATCGTCCACGAGTCGGAAGGGCCTGTGGATGGGCTCGTGTCCCAGAACTGCGTCAGCAGAAGATCACCTCCCGGCGCATTGAAGCAGCAGAGGTCGGCCACGGCGGTCGTGTTCGAGCAACTGAGTGGTAGGCCTGCGGGACAAGTAACGGATGCGGCCATGGCCGACCTGAGGGCCAGAGAGGCGGCGATTAACGCAATTTGCGCTGCCATGTTGACGATTCGTGACTGAGATAGGTAGCCCTCTTTCTCTCCTGCTGCTCTCGGCTTGCAGATACACAGGAGAACAAAATCACTGCCAACAACTGGAGCGTTTCATCTTTTTTGTATAGAAATGGACGTCCGGACCGGCCACTCCTTTATCGTCGCTAATCCTCGATCGGGAGGTGAAAGCGACCGTGGATAACTTACATGGGCGGACGTAAGCAGCTGTGATGCGGAGGGCAATGTCGATTGGCTTACAAGAAGTCTGGCTAGATCTCGGGTTCTCCAGATCTATAATCTGAGCTTCCTCTTCGGGCGATATTGGCGCGTTGTCGGAGATGGTCCACTCGATCCGAACACTTCAGCTGGGGGGGCGGGTTTCTAGGTTTCGTCCCGTGAGGTGTTGTGTTTGCCTCAACGTGATGGCGGTGCCGTATCCACGTGATAGCGCCGTGTGCTGTCATTTGTCGGCGATCCTAGTTTGGGGAGAATCACCGTCGGAGGTGCCCGTTGACTGCAGTCTTCACCCGCCTATCAACATTAGCCTCGGCCGCCAAACTTGAAGCCTCTAGAGGTACAGCAGATGGAGGAAGCTAACGGCGATTCTTATCACCACAAACACTCGAAGAGGACAAGTGAAGCCGGACATGACGAATGTTCAGCTTCGTAGTGTTCTTTACCCGCAGCCAAACAATAGTGTATTTTCGGGCCATCTATTCAGAATCATCCGTCTTGATGCCTGATTTCAGATTGACGTAGATAGCTGTTAGTTAGTTTATCGTCTCATCGCCGCATGGCGCGAACGATCTCGGTGGCCAATCGTGGGGGTCTAGGCCTCAGCGTTAAATGTGGCCAAGTTGTGTAGACTCGAGCGCCTTACCAATGATGTGAAGGCCTCCCAGGGGCTCTTGGAACGGACTGTCATTTCGTACGTACATGACGCTGTTAGGTACAACATCCTTCCCTTAATTGAGGCGTCGCTAACGACGAGTATGAGAAGTGATGAAACTAGTCATGGTGATATGGTGAGTAGAGAGGCAAAACACCAAATGCAGAAATTCGCAGCGGTTGGCCCAGTTCTTCGAGTACATGGCAAAGATAACGATATATCCTCATGAAGACAGGTGAGCCTGACGAACCTCGCCGCGGTGGAGGGAAGTTATCGTAGTTATCTGGGACTTGGCATCTCTGGCGGCCCAGCTGATTCGTATCTTGGCATGACGGCAACGTCGAGGTAGGTACTTAGTAGCTTGGGGAATCACAGAGCTCATATCGTAGCCATATCACCGGATCAGGCCGCAGTTTAGTCATCCCTACTAACTGCATTATCTGTTGCGATTTAGCTTTCTATCTTGCAGTTTATCTAGGGCGCAGAGCCCCGGTAGTTCAGGGGTGGTTTCCCCCATGATATATGTAGCCCGCGTGGAATTGCTCGATGTTCTATACGTAATAAAATGCATGTGGCTTGACTTGGGACTCTGGGTAAAACAAATCCTGCAAGGGCAAGGGTAAGGGCAAGGACAAGGACAAGGACAAGGCTCTGCGTGTGCTGCCGAGCATATGCATGCACGTTCGCTACCCGTCGTGGCCCGTGGATTGGGATAGACATCGGACAGGAGGCACTCCGAACTCGTGGAACATAAGGTTGCCTGGTCCTCTCAGCCCCGCAGTACAGGATCGTATGCCGTCGAGTAGAGCCTACAAGATAGCTTGGTCTTGGTCAACAAAGAAAGGTCACACAACAGTTCGGTGAAGGGTCTTCTACCTTGGACCGCTGTGGCATGTCCCGTGGCATGACTTGCTCTATGGAACTTCTGCTCGTAGGTTAAGTAAAGGCAGTCTCGAACACCAGTATCCAATGGTGACACACTTTAATTGCCATAGTATGTACATATAGGTAATGCCATATAGCAACCAACCCTTCCAGGCTTCACTTCTGTGTTGGGGACCTATATGACCGCTTTGTAAATATGCTTTTATGACGAGCGTCTTTCTCATGTGCATTTGTAGCCTAGCGTTTTTTCCTCTTTTACACAGGCTTGGCTCAGTCAGTGATCAGTTGGGGGACTGTGGAACCGCGCCTTGGGCAGTTGTGCATTACGTAGGTACCTATTTTATGCACAGAGAAACGGCCCTCAAAACGGTCCTACGTACGTACTCCGTACATAGCAGGTTCAATTTAACCGTCAACTAAGGCGTACGAACAATGCCCACTGAATGAAACGCGCTACAGGCGCAGGTTTCGGGGTTGAAACTTGTAAATAATCTGCCTGCGATTTACGGGCACGGGTGAGCATAAACGAGATACAGCTACCCCATCGCCGCCGCGATGTTGGATCCCGACAGAACAATTAATCAAAAAAGGATGGAGGATGCCGCCGTGTAAGAAAGATGGGATAGGCATCTCTAAGTGGGGTGAGGTGAGTTAAACGGCCGTTGGAGGCCGGAAGGGTCCGTCGTTTTTTTCAATACCTAGTACTACTTACTATGTAGTAGATTGCTAAACGGTTGCCATTCAATTCTGCCTCAAAGGCACTCTCGGACGTATTTTCATCAACGACTCGTGCCTAGCCGGTTATCAGCCGCAGATACCGCGCGCCGTTCGGCCCCAAAGAAAGTCATCGAGTGAAGGCACGAACAACACTCGAGAAAGGCACGCCAGGAATCACCCTGAGCCCCCCTCGGCATTTCGTGGGCCCTCACGATGGCCAATAGGATTGATTATCGGCGTCGCTGTGTATAAAAAATCGGACTGGCATGGGTGGTTTGATGATGAGCTCTCTTGTTACGACTTCCTGTGATATAGACGATATCCCCCAGACCAATGTGGGCTCTGTCCTTGCATAATGTGCAACCAGATAATCCTGAGAACCAGCCAGATTGATTAGTTTCTTTTTCTTTTTCTTTTTTTCTTTTGCTTTAAGAGAAGTTAAAGAAACGGAGATACGGAAAGTCATAACCAAGAGATGTGTAAAAGGATAGGGGTTCAAGGGGAGACTTGGGCTCAGGACCTACCTTTTTTGTTGTATAGTGGAAAGAGTTCCAGGGTGGAGGCGAAGTTGAGAGGAAATGCCGTACCTATATAAAAGTCTCTGCCTACGGACGGGGGTGTGAAATCGCTTGCTGTCGGAAAGTGAGTATCAACTTTAAAGGGGAATTGATATACGGAGTAGATAGATTAGGTAACTACTTAGATAGAGGGAGTCTTTTTTAGGGGTGACCCCATATCACACTTTTTACGACTCAATTGCCTTACTACCTAAGTACGGAGTGTAGTCAACAGTACCTACTACTATAGTAGGAATATACACCAAAAAGAGGAAAAGACTGTCGCTTGAACCCACCCCCCCGGGCATACACGATTTCTTTTCTTGTGTAGTGCTAGGTTCGAACAGGTATGTAACAGCCTACACCACCCGGGTTCGAACCGGTAGGCTCTACCTAGGTACTCCGCCCACCCAGGTAGGTAGTGACCGGCTATAGACTCTACATAGGCACCTGCTAAACACGGAAGTGGATGCCTGGACAGTGGGAGACTGGGGAATTTACACGCATGTACGGAGTGTCATGTATCATGTACCCGTTTTGGTTGCCATGCTCTCGACATTCAGGGTAGATAGTACATAGCACATAGCACGTCTGAGACCAACAGCACTTGTACGGAGTAGGCTGTAGCCTGTACTCCGTAGCTGTGTCAAAACACGGCCTTGGCCTACTACAAGCAGTCTAGTCTATCTAGCACCAACCCAGTTAGGCGACCCATCTGCGCCAAGGCTGCTACATGTACAGCAAGGACGGTATCGCCGTATCACCGCTGCCATCGATCCCGCCGCCGCATCTGACTGACAGCCCAGCCAGCCTACGTACCGTCGACCATCACCACCCGCAACCGACGACACACGGTCCGCATCCTGTCCTGTCTTGCGTTTTGCCTCATCGCCCGACGTCCCAACCGCCCACGCCAACGCCCACGCCAGCACCAACGCCAACGCCAACGCCACCGTCCATTCGCCCTCGCCCTTGCCCTCGCCCTCGCCCTCGCCCTTGCCCTTGCCCTCGACCTCGACCTCGACCTCTCACCAGCCAACGCCGCCTGTCGCTGGTCTTGCAACCCGCCCAATCCAGTCCCCCGACGCCGTTACCGCCCCGTCTCCCGCCCCGTCTACCGCTCCGTCTCCCGCCCGCTAGACCGAGTCTCCCGTGCTCTTCACCATGTCGGGGAACCGCAACTATGATTTCTTAGTAGGTCCACACTTGTTCCCTCCGAGGATCAAACGGCCCCCTACCATGCCCTCTCCAGCCCTCTCGGGCACCCGTCGCTTGTGTGCTGGTCCGGATGGACAGGCTTGGGGAGACGCAAACACGCAACTGACCCTGTGGCCGCCCCCTACAGATCAAGCTTCTGCTAATCGGCGACTCGGGCGTGGGCAAATCATGCTGCCTGCTGCGGTTCAGCGAGGACTCGTTCACTCCCTCCTTCATCACCACCATCGGCATCGACTTCAAGATCCGGACCATTGAGCTGGATGGCAAGCGAGTCAAGTTGCAGATATGGGACACTGCCGGCCAGGAACGATTCCGCACCATCACAACAGCCTACTATCGTGGTGCCATGGGCATTCTCCTCGTCTACGACGTCACGGACCAGCGATCCTTCGAGAGTAAGCATGCCTCCCTACAACTTCCTATTACTGCGCAACGCCCCCAGCCGACTTTGCGATGTGCCGTACACAAATTATACGTCAAGAACACGCGCACTTCTCCCCACCACGCGGCGCCCTCTGTCAAAGCTGACATAGACTTCTGCATAGATATCCGAACATGGTTCGCCAACGTAGAACAACATGCCACCGAGGGCGTCAACAAGATTTTAATCGGCAACAAGTGTGACTGGGAAGAGAAGCGCGTAGTGTCAACAGAGCAGGGCGAAGCTCTGGCAGCCGAGCTGGGCATCCCGTTTCTCGAGGTCTCGGCCAAGAGCAACATCAACATCGACAAAGCCTTCTACAACCTAGCCTCAGATATCAAGAAGCGAATCATCGATACCGCCAAGACCGATCCGTCATCCTCCAACGTCTCTGTCGGCCGCCCAACTACAGAATCCGGTGGGAAATGCTGCTAAATAAATCATATTAGAAGAGGAGATCTGGGAAACCTGAAAAGAACGCCATGGGTACCCTGCAGTTTTTCTGTCCGTTTAGCTCGTTGGTCTACCTTCCAGGCAGAGCCGGTGAAACCTAGCGTTGATATCATATGTCTATTTGAGCGTCGGGCAATAGATCGAGGCGATGGGTTGCGGAGAGCGGAAGTGCATGAAGGGGGAGGGGGGAAGAGAGCGCCCAAGTTTCGACGGCTTGTATCATCAACCAGAGGGGAGCAATTTCGTCGTTTAGGGGATTCGGCCAGAAGGAGCGTGCTTCGCGATAGATACTCTCAGAAGCGTAACGTAACAGCAACTTGCCTACCTTCGGAAACTGGGGGCAAAATATCGTCTGTCGGAGTTTGGTTGATATGGGACTTTAATACATGTTGTTTCTCAGTCTACCTACGGACAACCCTACGTGACATCTTCTCTGATACGCGCTGCGGCACATTCAGGGCCAGCGAGCTGTTATTTTGCACTATCTATTGGTAATGAGTAGATTGGAGTTGGGGTTTTTCTGGTATGCACTTGTCGTCGAGCTAAGTTATTTCCGCCTCACCAAAGAACAGTCGCATTGATAATCCTTGTTTCCTCCCATGAAGATTCATCCGTGCCCCCGCCGTCACCCATCCGTAACCGTAGTTCGCGGCGATGCCAGTTTTGTACGAAGCGATGGGCTTCTGCCTTATCCATGAAGGGAATGATAAACCGGGGATACTGTCGGTATTTCTTATCGCTCCCTTCCGGTCCATATACAGCTACGTCCACGCCATTTCCGGGGCCATTGCCGCTCGCCACGCTGTGATGACCATCGGCCGCGCCCGCGAGCCCCCAGACCGAGCCCTCGTCGTCCAGAAAGGATATGTCTGTGGCATCCACGTGAGCCCGGTCCTTCGCCTTCAGGATGCTCTTGCCGAAGGGTAGTATCCCGTTGTCGAGGTCGGTGATGCGCCACGCGAGGTTGCGCCGCACACCGTCGTCCTCGATGGCGCGGCGGAGGGTGTTGAGGGCCATGCGGCCGCCGTCGAGACGGACCAGGACCAGGAAGTCGGAGCCGGCGCGGGCGGCGAGCCGGTCGACGAAGGCGCCCTCGAGGTAGAGGGCGGCGATGCGGGCCGGGCTCGCGCGCGACAGCTGCAGGTGGAGATGCTGGCTGGGGGGCACGAGGGTGAAGGAGCGGATCAGCTCGGCCACGTCCTCGCCGTTCTCGGTGCGCCGCAGACCGCGGGGCAGGGGCTGCTGAATCTGATGCCAACGCGCGTGGTGGGCGCCGGGGACGTGCGCCTTGCCGAGCTTCCAGAGCTCCTCAACCCGGTCCTTGTAGGCCATGGCGGCCTCGTGGGTGTCGAAGAGGATGAAGTAGTGGCCCTGCGGCTCGAGGGTGTCGGGGTGCCGGGCTTGGATGACTAGAATGAGCACGGCGAGAGTTTAGCTATCTAGCTCAGTCCTAAGGGGGGTCAATTGGGTAAGATGGTAGTATAGGCGTATATTATTGCGCATAACGCTGTGTTCACCGTACCTTTAAGGATGCCCGCGATCCAGCCCTCGACATGCTTTCCCTTGGCGCCGAGACGCAGGAAATCGCTCTCGAGCAGGGTTTTGCTGGCGGCCGAGAGGATCAACATGCCTTTCGCTCGGAGAGCCGCGGAGGAGAGCTCGGGTGCCTCCTGCGCCCCGACGTCCTCATGCTGGAATGCCTCGGGGACGGCCAAACGGGGCGGCTCATCGTCCGAGAGCCCGGATATCCAGGCGTGCCTGGGCGCGTCGGCGTCCGAGGCGCTTCTGGCTTTCTGCTTGGCTTCGTCTGGAAACAGCTGGTCGAAGAGCGACGGTTTTGTTCTGGGGGGGCCGGGCGCCGAGGCCGCGTGCTGGTCGTGGTCCTCCCCTTGCTGCTGCTGCTGGGCGCTGCTGCTGTCGGCGCGGGTTTCACCGGGGTGGAAGGGCGCGAGAGAGGTCGCGGGTCGCCATGCTGCAGTTACCGATCGCAAGAGAGGCCGGTGGAGATGTCGTAGGAGCATAGGCGGCGTGCTGAAGTGCCCTGCACATCGTAGAACTACAGGATGCTGGGATGGTCGAGGATCGTACAGGCTGGATTGAAATTATGGGAATTTATTTTAAGAACGGATACCTCGGTATAGTGATATATGCCAATTTCCGGAAAGGACTTCCCTTTCCTACTTAGGTACCTAAGTACCTATTTAAGTACCTGGTAACCACCTACATAGATCCCTCTCGATCTATAAACTACTACATTAAAAACTAGCTATTCTTAATCAGTTTTACATGGAGTGAAATTAATCATCAACTATATCGTGTGAGCCGTATGGCGCTCTGGATTGTGCAGAGCAGCTGTTGTAGGTGCCTCGACAGTACACTCACTAGGTACCGACGGGTTGAGGTCTTTATTGTTGGATTACGCAAACGAACCCATGTCTCCCGACTGACATAATTGTATAAGTGGCCTACCTAGGTATGTAGTGATGAATCCAAGTAATAGGGAAATAATCAGGAAACTCCAGAACGTGACGAGCCGGCCGGATACGAAACAACAGTATACTTAAGTGAGTGGGTATAGCATAAGTTTAGGTACCTAAGTTAGGTAGGTGATTAGGTAGGTACTCACTAACCTTAAGTATTTATGCGACTAAACACCACTGACATTTGGAACCTCAAATCATTTCTGTTTTAGGAAACTTGGTGGTGTCGCCGGTTCGTGTCTAGCTAATACAAGTGAGTGAGTGTCCGCTCACCAAGGCGCCTGCAAAGTAGAGCATCAGTCGCTCTGAGCAGCAGAGGGGGGCGGCGCCTATACAACGATTTCCTCGGTATAAATCGCGCCGAAAATGAGGGACGAGTACAAGACGCGCATCCAGCCGACAGATGTGGTCGGGCAGAAAAACCCAACCCACAAGAATGCCGCCAAGATATTTATTCACCCCTCGACGTTCGCACAGGCCGGCTTTACGACAGGCAGCTCATGTCGTGTCGATGTCAATGGCGTGCAGCGAGAGGCCGTTGCCTGGCCAGGCGACACCAAGGTTGCCAACAACATCGCCTCCATCAGCCGGGTGTTCCAGCACGTCGCAAATCTCGAGCTCGGCCAGGTTATTCGAGTGGTCCCCGGTGGCCCTGTCTCAAGTGCCCAGGCCGTTGTGGTGAGAGAAACGACGTCTGACGTTCCTCCTCTGCCTGACTCAGGTGCCGAGCATGAGCGATGGAAGCATCATCTCGAGTACAAGCTCGGTAAGTTTGATGCCTCTCGCTCCAAGCCACAGAAGCTAACTTGCAGTCCAGAGCTTGCAGATTATATCTTACCCGGCATTCCATTTGAAGACGTATTCCTGAGGGGCTCCCAGCGCTCTTTTGTCGTCGAGTCCGTCAATGGAAGCACAAAAGGGGTGGCAAGATACGATCCCACTACTGTAGTCGAAATCTCTAACGACGAGGCCGTTGGTATTGTGGGTAAACTCAGGCTCGAGCCTCTCCCCAATATGACCCGGCAAACGGAGCAGTTGAATGACTTTTTTGATGAGTATGATCTGGAACTAGAGAGCAACGCTGTACCCCCATATACATGTGGGATTGTCGTTGATGGCAGCCATGGTACCGGGAAAACAATGCTTCTCAACCACATCGCTGCAACGCGCTGGGGACGAGTGGTGCGGATCACAGATGACGATAAGCCTTCGTCGGTCCAAACCGTCTTCGAGACCGCTGTAGACCAGCGGGGTGCGACGCTAATCCTCATAGACGATATCACTACGCTCATAGGGAAAAACAACGCGAACCGGCCAGGCTACATCAAAGCGATCAAAAATGGCCTCGATGAGTTGGCCAAGAAGGCGCAGGCGGAAAATAGACGACCCAATGTCGTGGTCGCGGCCACTTGTCTCGATTACTTGGACGATATCCCATATGATCTCCAACGCCCTGGTCGGTTCTGGCAACATGTTAGCCTGCCTACGCCGGACACGTCTGGACGAGCAGAAATTCTACGCTCGATGAAGCCACCATTCCCTCCGCAAGATTCTGACAAGTATATTTCAGATCTTGTGGATCGCACGCATGCATTTACTGGGGGTGATTTGCGCAATCTCCTCGCCAAGGCCATGCAAGCACGAAGGAAAAGGGCGGCGCCACGCTTGGACCTGCCCCTTGAGTGGGAGGATGTTGCAAAAGTAACCAAGGAGGTTCGGCCGTCTGCAATGCGAGATATAAATCTAAAACCACCGACAATACATTGGAGCGATATTGGTGGTTACGAGGATGTCAAGTTGGCCCTCCAGGATGTTCTAAGAACCCCTGACGTGCGTTATCCCCTCCAACATAGCTTCTTATGCCTAACACCGGAGAATTTTAGGGCCTCGAAGAGAATCGCTGGGTACCGACAAAAGGCGTCCTCCTATACGGCCCGCCGGGCTGCTCCAAGACCATGACCGCGCAAGCCATGGCGACGGAAACTGGCTTCAACTTCTTCGCGGTCAAAGGCGGCGAACTACTCAACATGTACGTGGGAGAGACAGAGCGATCGATCCGCAACATTTTCAAACGGGCGGCCGAGGCGAGCCCGAGCATCATATTCTTCGACGAGATCGACTCCCTGGCAGGCACCAGATCCACGGGCTCAAGTGGTGGCGGCGGCGTCCAGGCCGTCACTACGCTGCTCACGGAGATGGCCGGTTTCGAGGAGCGAGGAAACGTCTTTGTCCTCGCCGCCACGAACAGGCCGGACGCCCTCGACCCGGCCCTCCTCCGGCCCGGGCGATTCGACGAGCTGATCTACGTGCCTCTTCCGGACCTGAAGGCGCGCGAGGTCATCATTGTGAGGATGGCAAAGAAACTCATGTTCAAGGACATCGACGCCGAAGAACTGGCACGGATGACGGCGGGTTATTCGGGAGCCGAGGTCTCCAATATATGTGGCAGCGCCTTCAGCAGGAGTCGGGTGGCGGGGGATAAGGCTACTACCATGGAGATTTTAAAAGAGAAGATCCGGAACACCCCTAAAGGCGTTACCTATGAGCACTTGAGTCACTTTGATAACTGGCATAGCCAGCGGAAAGGAATATTTTAAAACAACGCTTTAGGTGGCCGTCCTTACTCTAGAGACCACCAATGTGAAGTGACATCGAGAGCCAATACATTGCAAGCGACGGCTGACCGGGTCAACAGGCTACGCTATAGAGCCAACAACAATAGAAGCTCATGCCTGTATAGCGCTGAAGTGATGGGCCAGGGCCAGGGCTCCGAACAACAAGCGTGGACCAACCTTGAATTAGGGAGGCCGAAATGACGACAGGTCTTCTACACTTTCAAGGTTGGGAGTGAGGGAGGTTCGGCCCCTTCCACACATGCAGGATTTGTGGTACTCATGGAGGGTCTCTGAGTTCTGATACAGGCTGTCAACTGATAACTACCTGGTAGTTTAAGTTGCCTCATACACATTGATGCACTGCCCAGCCGTATCTCCTCGGAGCTCCTGAAGGATAGGCATCTCAAAACGCCTATTCGCATGACTAGCGCCTTCACGTCTCCCATAAAGTTGGTCTAGTTATCTAGTTGTTACGAACTGTAGCAAATTTATACTTACCTACCTACTACCTAGGTAGGTTGTCTTAATGCTAGTAGGTATTTCGTCTGTGTACTTGTACCTTACAAATCGACTTAGATAGCCGTCTCCCTGTAGGGATGGACGTTGTGGCTAAATTAGTACCTACTTCTTAGGTATGATCGTCTTAGCGTGATTGGCTCTATACCTAGCGCATTCATATGGCCTGCAGGTTTCTCGTTTAGGAAAGTTGGACTAACGTACTCGGTCTTGGCAAGTACAAGCCAAGTATACATGTAATAGATTATCTGCTTGTTCGTAGATCCAGCTCGAAACTACCTAAGTAATTACACCAAGAATAAGAGGAAGGAAATTAGTGTGTTAAAAGGACCGCCTTTCGTCCTTAAAAAAGTAAATAGCGGTTGGTAAGTATATGTACATACTAAAGGTAGAATGGAGTACCTAATGAGGTGCTTACCTAACCTAGGGAGATGGATAGCACTAAGCAACGGCGACACCCAATCACATGTCGTGGATTGTTTGACTTTGGCCCGCTAACTCTACCTAGGTAGGTAGCTGCATAAAATTGCATCATCAATAACCCGTCCCGACCAGTAGGTAGGAGATACCTACCTTCAGGTACCTACAGGCTACCTGCCTAGGCACCTCCAGTACCCTCCCTGACATCTGCGCGCGCGCGTGTTGGAATAGCTACAGAGTACGGATACTTAACCCACCATCCCATCATCTCCGTACACCCAGCCTGAACCTGAACCCGCGCCTTGCATCATTAAATCCGCGATCAGACCGAGGATCACATACGTGCGTACCATGCGACCAGCATAAGTACAGAGCAGGTCGGCCGATATCTAGTAGATACGGTTTCCGATACTGCATACGTGACACCACCATTGTCGCCGCACAGCTCGCACAGCCCCCCCGGAGCATCTCCTCCCCGCAGGGTCGCCACACAGCCGCCGCACGCCTTTGCAGGCCTTTTCAGGCCTTTTCCGCCATTCGACGGCCGAGACAGCCATAGGAGATGACGATTATCGCCGACACTCGCATTGTATTCGCCCTCGAGACTATCAGCGGTACGCGGTGACGAGTTGACGGCCACCACTGCCTGCCACTGCCGACTCGGGACCTGGACCCGAACAAAAGCCCTGGACACCGACCCCGAACACACCTTTGTTTCCGAGACAAGGGGTGGTCCAGTCCGTCGATACGCCCGCATTGTTCTCGCCTACGAACCCGCCTCTCGTCTTGGCCGAAGGCAGGCGTCCACTGTCACCATGTCCTCGCTCGAGGCCAAGATCGTTGTCCTTGGCTCTCAGGGCGTCGGCAAGACATCGCTTGTTACGCGCTACTGCAAAGGCGCCTTCAATCCAGCCCAGACGACCTCCACCGTGGGCGCAAGCTTCATGACGAAACGCGTTGTTGACAGTGACACCGACACCGTCGTGCGCTTACAGATCTGGGATACAGGTATCTATCATGATTCTGCCTCTTTCCCCCGCTTCCCCCGGCGCTGACGAACCTCCAACAGCTGGCCAGGAACGGTTCCGCTCGATATCGCGGCTCTACTACCGCGGCGCCAATGCCTGTATCCTCTGCTACAGCATCACGGACGCGAGCTCTTTCGCCGAGATGGGTATATGGTTGACTGAGCTGCGCCGGAACCTGCCGCCTGATATCGTGCTCCATGTCGTCGGTACAAAAGCGGACATTGTCGCTCGCGACCCCACGCGGCGTGAGGTGCCCTTCGAGCGCTGCATTGCCTACGTGGCGGAGAACCTTGCTCCTGGCCTGGGCTCTACGCCACCTCCCACTGCAACTCCCGCCGGGCTGACGGGCCTCTCGCTGCCGCTGAGCACCACTCAGTCGCATGCCACGACGCCAGGTACTTCAGGGTCCATGATCGCAACACCATTGGGCCCCGCGCCATCGAGCGCGCCGGAACCCCGCAGCCCGAGTAGTAAGCGGAGCAGCGGATTCTGGGGTCAAGAAGTTGGGTGGGACGCGTGTCATGAGATTAGTGCCGAGAGCGGTGAGGGCGTCGAGGAGGTGTTCCGGGTGGTGACGCGCAAACTCGTCGAACAGAACCGCAAGATGCAGCAGGCCATCCTAGCGGCCACGTCGACACCCGGACATAGTACCCCCGGGACGGAGGGGACCGATGGCTACTTTGACGGGGTGAATCCGAGGGGTAGCTTCCGCGTGGGCAGAGATCGAAGGAGCTGGCTCTTCTCCCCTGGCTTCTCGCCTGCCGTTACTGTTGAGAATGCGGGCAACGGCAGCGCGAACCAGCAGCACGGCGGGTTGGATAATGGAGACAAGAGAATGAGGAGGTGTTGTTAAACGTGTCAGCCAGGGGGTCCAGGCATGCGTAATAGCAGACTGAGTCGGGACACCATAACTTCAGGTCACGGGCTTATGAAACATGCTTAATCGGCATGGAGGCGCTCGGCCGCACCGCCTCGGTTCTCTTGATCGCACGTCAGACAGCTTGGACCTTATGAAAGGTCCAGCAAACGGGTATAAGGAGGCTGATGGAATGCCGGTACACGCCGGATGCTGCTCGCTTAAGGGTACGAGAGTCGGTTCATTTATTTGGTTCCTTGGAGTACGGCTACGATACGGTATGCTTCGGCAGGCAACGGCAGGGCATGGCGAGGCGTTCTTGGGCATTGGTTGACATTTTTTATCAGTAAATCATAGGCAGGCTAGGGGATAAGTAAGACCACCCGGCGTGCTCTTGGGAGACGACGCCCGTCCCATGCGGTGCGTGTTCCCTATAAAAAAACGTGACGGATCTACAGCGATAAACGTGCTACCCTTGTCCGACTTAATGGGATGTCGGCCCCTTGTCATGTCATACTCTGCTCTATTTCCCAGGCCCCACGGCCCCTTCCTCTCTATCTGGTAGAGGTATATATGCACTATCTAGGAAGGCAGGTATTTCGGTATGTATAGCTAAGCATCCGTGTCGAGGTATCCTACCTCTGAATCCAACACGAAGGCAATTCGTCAGTTCTCGGCGACCGCGGCAACTTCCTGTGAGATAGATGAAGTCTGTCGAAGAATGGAGCTTCATTCCACGCCCAGATTGTTAGGCATATATTAGATTTAAGAGCTGGTATGGAGCGGATGTGGACGCGACAAATAAAATAAATCTCACAGGCTGAGTTTGCTAGATGAATTTGGCCAGCTTCCTTTTTATACGGTGTTAGGACGGGCTTAAAGGCTCGCATGTTTAGAAATTTGTGAGCATCTGGGAGATGAAGAAGAAGAAATATTACCAACCGAGGATTGAATTACAGGTGTGTCCCGCCATCTCATCTCATCCAACAAACTACTTCCTCGCCCATCGTTCACGTGTCTTCAACGCCCTCCAAAGAGCTGGGGGGGGGCAGCTTTCTCTTGTCCCGGTTTAAGACGTTCACGTTAGCGCTCGGTTCTGGAGCAGAGGGGTTGGTACCGCTCATTGTTGACAGGGCAGATATGAATTGTTTCTCTATTACGAAGATACATAAGACTGCTAGATAAAAGACATGTGATCGTGTATCACCATTCACGCTGTGATGCGATGCGCTAAGCTCGACTACACTGGGACGGGACACAAGGTACTCACTCGACCGTCCCGGTGCTGTCTCTATATAGGTTATGTTTTGATGTAGTCTCTATAGCTTGGACGATTTCGGTGTCTTCCACGCTGGCGTCGCAAGAGAGTCGTAAACTTTGTGGCCCAGGCTATCCACAGGGACGCCGGTGATATGACTACTTAGATTCCGGGTATCAACAAGCGACGGGTTCAGCTCGTCGACGCTGGTGCACCCGATGAGCCGCATGCCCATCTCCAACTCGTCCCTGAGAAGCTGCATGGCGCGGTCGACGCCATCGAAGCCGTAGGCGGACATGGCGTACAGGAACGGGCGGCCAATGCCAACACCTTTGGCGCCGAGGCAGAGGGCCTTGAGGATGTCGGTGGCGCGGCGTACGCCGCCGTCGATGTAGACCTCGATCTTGTTCTCGAGGCCCATGGAGCGCAGCACGGGCATCGTCTCGGCCAGGACCTCAACGCCGGACCGGGCGAACTCGAGCTGGCGGCCGCCGTGGTTGGAGAGGACGACGCCCTGGACGCCGCACTCAACGGCCTTGATGACGTCCTCGACGCGCTGCACGCCCTTGAGCACGATAGGCATGCGGGTGATGGAGCGGAACCAGGGGATGTCGTCCCAGGACAGCGAGGGGTCGATGAAGGAGGAGATGGCGCGCGCGGCGCCCTGCGAGGTGTCGGTCTCCTGGCCACCCTGCACATTGGACCCCTGGTCGACGAACTTGGAGCGCATGTCCTTCTCGCGGCGGCCGAGTTGGGGCGCGTCGACGGTGATGAAGAGGCCCTTGCAGCCGCGGGCCTCGGCGTGGCGCACGATGCGTTCCGTGATGGCGCGGTCGGAGTTGACGTAGAGCTGCAGCCACTGCACTTGGTCGCCACGCCGGGCGTCGACGATCTCGTCGAAGGAGCACGACGCCAGCGTCGGGATCATCTGTATCACGTTGTGCTTGGCCGCCGCGCGCGTGAGCACCACCTCGCCCTCCGGGTGGCCCAGCTTGCCGAGGGCCGTAGCAGTCACGTAGAAAGGCATGTCAACCTTTGTGCCGAGCATATTCGTGCTGAAGTTGACGTCCCGCACGTTCACGAGGATCTTGGGCCGAAACCATATGCGATGGAAGGCCTCGTGGTTCTCTCGCAGCGTCTATAATTTGTCTCCGTGTCAGGAGTAGCTCAGCTTGACAGGGGGGAGAGACGGGCGGACGGGCGGACGGGCAGACAGGGAGGCGGGAGACGGGGAGACGATAAGGGGGTTTCAGGCACGTACTATCTCATCATCGGCGGCGCTGGAGTAATATCCCCAAGCTGTCTTCTTCATGACGTTCTTGGCGACGGATTCGAAGTCCATCAGATTGTAGCACTGGGAAAGCAGGGGCTTGTCCTTGATGCGCTGCTGCCGCGCGCCCTCATCCGGATCCTCGACCTCGTCGACCCTAGCAACAGTGTTCATGTCGACGGGGCCCAGGTGCTTGGACTTGTCCAGGTACTTGTCCAGGGTGTCTGGCGGATGAATGGGGTCGAATTCCTCTGTCGCATCTTTGCCCTTTCCATGCCATCGTCAGAGATTACAGTCCGCGGCTGGAGACAACTACCACTCACGGCATATTTCAGTATGATTTTCATCCCACCGGGATGTTCTGTATGTTTTGGTCAGCAACCCCGAGAACGAGAAACATGGCTACCTCAGCGAGGGAACCAGCCAAAGGGAAACAGCCAAGGCTCACCGGGTAAGAACTCTGTGACATCGTATGCTTTCCCCTGTCGGCATGGCTCACATCAGCGGCTGATCCAAGCGGCATGGAAGGGAATGGGAATCGCGCACATGTATCACAACCCAGCAGGACTCCTTGCTATCGTGCTTCGCAATCTCGGGTCCTGAGAGCGGCGGCATGGCGACGCGAAGAAGAGCAGTGGGCTAGAGGCTCGAGAGGCTCGAAACGGGTGATCCGACAACTAATTGTGCAGATGTAGCCTCGGTAGCCTCGAGTCCAGGCGACGAGGCGAATTGCCGATGGCCAGAGCCGGGCTTCGTTCCCCTGACGTAATGATGTCACCGCAAGCGAGATGCCGCCGACAGGTTCGGGCCCGATGATGGATCCAATTGGCAACAAGTCAGCGAAAAGAGACGAGCCTGATCCCGTTCCAACCACGAACGGCGGAAGAGCACAGAAACACGGCGTGCAATGAGACGGGGCGGTTTGCCATACAACAGACGTTGACTGCGACTTACTGCGACTTTTTCTAATCCGACGGTGGCAATTGGAGAAGCTTAGCTGGAGACCGTCCGCCGAGGCGGTTCCACCAAGCCAACACCAAAGCCGACACGGGGCTAACCCCGAAGCAGGATCCCGGGGTCCGGACCGGCGACACCTACTAGAATACCTACTTAGTTAGGTACGGATATGTACCCCAGCTTTGTCTTTTTGTTGCCATCTTCGGGGGTTCGGACAAATGGATGGCGATCGTCTTCCCCACCCGGTAGTGGCGGTACAAGTATAGGTACCTTAGGTACTTAAGTACTTAAGGTAAGTACCTAAGTAAGACTGTAAGTACCAGGTACCTGTTCGGTGGGCACACTGAACAACAGCTTCCTCTTGTCAACAGCCCTTCTTCATGTCGGTATCGCCATTCGTAGTAGACACACTGCAATTGAATACAAGGCTGACTTCCGAGCCCTTGCTACATCAACGCTGCTGTCTTTCATTCATTACCGATATGAAACCGTATCACTCTACCAGCTTAATGTGACAGTCCCTTAGATAGAAAACTCCAGGCTTGTTTTAAGTTACATCGACCGCCCAGCAAACTCTTTGTAGTGAAACACAAACTAGGGCTCATAAACTCGGGCAAAACAGTCGCCCTTGTTCATTTGTATATAAGACGAGGCACCAACGCGATATATTATCTGTGTTATTTGGAGAAAAACACTCAACTCTGGTACACACGCCATCATCAGTATCAAAATGCCATCCTCTCGCGACATCCAGTCTCTTTATGAGATAGCAGACAAAACAGATTCAGGCAAGGCACCTAAGTCAACACTACATGCAAAGTCGTTGTTGAGATTGGTCAAGAACGAGGCACTGGCTTTCCGAGAGCCGTCTTCGAAAAAGTTGACAGAGTTCGTTGGTTGCTACCGCCGCTGTCAAGACCTGGCTGCCAGTCATCACGGCTCAAAACAGCTGAACGAAGCAATTGTACAGTTTTCGGCTCTCACCGATGAGTGCTTCTTCTTCAAAACGCTGACGAGGGAAGTAGAGACGAAAAGGGGGCGGCACCGTCTCGTGTCGCTCCGGATTAGGAACAAGACTGACCCTCACCCGGACCAGCCAGGACATGATAGAAAGGGATATTGGAACCCCTGTGACCGCACGATTACCCTCTCGCTCAAGGGACAATTTAGTAAAAACCAGGGCCAATACAACTTTCCAATAGAGTGGGTCCTTCACACGCTCCTTCACGAACAGATCCATGGTTTTATTGATTTATTTGTCGACGACGGTCATCCGCAACATGAAGAGCGAATAGAGAAGGACGGAGGGCACGGACCGGTTTTCTATGAGGCACTTCGAGTTCTTGGGAAGAAGGTCGAGGGTTTAACGCAGTCGCGCGAATGGACAGAAGCCCGGAAAATGGACCCTTGTTATTCTGAAGAAGAGACTCCTTCTAGCCCTCAACATGGAGGTCCTTTTGGCTTCCATCAAGGAAATTATTCGGCCGGTTACCCTACGCCACCCGGTTCTCCTTCGCTACCCGGTTCTCCTTCGTCATCCGACTCTTCTTCGTCACCCGACTCTCCTTGCGCCTGTTCTGACCACCCAAAAGCTTTTTCACCGGGAGCATATCCACCGGGAGCATTTCCACCAGGGGCTTTCCCACCGGGAGCCTACCCACCGGGAGCTTTCCCACTGGGAGCCTACCCACCGGGAGCCTACCCACCGGGAGCTTTCCCACCGGGAGCTCGTCCACCTCCACCTGGGGCTTTTCCACCAGGAGTTCGCCCACCGGGAGCCTTTCCACCAGGTGCTTTCCCACCAGGTGCTTTCCCACCGGGAGCTTTTCCACCGGGAGCCTACCCACCGGGAGCCTACCCACCGGGAGCTTTTCCACCGGGAGCTCGTCCACCTCCACCAGGGGCTTATCCACCAGGCTTTCGCCCACCGGGAGCTTTTCCAGGCCACCCCGGCTTCCCCTACCGTAGATAACACATAACTTGTAAGTCCCGCCACGCAGGTCGATTGACAGATATAAAATAAGAATGCTTGCAACCGATAACCAAATAACATATTTGGTACATACCATAGTAATTATATGAATTGACATGAATTAATCCCAATACCCAATGACTGTCGGCGATGTGTCTATTTACGGTACCACATTCTCGTGACTTTGGTGGCCTTAATTTTCTTCTGTAGCCGGAATATACCATACAGTACTGCTTCAGCCGTTGGTGGGCAACCCGGCACGTAGATGTCGACGGGCAGGATGCGGTCGACACCACGAACTACGCTGTAGCTGTAGTGGTAGTAGCCGCCGCCGTTAGCACAAGTGCCCATGCTGATAACCCATTTGGGATCTGGCATCTGGTCGTAGACCTGACGGATGGCAGATGCCATCTTATTGGTGAGGGTGCCGGCGACGATCATGACATCGGCTTGGCGGGGCGAGGCACGGAATATAATGCCCAGGCGGTCTTGGTCGTAGCGCGGCATTGACGCGTGCATCATCTCGATGCTGCAGCAAGCCAGGCCGAAGGACAGTGGCCACATGGAGCCATTGCGAGCCCAGGCTACGATCTGGTCCATAGTGGTTCTGGTTCCGTGAGACTTCGGTCAGCGTCTGTCAAGCTCCTTCAGGCTAGAGAATAGGGAGGCTGACAGGACATAGTCGGACAGACTGGTCGGCCTTGACTCCTTAGCAGGAGCTGATGGTGTAGAGAACGGAGGGCCGGGTGCTGATTGTTTGGGTCGTCGCGGCTGATGTGGTGCTGTAGACGCGATGCCTCTGAGATGCGGGCTCGCTCGTAGCTGCGTTGCCAGAAGCCGACTTGCGGGACGAGGCATGCTCTGCAGTAACATGAGTTGAACTGGGTAGTAAGTTGTAGCTGTTAGACGAGTGATGTGTTGAGACGCCGATATAGGGTGAGTTACACTTTACCACTCGCACAGCACTCATTGTGACCTCTTATCCCCAGACACACGTGAGAGGGTGAAATGTGAGGGAAAACACTGCCTTATATGTCACGGCAAAGGGGCCATGGGTACTTTACCTTTGCTCGTGGTTGACTGTCGTTTGTCCTATAAGGAATCGGTCAATTCACACTCTTGGCATCGGTAAATTCACACTCGGCCAATTCACACTGATGATAATAGACATTCTGCCCTCGGACAAAACCCACCTCGCCCAACATCCACCTCTCGCACGACTGTGCCCAGGCCTGACGCCGTGCATGGCCTGTCCAGTGTGCAAGCTGCCGATTGCCGAGGCTGCGCACCCCGAGACGCGCTCCAGTAGCCGTGAGTGCCCCTTCTGCGCAGCTGTCTTCTCGCGCGTCGACAGCGCCAGACGACATGCAAAGCGCTGTCCTGAGAGAGGCGGCCGCGCATTGCTTGCCCGAAAGCGCGGCCGTAAAACCAAATCTTGCGACCAGTGCTCGCGCGTCAAAGTACACTGCGATGCTGGTCGCCAGGGCGTGTGCGAGCGCTGTGCCTCTCGGGGGCTGGCTTGCAGCTTCAGTCGCTACTGTGGCGATGCCGCTCATCGACAACACGCCGGGTACGAGGAGGAGCCGCCCGGCGCACAGGACGCCGACGCCCGCCACAGCCGCGCTGCCTTGTCGTTTCTCCTCGACAGTACAGACGACAAGCAGGACTTCATTGCCGAGACGGCCGTTGCCGAAGAGCCCGACGCCAATCTTCTGGGGCCGACCCGTGTCGCACCCCCCCAATCCCACGCCCCAGGTGATGAGACGCTGGACTACATCGACCCTTCGCTCCTGTTGCCTTCCGGAGCCCCGGCCAGCCTCGGGCCTTTAGAGCTCGGCGGGCTCTACCACACCGAAGAGCAAACCCCTCTCGGCGCCTTTGCCTCTCCCATTCCCCGGGAGGACTTGCTCGCGGCGCGGCTCGATCTTTTGGAGCTACACGTTGCTGCCCACGCCAACTCGAGCCATCACTCGAAGGTCTCGTTTGATTCGGCTGCTTTTCGCAGCTTCTTCACTGTCTCCAATGTCTTCAAGTTTGCCATGATATTCTGTCGTAAACGGCACTACCGATACCCAGTTATACATTGGCCCACATTCGCCCTCGAAGAAGCCTCGCTTCCTTTGCTCATGGTTGTTTCTCTCACGGGAGCTACCTACTCATACCGCCCAGGACATGGGCCCGGGCACATCACTAATGCCCGTAAACTCTACCACCTCGCCGATTTCTACGTGTTTCACCATCTAGCTGTTTGCCTCGGGGATCTGGCAATACCCGGGGGAACCAACCTTGCGGAAGCCATCCAGTCTTGCCAGGCTGCACTGCTTATGTACGGTCTAGATACTTTCTTGGCAGGCGACTCAGCTATGCAACAAGTGGCCATAGCAGAACGGTTACCGGCCCTAGTATCTGCCTTAAGAAGGCTACAGTTTATTAATTGCTGTCATAGTCCGTTAGAAGACTGGCAGCTCTTTGCGCAACGCGAGACAATTGTTCGACTTGTTGCGTGGACTTTTGGCGCGGAATGTCTAGTTACCTTGGCCTGCAATAACCCGCCGATTCTCTCTATTACAGAAATGACCGGAGACCTTCCATGCGACCCTGCCTTATGGGATGCTGATTCGGCGACGACTTTTGACCTATTGAAACCCTCTCGGCAGAGCATCTCCTACTGTCTTAGAGATCTTATGTCAAGCTTTCTTGACGATGATTGGCGGGAAGATAGCAAGTGGGAAAGTTTCCCCATTTTCCACCTACACATCATGTTGTGCGGTAAATGTATTCACCCAGTTTTACTTATCAGCCGTTGCTTCTAACCTGTTGCAGCCTTCCAGCAGATTATCTTCAATTTACATGCTACCATGTCTCTAGCACGACAATCGGAGAAGATGTTGCAGGCCTTTAGAATGTGGCGATATCTCTGGGAGAGAGCCATTGACAACTGCCCGGAAACTCAACGCAAATGGCTTGGCGTAGCGAAAAACTTGCCTGATATCGAGTACCTCTCGAGGCGAATTATTGAGGTTTCTGTTGGGCCCGCAGCTGTCTCCTCGCGGTATCTGCAACGGGTCCCGTCTTACGGCGCAAGGGAAATACACGAGTTCATACGAGACTTGATATCGACCCCCTGAACACCAGCGGCCTCTTTCACAGGTATGGTGTTGGCTCGCTGGCCGCCGTTGAGATTGTCAATTGAGCGCTGCGGGACTGCCGGACACGCATTGCGCAGACACAGTACTATACTAAACAGTTTCAAAATCCAACAAGACCCAGGAAACAATTTATAGATATAACGATATGTGGCCTAAACGGCGCTTTATCACGGAATTACAATCAATACACACATGGTTGAACAGATCTTGAGACAAATAAAATCCAACAAAACCTTTAGTTCTTGGAATCTGTGGTCAGGGGCAATCAGTCTGAGGTGAGTTATAGTGACTCCGGTCTCTTGTCCTGGCTGCCACTGCCGCTCCGATCTGCAACGGGGACGGCGGTTGGCTGATCCTCGCCGCTCAGCTCCTCGAGTGTCTTTCGCTTCGTCTCCGGGACAAAAAAGGTTGTACCGATGCCGAGCAACATGAACAGAGCATAGATCTGGAGCACGTGGTCTAGCCAAGTACCGCCGCCGCGGTAGCGCAGGTTCGCGATGGCGCCCTGGCCGATAATGGAGCCGATCTTGCCCGAGGCGGCCGAGATGCCGTGCGACGTTGACCGGTAACGGGTAGGGAATACTTCGCCGGGAATGATGAAGGTAGTCATGTTCGGGCCGAAGTTGAAGAAGAACTGTGCGAGGACAAAGATGGCTAGCTTGGCTTGGCCGGAGATGTGGTTGTAGGCAAACCCCCATACGATGAACAGGATGGTCAGGATTATGAAGCCACCCATCTGGATTGGCTTTCGTCCAAGCGTGTCGAGTGTGGCCACGGATACCCAGTAGCCCGGCACCGCTCCAGCGAGAACAATGATAAGATTGCCGATGGCGGTCTTGTAGAGGAAGTCGTATGTGGAATGAGCGCCAGTAGTCGAATAGCCGATGGTCTCCAGAATTGCCGCGTTGTTAAGAGAGACTCCGTAGACTAGTATCGTTGAGCACATTGTCCCTCAGCGCACCTGGAGAAGTATGGTACTTACATGCGACATCCAGAACGAACCACGAGCCGGCAGTGCCGAATAGGAGCAGGCCATTCTTAGGAATTGAATAGTGCCGGATGAAATCGCTCCAGCTAGCCTTGGGAACTTGCATTGCCTCCTGGGCAACGATGCGATTCTGAACACGGCTAATATCATCAGGCTGGCCCTCACGCCGGCCGGATATATATGCCTTGACATCCTCATCGGCTTTCTCTACGTCGCGACCCACGTCGAAGGTATAGCGCTTTCACTGCCTCAGCTTTTATCTTCAATTGTGCGTGAACAGGGGCATACTCACAGGTGTCTCGGGGATCGTCAGTCGATAATAGAGAGCAATCGCTGCTGGGACAGCGCCAAAGCCAACAAGGGCTCTCCACATCTTGTCCACGGCAACAGCGCACCAGCCATCACACTGTGAAATGCTGGGAGACTGGGACAGGGCCTGCTTGAAACCGAGAGTGAGGAAGAGCATGACGAAAGCACCGGTTAGTTGGCCAATGCCCTGCTGAGCAAAGACCGCACCCATCTGCGAGGACATACAGAGTCAGACACTTGCGGAATTTCAAGGTAATGGTTTCGGAAGTTCTAGGAGTGTAGAGTCTTCTCGTGCAGCAAACTCAAGCGACAAATGAAACCACAAATCTCACCATAGCGCCACGCCACTTAGTAGTAGCAAACTCAGAAGTAATGATACTAGAAAGGGGGTAGTCTCCGCCTATGCCTACGCCAAGCAACACGCGCCAGAAGATAATGAGACCAACTATATTGACCGACGGCGAGCCGGAGGCGAGGGCCTGGCCGATTGTAGCGAAGATGATAATGATCAGCTCCACACCGTACATCTTCTTCCGGCCGACGTGGTCGGCAAGGTAACCGAAGCCGAGCTGGCCAACGACGGTGCCGGCCGAGGTGGCTAGTTTGATGGCGTTGTCGGAGGCCTGGGGGAGCCTGCCCTTCGCGTCTTGAAAATAGACGATCCCCAGCATGACGTTGAGCAGGCTGACGACGAAGATATCGTAAGAATCGGTAAAGAAGCCAACGCCGGCGACGACACACGCTCTGCGGTCCATTAGGCTGGAATCAGATAGGGAAACAGGATTGTGAACCAGGTGATACGCACCTCACATGGTACCAACCAAAAGGGGCTTTGTCAATCTCAGCGAGCGCGAGACGTCGGCGCTCGTTCGGATCTTGGATGTGGAGGAAGTCATTATGAAAGTTATGATAGGCATTGTTTCCGCCGGCCGTCTTCGCAACGGGAGCCGGACGCGCCGCTGGTGTGTTCTGAGCCGTCTCTTCAGACATGGCTCTGTTGGGAAGCGCTGGCGTTTGGAACCAACGACGGGGATACAGGTAAAATAAGAGAAAGGAACCCGTGAGTTGGGATGAGAGTCTACACCAGCATAGGATATAAATACAAAAAAAGATTAATTAGGATAATGCTTATACCGCCGGCATGCGATGAAGACGAAGGAAATGGGTACGAGCCAGGAGGGGTGCAGGCGTTCGGTATTATACCCCTGTGTAAATGAGAAACCCGGGAGAGCTTACTGGGGCCAGTGAGAAGCTATCGCTAGATTACGTATCCAAAATGGTAACAAACCACACGGTTATTGTCTGATGGCATATATGACCACTGCTCCGAATAGACAGTGGGATGGACTAGCTTGTTAGTCCCACGCATAACGCGGAAACGACGGGCCTGAGTTGATGTACACCACATGGCTCCCTCTAGCACATCTAACCATTTCCGGCTCTACAGGTTTCCCACCCTTTTCCCTCGCCTGATTGAGTGGCCAGCACGGAGTCCTCGAGGCTGTGCTAGATTAGCCAAACCGGCCAGAGACATCTACGTTGATATCGATGTTCTGCGTCTGGGGTGGTCCCAGATACGAAACGATCTACTACATAGCGGCATGGTGGTCCAGAGTTGATGACAGGGGCTATGATTGTGATGGTGGGCAACTGGATGCCACCCCAACCGTAGCACCGGTACTCCCGGCTCGCCTTGTCAAATAACCTGCATGCGAGCTACTGCTGGCGGGGCGCACCATGTTCAGCTGAGCATTCCGGTGGTGTTATAACAATGCGTTCTTGCCTGGCAACACGTTACGCCGCGGTCCATAATCACATATTCCCAGGCCCACGTGGGATAGTTAAGGGCCCATAACAAAAGGCCGATCCGCGTTTAGTTGCCGATGTGCGTCTGCATCAGTGATAGTGTCCGTTGATGCCCCCGAGGCGCAGAGACGACGTGAAAGCCCACGAGAAATGGGTGTTGGGGAGTACAACATTGAACAAACCACTGGCAGCGGTGGTGCCGGGAGGATCTGCAATCGAAAGCCAGAGAGAAGGGCCGACATGGGCAGGATCGGGGCTTCATGCTTGGTTCTCATCGTCCATGTACGTTGCTATCTAACAGACGTCGTCGACAAGGTATCGAGGCTGAAGTACTCCGTAGACCTTTCCGAACGGGGATGGTCCCCGTTGGAAGACCCGGGGACCCATGACGTCACGGGCGAATGAGGGTTCCTGAAGGAGGCACGTTTCTCAGTTCCCGGCGGCTGATTGGCCGGTGCCGTGTGCTTGAATTGGGTGCGGCTGCGTATGTACATTACTACTGTGCGCTACAGCCTACATACAGCCAACCTTAAAGCGTCATCTCCATCAGCCGAGAGGTCGGCCAATGCTTGATCTTGTCACCGAGAATCCCACCGTTGAAACAAGACTTAGCCAAGCCGGGTCCGACGATGACGGTGCTGCCCATGCTACCTACCCATTGAGTAAAGGGGGGATCAGCCAAGCAAGAACACGTGCATAGAGCCTTGGAGATCGAAGGCATCCCGTCCTCAGAGCTCGGTGAACCCATATAGTTAGTTTACTGGCTGCTGGGCTGAGTCCTGGACTTGAGCTAATTCATGGAAATAGAGGAAGCTGTTTGCTATAGAAGAACAGGCGCCATTATAGGTATCTATCAACGGAATTGGTAATACAACAATACTCACCTATATCTATTGAGTTTTCAATAATCTAGGTACCACACTGCCTTGCCTGAGAGACCCTCGTTCCACCAATATAATCGATTCAAGTTCTCGATAGGTGTTGATTAGCTTAACTGTTTGGCTAAGGCTTGCCAGCCCGGTTGTAATCACTTAACACAATTAAAAAAAATTGTTGCTAGCTGGGAAAAAAACGGCATAAATCATAATAACAGAAAGTTGCTGAAGATTTAATAAAGCACATGCGCAGAATACCTTATAAAATTAAAAGCTTCGTTTCAAGTTACAAGTCATGATTACCCGGACGTATTTATCAAGCTTATAGTTGGTTGGTGCTTGGCAGTTTAAACAAAACACCAGACAGACATGGCTATCGGGCAGCATCTTGTTATAACTACCGGTTTTGTTTGATCACTTTGAAGAGCTTAAACTCAAGCACGCATTTATTTGGCTGCTTTGCCAATAGTGAATCCAAGCAGCCGGGCTAAGTAAAGTACCTAAAAGCAATAAGTGTGTTGGAAATGAAACCAATAATAGCAGGGTTTTATTTTTATAAAGCAGGGCATGATCACGAGAATTCCGTTTTATTTTCTTTCGCCTTTGGAGGCTTTCGCACTAACTCTGAAAAAAGAGGGGGAAAAAAGATGAACAGCATACTATTGAGGAGCAAACGACAATAATACATGAACTCAACTGATTGCGGTGAGTGTGGATCGAACACACGGCCTTCAGATAAATGAATGAAGTTAATAAGGCTTCAGTCTGACGCTCTCCCAGCTGAGCTATCCCCGCTTATGGATGTCGGGCTCATTATTGGCCACCATGATCCTCCTAATGGAGCGTTCCGTTCTCACGTAGTGGATCGATTGTACGCTTATGAAGCACATGAGTTCGAGTCATGAATGACAATTGTTGCACGCCCTCGACCTAGCTAGATTGATTGCCTGGCGGCTCAAGCTTCTTCCATATTGACTGAAACTTAGCGTGGTGTAACTTTTCAAGGAGCCTGAGTCCCGATAATGATAGATTCAATCGGCACTTGAATATGTTTTATTGTTCGTTTGGATACCTCAGTATTGCCCGGGGTGTGTGTAGCTGCAACGAGAACATGTGCTCATTTCACTGCTCATGGTTATATACCGGTAGTTACATCTCCGGGCTCTCATAAAAGACTCGTAAAAGTGCCTTGACTGTGCATGAAATCAACACTTAGTGCACGGGGCTGAAGTGTACAAGCAAATATAGTGTCGCCGACTTAAGGATTAGAACAAACCATGCTAAAGTGAATCTATTGTCACAATCCCCACTGCTGGCAGTCGCGGTATTGATTTACCGTTATTTCACAAGGTCTAGATAAGTTCTATGACCCAGCCAGCATATTGAAGGCTATCCTAGTTATAGGTAAGTAGGTACCTAGTTAGGTAGGTAGGGTTCATGATTGCTTCTTGTTCTGCCCTGATGATCATGGATATTCGCTATATGCATATCCCACCTTTTACCTACCTACATAGGTATTTAGATCACTCATCACGTGTCAGAGGATTGATCGTCGACGCTAACGCCCCCTGAAGAGACTTGGCGCATTATACCTATCTGCTGCAGCCTGTAACCTGCCTGTAGCCTAAGCCTGTAGCCCGGGGACTAGCACCCGACAGCGCATGATGAGAGTGGGCTGAACCGCCTAAAGATGGCCTAAAGCTATTAGCAAGCTTCAACGAGGTTATTCCGACGTTTGAGCTTTCGCATTACGTTGTTCGCTCCCATTTCTTCACCAGACCTTGTCCCTTCGACAGTAGAATCGCCACGACCCGCCCGCCATGGACAACTTCAAGGCTTTCGGCAACAGCCTCAGGTGAGTGGCAGCGTAGTCGTCATAGCATCGCGATGGGGGCTTCGTTGCTGATACGCACCCTCACGCCAGCAACATCGGGTCTCAGATCACCCCGTCCCTCTCTCGTACTTTTCAGTACACCAAGGAACAGCTCGGCCAGGCCGAGGACAAGGTCAGCATCCCGTATCCTGGCCAATGTTCTGCAACAGCAGTAGCTAATCAGTAGCTAATCCGGGGCGGCCTTGACAGACCCAGCTTCCCCCCGACTACATCGATCTAGAGAAGCGTGTGGATGCCCTGAAGCAGGTTCATCAGAAACTGCTTGCCGTGACGTGAGTGCCGCGCCATCGCGCCGGATCACCCCGATTGCCTCTTTGTAGTTACGGCGCAGCCGACTAATGACGGGCCTTAGCTCACAATACTCCAACGAGGCCTACGACTACCCGCCCAACATCAAGGAGACCTTCCAGGACCTTGGCCGCACCGTCAGCGAGAAGGTCCATCTCCTCTCCTCGGCATCCACTCCCGCAGAGGCGCAGGCCGCCCTAACCGCGCCGCCATCCGCCAAGCCCCAGCCGAAGACATTCAACCATGCGATTGCCCGTGCCAGTCTGGCCAGCTCTCAGCTGCTCCACCAGCAACACACCGGTGCTGGCGAAGACCCCCTGGCGACCGCTCTGGAGAAGTATGCGCTGGCCGAAGAGCGCGTCGGCGAGGCTCGCCTGGCGCAGGACGCACAGATCCAGAGCAGGTTCTTGGCTGGGTGGAATACCACTTTGAACACCAACTTGATGTTCGCCACGCGTGCACGCAGGAACGTGGAGAAGGCTCGCCTGACGCTGGACTCTGTCAAATCCCGAGCCAAGGGCACTACCTGGAAGATGGGGGGCATGGCGCCTCGTGATGAGCCCGCCAGCGCCGAGGAACTCAGCGCCGAGGCCCAAGAGGAGATCGAGAAGGCCGAGGACGAATTCGTCACCCAGACAGAAGAAGCCGTCGGGGTCATGAAGAACGTTCGTTGCCCTCTGCGAAAGCCATCGTTTATATGGGCCATACTGATTCTCTCAATTAGGTTCTTGATACCCCCGAACCCCTTCGCAACCTAGCCGAGCTCATCGCTGCCCAAGTAGAGTACCACAAGAAGGCCTACGAGATCCTGAACGAGCTGGCTCCCGTTGTCGAGGGTCTCCAGCTTCAGCAGGAGGTACGTGATCACAGACGGGTGTCTACGCTGGCTACCTAAGGCACGGCTTGCTGACGGTGTTTTGACGATAGGAAAACTACCGCAAGAGCCGCGAAAATGCCTCGTAAAGGATCGACGCCAACGACGACATGGCCCTTGCTGGTAAAATTGGGTGGCTCGTTGCGAGTACCAATTGCGGAGGGGGGGCTTTAGTGTAGGAATGGTAAAGGGATATTTGCAGATTTGTTAGTACGTGATGCGTCGCTTCAAAGTGTTGCTAGTCAGCCGTTTGCCACATCAGATGGTGGCGGCCTCGGAATATAAGTGTAGAGGTGTAGGTTTCTGTCGTTACGGTCGATTCTGGGCAAGCATCCGGTATTTCTGGCATGCTTGTTTATTAAGTTTTACTGGTGTGGCCACGATACCATGATGTGTGTCAACGCCAGTGGTGTCTAAGACTGCTATGCATGGTTCGTTGGGCTTGTAGCGTGGTCTGTCAAGCTTGCGCCGGTAGAACGCCTTGAGTTTTCAAGATGCTCGAATTATAGTCTTCCATTGCCCACGGCGCGTTGAGCTGTGAGCCGGGTGCATACTGTAAGTGCTTAGGTACCTTAGGTACCTACGTCTACGTACCTCTAAGTACAGCTCTACTAGAAGGGCGCATCTTATTGGATAGGTACCTAGGTATGACGGAGGCGATTAGCACCGATAGGCGGTAGACCCACTCACGTGATCTCGAGCTCCGGCCCCCCAGCCAGCGCCCGGGACAGAAAGAACCCTGGCTGGCCAACCGAGTGAAGCTGCCCTGGGCCCCAGCTCGGCATCTTGCTCAACTGCTCAACCGCTCAACCGCCCAACCTCCAATCGACGCAACCGAACACCACACGGCCACAATGCGGCCAGCACTCCGACTCCTCGCCAATGTCAAGCCCGCGCGCTACCTCGACGCGGGCAACCCCACTGGCCTGACCGGCCTGTACACGCACAGCTCGCCGCGCTCGACGCTGCTCTTCCTGTACTCGACCACCCTCGAGCGGCTGCAGAAGTTCCCCGAGTCGTCGCTCTACCGCAAGTCCGTCGAGGCCCAGACGAAGCACCGCATGGCCGTCGTCGAGGCCGCCGTGCCCCCGGGATACAAGGAGTGGGCCGAGCGGGCCCAGAAGGTCATCGATGAGAACCCCGCCGAGTTCAGCACCGCCACCGGCGCCAGTGCCATCAGGGTCGTCTCGGGCGGCTCCGTCTTCATCCACCGCACCGATCCCCAGCCGAGGGACGTGCGGTACCAGGAGTGGGACGGCGAGCGGGACGAGGGTGAGGGCAGCGAGGGCCTGCGTGGCCCCGAGGAGCGCGAGAACCCTGGCCTCGAAGCCATGTACGACAGGAAGGCGCTGGAGATTCCCGACAAGGTCCAATGGGAGCCAGAGCCGCAGATGACCGCTGACCAGTATGTCACCCCTTTCGCGCAATGGCCCGACGCGCTCGCTTGGCCTTGGTCGCTAAACACGGGCCTTCACTTCTAGGGTCGAGGAGATCGAGAACAAGATTGGCGCCGGCCTGATCGAGGAAGTGGTGCAGATGGCCGAGAGCGAACTCAAGCTCATCGATATCATGCGCGAGGCGAAGGTGTAAGTGCCATTGCCATTCCCATTGCCATTGCCAATGTCACCACCGCGTATGGGGAGACGAAGAGGCGGCTAACTTGAAGCAGATGGGAGAGTTTAGAAGAGCAGCCGCCCGCGGGCCAGTGGGAATATTTTGAGCGAAAGTCATAAAGCATACAGGTATCTGGGGCGAAACGGGAACAGGGCACTCAAAGAGTTGGACCCCGTTGTATCAGTAGACGATAGACGATGGGTGCATTAGATTGCATTGTACATACATACATACCTACAAACAAACAAACAAACGCCCGTGGTGATGCCCTTTCGCGCGTGCCGACGCTGTGGTGGCAACACCCCGTTGACGCCTCTAGATCCGATGTCGAATTGACGTGCGCGACTAAGTTAACTTGGCTTGTTCGAGATCTGAATCGGCGAATCTCGAATTAGCATGTCCTCAGCGCCGCATGCCGGTGCAGAACAAAACACAGCATCTTACCGGGCCGTGTATACGAAACCCATCTTCAATATGTCGCCTCTCGTGCTGGTCTGTAGGTATTCAAGGTGCACGAAGCAGATCCCATTGCTGAAGTTTTAATGTGTACAGTACGCTAGTTGCCAAGGTCGCACTGCCCATATTTCCTATCATTAGTTAGTAGGTACGTAGTCAGTCTGTGTTCATCCACTTACTCACTCACTCACTCACATCCGGTCTCACTCTCACTTGCATCCAGCACCTACTGGCGACGACACGACACACTGGCCAACTTCACCCGCGATGAGCAGAATATCCGAAAACACCATAACAGAGCTTATCATCATGCGAGTAGATTCGCCGTGCACATAGTATCTGCCAGCAAGCATGGGCCCCTTCGCACTCTCAGTCCCGGGGTACGCCTTGGGCATACACCCACAGAAGCGGCGCCGTCATGACACAGCACAGCACGATGCCGGGTCGCGGTCCCGGTCGCAGTCGCCGTCGTCGCAGACGGACTACTCGGACGGAGAACCGCGCTCCTCGCTTGCTCCACGCTTGCCGTCGGAAACCATCAACCCGCTCAGTCACAGCCCTGATACGCTGCGCCAGCTGGCAGTGGCCGGGCTCTCGCCGGAAGACGAGCTGCCGTCGCGCTCTCATCCGGGGTTCCCCCACAAGCCCCTGCCTACGAGGAGCTCGCGCCGAGGACGCAGCGGGCGGGCGACGCCGTCTAGGAGCGCCTATGCCGGCAGCGACGACGGCGGCAGCGGCAACGGCAGTGGCAGCGGGGCGGAGACGGATTCCACGATGGCTTCGCAGCGGAGCGCCGGTAAGACGGGCGGGATCGACCAGGAGCCGCACTCGGCGCGCGTGCGCCACCTGAACACCATGACGGCCATCATGCACCGCTGCCTGCGCGACGGCGACATTGCGCGCGCCAAGCGGGCCATGGGGCTGCTCCTGCGGACCCGCGACGTGGACGTGCGCGTGGACAACCTCTGGGCCATCGGCGCAGAGATCCTGATGCGCGACGGGGAGGAGGAGGAACCCGCGGTTACGTTGAAGACGCCCTCTAAACCGCGGCCGTCGTCCTCTCGCACCCGAGCCCACGCGTCACCTCGCCCCGATACAGATGATGACTCGTACATGGCCGAGACGGCCGAGGGCGAGGGCGAGGGCGAAGAAGACGAGGCGAGCACGCCTGCCGGTCACCCGGACGCGCCTCAGCGCTGGGGCAGCGCGGCCAACGTCGCGCAGGCGAGGCTCTACCTCGAGACGCTGATCCAGCAGCACCCCTACGACGCGCACCGCCCGCACCTCACGAGCGCCGTCGACTTCTGGCCCGCGCTCTTCGGCATCGAGGTGCACGACCTCGACGCCGAGTTCCGGCGCGCGCTGCAGCACATCCACGCCGAGTACGGGCCCTCTTCCGCCCCGTCGTCCCGCTCGCCCTCGCCCTCGCCCTCGCCCTCGCCCTCGGCGGACAGGATGGACCTGGATGACGACGACGACGGCCGCCGCCAACGCTCGGGAGGGAGAGGACGACGAAGCGGCTACGGGGAAGGCGAAGATGGGGGGGAGGGGCGCGACAGGGACCGCCATGCCGCCACCGACGCCCTGCGCGCCGAGACGCAACGCGGCGCACTCGGCCTCGCGGCCCGCATGGATGGTGTCCTCGAGAACCCGCCCTACGCCACGCACGCCGAGCTCCTGCGCCTCCGCGGCCACCTGGCCCTGTTCGTCGGGGACCTGTGCCTGCCCTCGCGCCTCGCGGGGCGGTACGCCTCGGCGCCGCCCGTCGCGCAGCCGGCCTCCGCCTCCCTCTCTGCCGCCTGCTCCTCGCTGCGAGGCGCCGAGCGCCGCCTCCGCGCGCACGCCAGGACCACGGGGGACCGCGTCGCGCTCGCCAGGCGCAGGGAGGAGCAGGGACGGGCCGTGCTCTTCTTCCGGCGCGCGTTGGCGGCCGGGGGGGCGCGGGAGGGGTGGGTTCAGCGGTTACTAGACGCCGAGGAGGAGGACGACGACGATGCTGACGATGCTGACGGGTCACTGCGGCTGGCCGGCTGGTGATCTGTGGTGGGCGATTGCTAGGATAGGTAGCTGCTATTAATGTTTAGATACCCCCTGGTTTCTGCACGGATATACACGTCTTGTCGTGTGCCCAGTTCCTGGCTCCGGTCAACAATATGGCCATTATGGCCCAGTTAAATCGCCATCCTTAGCCTTCACCTGACGGAATATTTGACGGGTTTCCGCCTAGTTAACCAAGGCTGCCATTAGATCTAAAGAACTGGCGAAAGCGTAGAATATCCTGCTCTCGACGAGAATTGGTGACTCGGAACCTCCCACTACAATAAGGATGAAGAGAGCAGTAATATGACTGGCAGTATTTCTCATAAAGAGCAGGCAATACATTCATGGGCAATCTCAAGGCTGTATTCCATTGCGCCTGCCCTCTTAACTCCTAAATGGCGCGAAAGGGGGTAAATAAATAGAATTACAATTTCGTCGCGAGCAACACGGAGGCGACGCCAAGAATACCGTGCACACATACCACCCAGCTCTTACGGGAATCATTCTTCTCCCAGCGCGCGTGAAATCACCCCAAGGCATCCAGCAATCCCACTAGATATTGAAGATCATGGAGAAGGTTACGTGATACAGGTAAGTTAGCTGATGAAGCAGAGACATCCCAGCCCAATGTAAAATATAAATAAGGGGTACACAGCGATTCCTACACGGTTGCTCACAACGCCGCTGCCGCCGAGGATGCTGACACCCGCGGCCATGGCCCAGGCCACGAGAAGTATGTAGACCGGAATCCGGGGAATGGGGGGGAGGCCAATTGCCGATAGTAGTGCGGCGATGACCAGGGGGAATAGAGTGTAGCCGATAATGCACACGCTTTGCATGAAGGATCTAAGCTCCAGTTAGTCATCAGAAGTATTCCTTCCCTCTAGGGGAGCCTTGTGATAGGAATTCCCCAAGCCGGCAAAGAGATAGGGGAGGGGGGGGGGACTGACATATTCCCGCCCAGTAGTTTGATCTGCAGCGTGACGATAGCCTCGCCAATCCAGACGGTCGCGAAAACACCCGAGAAGATGGCGTCCTTCTGCTTAGGCTGGCCGCAGATGCTCAATAGCACGGACAGCAGCAGGCAGAAGATGAGAGGCCCCCACAAGTCCCAATCCCTGAGCCCGGGCGTCATGTTATTCTGGCTGAGGAGGGTCTCGGGGTCCATGACCCTGCCGGCGAGGGACTGCAGCTCCTCGCGGGCGCCCGAGAGCCCGGCGCCGCGCAGGTTGGCGTAGGCGCCCCGCAGTCCTCCGCTGGCCATGCCGCTCTCCAGCATCGAGCCGCCGAACAGATACCGTGGGTACAGCACCTCGCGCATTTTGGACCAGACGGCCAGCAGATCGCGGCGCACAGTCTCCCACACCGTCTCGTCAATCGTGCTTTGCGGCGCGCGCCGGTCGTCGCCAGGGATTCGTGACGTGAGGTAGGACTCGTTGAGTGGCCGCGAGGACGACGTGGATGCGCCCTGCCCGCTGATGTTGCCCGCCAATGGCGCGCGCTGTGCCTCGGCGTTGGATAGAGGATCGTCGAAGTCGTTCAGGTCGGCTGTTTGAGCGGCGCGCAGACGTCTGTTAGCTCGGTGACACCCTACACTTCGCAAGGCCGGCCCTGTGCCCGTGCCCGTGCCCGTGCCCGTGCCCGTAGCCGTGGCCATAGCCAGAGCCGTAGCCAAGCTTGAAGCCGGCGGCTTCACGCCCAGAGCCATCCAGAGGGGAACCGGCTCTCAACTCACCATCGTCTGGGTCGATGAGGTCGTCATCGTCCTCTATATGGGGATTGCTGTATGGGTGGCTTGACAAGGCCATCGTGATCACGGCTGCCTCTCGGCTGCCCTCGTCTCTCTAGCTCCCACGCACGTGCCGGGGTACTCTCAACCAGAGAGAACCGCGCCTGTTCAGTTCTTAGCTTCCTATCCTTCGAGTGCGTTTCGGTCTACACACGGGGTGTTCCTGTGAAGATAATGGTTGTGGCGTTGTTGTAAGTGGTCTGCGATTGTAATATGCAGCTGTCCATTGAAGCTGCCTGCCTAGGTAGGTTCCAATTCCACGTTGTCAACTGGATGAGCTGATATGCAATTACCCGAGTCTTAAGCTCACCTGCTGCGGCCCTGGAGGTCCCCACCCACAGAGGTAGGAGGTACCTCCTACCTAAAGCCTTCAGTGGTCATAGCCCCCGTTACAACTGGCCTGGTAAGAGGTATCCGAGGCATCTCGTTGCATTCAATGCGAATCTCACTAGATAATACTTAGGCGGTTTGGATATAGCCATCATCTTAAAATTCCATAATGGTAGCAAATCCCATCAGAAGGGTGTCCATATCTTGTCAGTAGACAAAAGAAGCTCCGGAGCCCGGATGTTCATCATTATTCAATCCTCAAATTCGGACATCAACACCATATACCGAAGTTGGCGCCATGAAATACTGCGAGAAAGTTAAGGACGTAGATAGAGGGCGCCATTTCATTTCTGATGAGGCATTTGATGTTAACTGCTCATTACCCTCTCATTCCCTATATACAATATCGCTCTTGCGAGGTATCATGCCACCCGAGAACGCCTCGCTAGAATCATAACCGTAGAAAGCAACTAGTATCGGCACAGACACGGAGCATTTATATGACAGATCCCGGCGGGAGGCAAATTTCCACATCGGCAAAAGGTGTAGGAGAAACCCCAGAAGCCATTAGCTTGTGTGGTCGAACAATGCTCTCCTGTCGGCGAGGTCGATGCTTTCCTCCCATGTTCCATTTGCCCACTGCTTCTTGGGCATTGCTGTTTTGATATTCAAATACGGGATAGTGAGCCTATTTTCGGACGCGGAAACAGGCCCGCTGCGCCGGGAGCTGGCCAAAGGAAAGTGTTTGGATAGCCACAACATACGCTGTTGTACTAACTGAATTTACCGGTATGGCCTTGTTTTTGTCGGCATCGGCAATAGACGCAGATTTCTGGGCAAATGCAAGGACGGCCGGTTTTCGGCAGAATGTCCCTTTTAACCTATCACAAGATGACAGGAACCTAGCCCCGAGCCACGAGATCCTGGGGGTACGGGAGCCCAGGTTGGATGGTCATCAGGGGCAACTGAAACTGGCGAGATTTCCGTTGCTTCCAACCAACCCCCACGCAAAACCCACATCGCTAATTGACCTCATTAGTTATTGACTCGGTGCCTCCTAAACGGCCTTGGCAGGGTTCCGCAAGGGCACGTACCGGGATAAAAGAGGTGTCGGGGAGGTATATAATAATTCTGGTGGATAGTTGGGACGAATTGGATGCCCGCCCCGGGACCTGGCGAGTAACCCGTTTTCAATGTTTGCTGGAAGGACTGGGGGATGAAGAGACGGTATAGCGGGTCGCGCCCTTCTGAGCACCATGACTAGCCCGTCAGAAGTGCATGAAACGACGGCCTCAAGCTCACGGGTCGGTACCAGCTCGCGACGGCGACCCTGTAGTGTTTGGCGTGTGGATAGTCTTTGAGGGCTTTGACTGTTTTCTATTTGAGATTGGCTCGTCAGTGCTTCTTGACCACTCAACTCATCCACAGACATAGGTTGGCTTGTCTGCGCGCCGTCAGTGTCATCAGTGGGCTCCTGTTTAATGAAGGTATCGACGCCGCCATCCATCAAGATGTCTCCAGCGTCAAAGTCATTTTCCTGGTCCTTCATCCCGACGTCGCTCCCAACTGCTTCATGGCTCTCTCCCATTCGAGGATCTCTTGACCAGAAGCGGAGATAAGCAATGGAATCATTCGCTTTGGCACTTTCGAGACATTTGATAGTGTCGCCCCAACAATTTTCGGCAATACATTCATAGAGGCTTTTGCCACGTAGTTGATCTGGCTCAATCCCAAGTATTGATGATACCGCATTCGTGGCAAACATGATTGTCAATGTTCGGGTAAACCTGTTTAGAATTAAGGCTGCACGTTGTTCACGCTCCGTTGGCTGCATTCTGAATCTGGGCGAAAGATGTTCGAGCATATGATAGCGAGGGTCCCTTGGAGAGCATGAGAATATTCTTCGTATTTGAGGTGCTTCGATGGCTCGTCCTAGTAGCAAATTAGCATTGAGAGAGACAAAAAAGAGTGAAATGTCATAGCGTACTCTCGCTTTTCTTGCCCCGGTGATATATACTCGTGCATGCCACCAGAATATCGTGAACAACGGTGAAGAAGCACTCGCACTTTACCCACCGGCCATCTTTAGATAAAACCCGTGCATAGTGCAAAACCGCTGCTTTATCTAATAGCACACCTCTGTTATGCACCGATCGAGCAAATGGAACTTCATCAGGGTGGAAATAGCCAAAACACGATTTCCCCTGGATTTCTTGCGGTTGGTACCCCAAGATATCCAATACCGACTCTGACGCAAAAAGGATATTGGCATCGCGGGACAAGCCTGGTCCAAGTTAGCTTGCGAGGGCTCAGCGCGGGTAAGAAAAAAAGGATATGGGCGTGATGGCGCTTGGATCGTCAAGGAATAAGCTATAGGGGGGGTACTTGCTGTGAATGGTCATAAATGTCTGCTCCATGAGAGCGGTGCACCAGCCTTGCCGCAAGGGTAGGTATACCCAGGCCAAGATTACAAAAACGGGGTTTCGACTCGACCATACAGTCAATGGCTACAGCTCGAATAAGGCCACACCTATCGTACCATATAAGGCACAAATAGCCTTTTCCGTTGGACGAGCCACTAAAGATTTTGCCGAGAAGGATGGATGGCACAGTTTATGCCGGGAGCGGTGTTTGTCGCACCGAACTGGGGGGACTCGGCCGTTCACACAAAATGCCGGGCGAGACGAGCGAACGAGATGTGTCTGAATAACCGAACGATGTATGACAATGCAAACCCCACTCAAGCCGTCGGGAAGGCAGACGAGTCTCGCCCACGCAAGCCGTGTGTCAAGCAAGTCAAGGTGGTGTAACGTCAAGGCATAAAGGCAGAGACACCTGAGGCGACGGCTGAGCGGCGCACTGCCGACGTCGCTAGAGCGAGTGAGCGACTGAGGACGACTGAGGCCTAGAAACGGGGGGTTAAGCGCGGTCACGGGGGGGGGGGGCGCTCTCTACGTCTCTCGGGTCGGTGCAGCGGCACTGGTGGGCTGAGGGCGACAGTTGCAGGTGTCGGTAGCCACTCAGAACCGACGAGCGACTGGGCGGTCCCGGGCCTGATCTGATGTTGGGGCGCCGTGTGCGCGTCCGATGTGACGACGGAGCAGCAGGCGTAGCCCAGGTCAAGACGGGTGCAAAGAAGCGAAAGAAGCGAACGAAGCGAAGGGCGACGAGATCTCGGCAGACAAGACCTCGCAGACAAGAGAGACCTCGCAGACCAGAGGGCGTCCCGGGGCGTGGTTATCTATTCCTAGGATTCCTAGGATTCCTAGGTGCAGCGTGCTGGCAGAGAGGGCGGGAGGCAAGCGGCCGTAGTCGACACGAGTAGATGAGATGTCGGGGCGTAGCATCGACGTGCGTTGACGTGTATTTTAAAAGATGCTGACCCCCCGTCCGGTCTGGTGGTGCTGTCCTCGATGGCATGCTGTACTGTCGTACTGTAGGGTAGGACGTCCAGGCCGGTACGTACAGCCGGACGGGCGGGCAGGCCAGACGCCATTGGCCAATGCTTCGTCCCTGCCCACCACCCCGGCGTTTCTCGTTTCTGGAACGGTGCCCAGAAGCACATACGGTACCCAGTGGCGTCCGTATGCTCGCGCTTCGGATGCATGCGGCTTGATTAGGACAGCTCGAGGCTCGCATTCAGACTGCCAGCGGCGTATGATATCACTGCCTCTGTAGCCATCTGGCCCAACCATGGGGAAGACGCCAGGATGCATGCTCCAGGCACATAGCTGGTGTTTCCTCGGGTAGAGTACCGGTAGATACCTGCCATGTACCTAGCGTAGCAAGCGTTTTAAACGGGGGAGTGTTGTGCTGCGTTGCGGGAGGGATGGGAGGGATGTGAGGGATGTGCACGCACAACACTATACCCAGTCGGGTCTGGGGTGTAAGCTAGTAGGCCGCCGGCCTCGGGATTCGATGTATCCGTACCGCCTGCCTCTACTTGCCTACCCACCTAGAGGCAGGCTAACTTACAAGTAGTTTAGCATGTGTAGGTACCGGTATAACAACCCTACCTTTCCCCAACCTTGGAAGCCAGTATCCAGGTTAGTGTGCTCCAGGTGAAGATATACTACCTACCTACTCGGTCCACCAGGATAAATACCTGCCCTCTTACATACATGACCTGCAAGCAGGTAGTATACAGCAGGATCTGAAAGCTACTTTACAGGTATACACACCGCATACTCATCACAGATAGCAGCGAGATGACCGACAACTCTCACCCCCTTTGCGTCCCAGTGCCAAGGCTTGGGAGGTTAGATACTGACTGACCTGTGGCACAAGTCACCAGTCATTACTTAGTCATTGGAGAGACAAACGAGCACAACGGCACTCACAAACTCCGAGGAAATACTTGTATGCGCTCTCTGTAGACTGTACCATGGGTCCGTGGCATCCCTCGCTTCCCGCCCCATGTACCGAGGTATCATTCCATCTCGTACAAGGTAGGTGCCCTCCCCAAAAAGGCAACTGAGCTCTTCTCAGAGGCAGAACGTACATTAGATAGATGCCGGGCTGGAAAGCAGGGGCCGTCCGGTAATTCGACCCCTGAAGCATTCTCCATGGGATGACCTTGGTGGACTTGGCCAGGGTTTCCTCCGTTCCATTGCTTGGAAAAGCTTAACACTACCCACTCACTTGGAGGACTAGATAGATAGTAAATACTATGCAGGTAGCGTCTTATAAGATTGTTGCCGAGTATTCACGCTGTAAAAACTCCAGCGGCGGCGCAGTCCACCATTCTCGACCCGTGTTCGCACTGTTAATCGTACGTCTCTACTACTTATCTACTGCCACCAACAACCATCGGTCAGTCGTGCCATCCATGCGTGAACTCTTCAAAGGGTGAGGTAAGTAAGAATTGGGCTGGATACCTTGCAGTGCAGCGTAGGTACTATGCTGCAGCAGTATGCTGCACGACATGAAATTACTGGCTCGGAAAGGGGGGTCCGGTGCTGTGTGCCCAAATATAGTCGGACCATTATCTCAGCTACCGAGGCGAAGGAACAGATTCAAGCAATGGGATGTGACAAAACAGGATTCGACCACCGATGAATAGGCCTGCCAAGAGTAGTGCGGATCGATCGGGGGGGGGGATAGGAATACAGAAAACGGTCTTAACTAAAACGGGTTTCATCCCAACGGCTTACTTTAGTCTAGCCCGACCGACCGTTTTCCACTCTGGACTTATAACCCAACGCAGTTACAACGATACGGCGATGTGGGTGTTCCACAGGAGAGAGCACACATCTTCCTCTACGTTATGCTTAGTATGCTGCTTCCACTATAGTACCTTTTCTCCCCCCTGTATGCTTAAAGCAATGATTTAATAATAAATTGGATTTTCCCCTCGTTATTGGGGGAACAGTTACCAGAAGGAAAAAAATAAGAAGAAAAAAAGAAACGCCTATTTGGAATATAGGAAGAAAAATTGAAGTGACAAGAGTGGGACTTGAACCCACGCGGATTGCTCCATGAGGAAACTGTGCTAAGGTGACCTTAACCTCACGCCATAACCAACTCGGCCATCTTGCCTCGGATGATGTAGCACCATCTAATTTGTGTAGAGGTACCTGCGCCATGTGCTAATATGTTTTGGCAGAAGTAATGAACGAGCTTGTCCTATTCATACTTCCTAAGGTTCGCTCAGCGGCTAGCTCATATGCGCATCCCAAAATAATTCCTCTTGGTTATGAATTACAGTTACCCGTGTCAATCCACCCTGTGGCATCCGGCCATTTCCTCGAACAGAACAGAAGAGACGTCATTGTATGTTATAAGAAGGTGTCACGGGATAGAAGTGCAACGCAGTACCTACTACTGCCCTGTTGCATTGTCGAACCCAGGCAGCCATAATAAATCGAAGCTATGTGTTTTTGCTTGTGTCAAAAAGCGAACGAAATGTATAATTCGAGATAACGACAAGACCCAACAACCTTTTCCCGAAGCCTCGCTTAAATATTGGAAACACACACGCATTGTGAAAATTAGCAGTCGCGCCACCGTTTACCTAGCACCAAAGCGATATTCTACTAATTAACACAGAATTCTTTATAGTTTACTGTTAAAAGGCGCAGTTTCCAAAGTGCGGCTGGCTACACGGTATATCACTTCTAAGTTGAAGAATACGAATCAAAGCTCGATTGCAGTGATTTCCAAGCCTTCTTTCCAGCCATTCAAAGTGTCACACATGGAAGTCCTACCCTGACTCTTGTGGGAGACACGTACACCCAGAGAGAAGCCTTCGGGGCTTCTCTCCCACTATTGGCTATTAGGAGTCGCAGTACGCAGGCTTGCGAGCACACGAGGTCAGGCATAGGAAGGGAGTTCTGTATATGAAAAGGCCAGGCAATCTCCTCCCAGGGGAGGGAAGGAAGGAAGGCCATGGACCTTAAGACCCCTAGTTGATTATTAGATGAAATGAAGCCATTCCAAGCTGTCTACTAGAGCCCTTGTCACATTAGGAGGCTCTTCACTTTATTTATCTAAATCCTTACAATATATTTTTACTTATGTGCTCCATAGATCCTTAGCATATATTTAGCGGCAAGCATAGCATTGTACCTTTACAGTTCCTTTCCTGAAGTTTCAAATTCCATGACACTATTCATACATCTCTAAGCGACAGATGCCTTACGAGCTTATAAATTGACAACTCCCCTTCAATATTCAGAATGGCGGTAAGCTACAACCTTTGCGGTTGCATCAATCAACTCACGAATAGATCAACCGAGTTACACTGGTGGTATAAAACGCCCCGGAAAAAAAGGGATTCATATAGAGCAACCTCATGCGTGACTATTTTCTTCAAGCCTAACGAGCTTGTATTAGGTAATTAACTCCCGATATGCAAAGAGTTCTACTGTACCCGCGAGCTAGTCCAATAGATGCTATTTGTCAGATATTAAGAGTGTGACCGCAACGAGCGAGTATAACCCTGTTGGGCGGCTAAGGCTGTGCTCGAGAGCGATGTTGAATGGCTTGTAAGTCACTGCTAGGTCGAAGCGTACGGATAAGGGCCCAATATCAATGAGTCCCGAACCTCTTCTAGGGGCAAGGGGAAGTCCCTTGTCCTGACATACACAGAAGTCGTTGCTATTCTTGGGCTGGAGGGTCTGTCCGATTCGTGACCGTAGCTCCTAACACATCCCGTCACATTCCACTACTCTGCGTGAGCGGGTCAAGGGAGAACACAGTAGACTAGAGTACGAAATTGTAATCAAGACCATTGTCGTGCTTTTCTTTTGCAAACGGCATAGTATCGAGACATAAGCTGCACTCCTTGGAATTCGGCTTTCGCTCAGGGGGTATATCACTCAAGAGATGAGGTTAAGTTGAAATAATAGCTGCCTGAAACCCTGCAAACAACCTGGATGTGGCCGAAGGCGGGACAGAACAGGATTTAATAACTTTGCTTCACACACACCTCTTAACGCAGAGTACTTGTCCGTCTTCGAGCCGAATTGTAAATATGATTACGGCATAGGTTATAATTCATGGTTGGAATTTCCGTATTAAGCTTGCTGTAATATACTAGTTGAGTACGGAGTTGTACTCGGTTTAAGCGGTACTTGAAATAAAGCTCATTTCAACGGCAGTAGCATAAGTGCCAGTGTTTAAATAAAATTTGGTTACTTCGTAAATTCGTATAAAATCGAAAAAAAAAAAAAAAAAAAAAAAAAAAGAAACTTACTTTTTAATACCAAGTTAAATTGTAATTTGTAAAAGCTTAATAAAATACTGTTTTTAATCTTTAGTTAACATATTAAAAATGTAGTCTTTGAATACTAATTTAAAAAACAGCATTAAAGAAAAAGTTGTATAATAAAACTTTTTTTTAACTAAATACATTATTAGTTGCGCTGCTTCTTTATTGCACTGTACATGCCGATAAAAGGTCATAATGCCTCTTTACTTGGCTAATAAACTCTCTGTAGGGCTACATTATTAATCCGTGTGGTACTTTGCAATGCGTAAGTAAAGCTCTTCTCTTAGGGCAGCTGACGTGCGTAGTTGTGGTTGGCTAGTTCAATGTCTTGAGTCTCCCACTACTATTTCCTACATTCAGGGTCATATTGACTCACTAGCAACAGGTTTCACCGATACGTAAAGGCTGTAAAAAAGGATACAAGGGATCCCCTTTCTTTACTATCGCTTATCGCATTGATATTAAGCAGTGAGTCTCCAGCCTAACCATATAGTAGATCAGGTCGGCGACGCTCGAGCTATACTGCAGTCCCTGTATTTTACGACTAAATGTTGGCCGAGTCCTATACCTTGAAATGTTGACATTATTTACTAACTTTGTCTCGCTAGACTAGAAGGACCATGGTTATTGTCGACGCCAAAGTGCTCGTGCGAGGTACTAAGCTTAGCATATGTTATCTAAGCATCGCCGGGACGGAGGAACTGCGTCTAATACCACTTTTTCTTTTCTTCCGCTCAATGTACGAAATAAATAACCGTAAGGATTGCGGTAATGCCTGTTACGCTTCAACAAAGGTTATATCGTAATGCCTCGAAAGTTGCAGGTAGAATTGGGGTTATCACTATTCTAGAAGTTCTTTCTTGTTATACACTAAGGCTATATAAGGGGCTAAGGTTAGGGTTGATGTCGTATAAGTATTATGCAGGAATTTCAGAGCGCCGTGATAGATTAGCATCGACTCGCAAATAACAAGCCGCCCTCTCAATATCGTCACGGAATGTGACTAAGAAAATTAAAGCGTCACAACACTGACAAAGCTAAAACCTCGCCAAACTGGTCTGCCGGGATATTTACAGTTCTTATTTGCTCTGTCTAAATCTTTAACTTCCTTCATGTACTGGTATTGTGACAGGGCCGACTAACGAAGTAGACTTTCCAGGGTCGTGGAGATAGCATTCGCAGATACTACTAACGTGTAACAACGAAAGGCTATCGGGTTTTAAAAAGCCGCCCGGGAGTTTATAAAGACTAATAAAGTGTCATGGGAATAGCTAGCGTTACCTCGAGCATGAAGACTTTTCTCATTATATTTTGAGGAACAGATGTTTGTTACATCAGCACCAAGTTGAAGGCATAAACGGTCTCCATAAACCAGCGTGCGGGTTTTGCATCTTCAGATAACTAGTCCATACAGTAACAATATCCTCCTTCGCAAGTCAATGTATCAACTGAGAACGGATCTCGTGATGAATATATGATTGCCATGCCTTGTATGCACCTTGCTATGCCGACTGATGTCCATCATGATGCTAACTGACTCTCTCAATGAAGGACAGAAACTGGCAGTTTCAATTTGTCGCCAATGCAGTCGACGTGGCCTGCTGTCACTGGGCGGCTTGCCGGTCCCCCGAGACACGACCGTATTATCAAAAACCATAGTTCACATAAAATCGACTTTGGAAGATTGTTCGCCATCGCAAGGTAGACGGCTAGCCAAAGGTGATAACTCATAAGCCCAGACGGGTCAGCTAGCAAGAGTATTCAGCTTGCCCCCCGGGGATGAGCAATGTGGTTCAGGACCCTGAATGTCCACAATGATAAGTCGCTTTGTGCCCGGACGGCTCGACCGGCCTAGCACCGCCAAGGCAACAAGCAATACCTGGCCAAGACATTGAATAACGCCCTTTCTTCAACGGTAACGTATAGGGCAAGGTCAAGCCTGACCGACATACGCATGGCTGTCTAACGATGGATTATCTACGACGAGAGTGGAGGCAGACCCCCATCAGGTGAAACAGCTATCCGAGTCAAAGTTCTGATTACTTCCCCTGGTATGCTGATATGTGCAGGATCCGCTGGGAGTAGTTACCTCGCACGAGTATACCTACAAGATCGATTGTTGCATGTTCGGGCTGGGTGGGTGCTTAGAGTCCGGCTACCTCGTCGGCGGTAATGTGCTACGGATGTGTTATCTAGCTACGTAGTGACCCGAAGTATAGCCCGGCACGCGATTGGGAGGGCTCACTGGCCCTTTTCTCGGATATTACGCGTCTAGAGTAAATCGAGAAGCAGGGTGGCGTGTCGTAAGAAGAATCGTCATCCTCTGTGCTACCTAGCAATCTCAGCGAAAGAGCCAATGACACGAGGCAACACGCCTGGTACCAGTAATCAGGATAAAAGAAAAATTTCCTTGACAGGATTATCTGTTGTGGTATCGAAACCGGGGACACGAACAATCCAACGGCAACCGCCGAACCTCGTGGCCGTTGCCACGAGAGAAGTACCTTGCGTTGAGAGTGACATGCGGACAGGCCAGAAATACCACGGGAGGCTGGCATATGCGCATTCTAGACCACGCTGCAGATACGCCGTCAATACTTACAGCGCCGTCCGGTCTAGACTACTTGCCGTCCGATTCTGCGAGCGGATCGGCTCCCGAGTGATGAGTGCTTGCTAGCATAGCGACTCTGGCTTCCCGGGTGCTCAATCTATGTGTTCGTCTGCTGCCGTCTGCGTCGCAATACGTATCACTCATCAGCCTCAGCTAAAGAAAACCAAACCAGACAAAGCAAGCCCGCCGTTGGGGAACGGTGGGAAGGCAGTAGTGTAATCGGCCCCCAAGTGTCATTTTTTCACGACTGCCAAGATCGCCAGGATCGTTCTTCGACCAGCGAGGGATCTTCAACGGCACTGCGCTCTCAGTTCTGTTGTCGGTCGGGTCATGCTGACGACCCAGTCTGCCTACCGTCCAAGTACAGTATCTACGGCTGACGCCTTCTTGTGCGACGATGTTATTTACTACAACTGGGCCGGCAGGGTAAGCGTATTTGTTCGGGAGGTGGGCGGACGAATCAAGAGAAAGCAAGGTAGGTACTCCATGTAGCCTGTCAGCCTATTTATCTATATATCTTATTTGCCGAATGGGTGTGGTGAGGCGTGGAAATATCTCTCGCTAATGTACGCGAACGGTGGGAGTGATGCGTGTAAGACGGGCATACAAACGTTCTGGTAAGCGTTGCTCATGGGTTGCTGGTCGCAAGTACCTAGAACTCGCTTCTACATCCTGTGAGTTGTAGTTCTCGTTTCGCCTTGAACCAGAATGGGGAGAATAACTTTTTCCCACCTCTTTCCTGCCTCCTCGATGCGTCGACGGACAGGGTGCCGAAATCCAGCCAGCCCGGCGGCAGTAGGATGACCACGACATGCAAGTTCGCTGCCCGTAGAGCAATCATCACCCGATAATGCACTCCAGAATTCGGAATTGTCGGTACTGGGGCTTGGCTTTCCGCGTGGCTCTTCCGAACCATTGTTTCTGCCGTTTTTTCCATCCCCCCCTCCTTGTCTCGGGCTGGGAACCCACCACCAAGATGAACCCTGGACGTAAATGGACTGATACGTATCAGAGACTACACAGTAGCCGGATTCCACGGCTAACAGGCAGCCTGCACAGCGCCCTGAACGCCCGAAGCGTTGGCCTTCCATATCGGGCAGTGAGATGTTGGTCCTGGCCGCCTCGGTGCATTTACGAACGGTGGATCGATGCACATGTCGGGACTCAGGATTTGGGATTTGGGGGATCCCTATATGACGGCGCTTTTCACTAATAGCAGAGACAGGAACATGCCGTCACGTTGCTCTCGGCAGCTCTACTGGTACGGTATCTCTTACTCAGATCCGATAGATAGCGAGAGAGAGGGAGAGGGAGGGCGAGACGCAAAGCGGGTAGACCTCCATCTGTCACCACCTTCACTGACTATACGACACATACGCTTCAATATCTTGAGTCGGTTGGTCGCACGCGCGCTCCTGTTAAGCAGGTCAGAGTCGCAGTAGGAGTTCTTGCATGCAGATATATGCACGTAACATCGTGCCTCGAAGCCAACTTTAGCTGAGACGTGCAACGCTATTGCATATTCTATTCTATAGATAAATATACGCATATTGGATGGAAACTGGCACAGGCGAGGAACACAGCCTATCAGAGCGGGAGGCGGCACTCCCAACGAACAGCGTGCGGTATGCGTGCGTGCCGAAGGATGGTCAGATGGCGCTGCCGCGAATTCTGATTCGCCCAGAACGGTGTGCGGAAGGATTCGTCGGACGCTTCGCCGTCGCAGGGAAGGAAGGATGTCTGCTGTCTGACGAAGGGCTCACCTCATCGGTCTCCAGACGGCAACGGAGCGGAAGAGAGAGTGCGCCGCTGATCAGTAGTTATCGTGACTTACGGCATCTCGTCTAGGGCACCACTGTTTGGCCCGGGTACGAAATACTGCATCTAGATAGCACATACCACGTCTAGGTAGTGAGCCAGGCTGGGGCCCGAAGGCGTTGCTGGACCATTCATCTCGTCTTGGTGCTCCCGGCTGCTGTCGCGATCGCCCGATGCCCAAGTGCGTATTTTTGCTGTGCCGTTCAGATAGCAACTGCACGACATCTCCCTCTCCTCGGCCGTCATGCGCTTCGCAACTCGTCCCAATCGACGGGACGACTGCGCGCGTGGGCATCTCTGCAGACGACTTGCATCGGAACAGGTGACGATGGGCAGACTACCCCGCAAGGCACCGCTGTCCGCCCTGCGTCGCCCGGGGATCCCGCCAATCGCTCGGTCGGAGAGGCGCAGGGAGCGCAGAGCAGTAGTGGAGGACTCCAGTCCCGAGAGCTGAAGACTGGCATCTGGGCCTGCATGCCCAAGACACACACCCAATGCCCAGCCCGCATACTATGTACATACGCGCATACCAAGCACGTATGGCTGCGTGCCCGCCGCTAACAGCGAGCACATGCCGTGGTGGCCGGGAGGAAGCAGACGAGCGAGGCCTTTGTCTCGCATATGCAGGCGGACCTACCCACTGGCGATTGGCCTCTTTCTGCCTGCTGCCCCGACACAACGAGGAACGAGCGCGCAGCGAAACATGCAGGTGGTACCGCAGCTGGCGCCCTCTCCACGAGCGCGGCCAGTCTGCCGCGTGGCTCGCCATTCGCTGAGACGCCCTCCTCTCCGTCCTTCCTCTTCCTCACACCACCGCGCAGCAACCGACGACGAGAAGTCGTTTCAGCGCCGGGGTGGGTGCGCACCCCGACTGCGACGCAGAGAAGGACGCACAACAAGGCAGCTAGCTGGAGGTAGATCTCGCAGCGCTGCATCGCCCGGTAGCAGGCTCCCTACGTAGGCCGCCGTCTCACCGTCGACTGCAACGTGAAAGCTGCGAGGGCTTTCGTCCGCCTGCAGGCCACTCGCCCTCTACGACTACATGGCAGGGCGCCGTTACCAGGCACGTCTGCCCACGCAATGTTATCTAGGCGAGGCGGAATACTACGTTCTGTAGATGTTGGACGTGGAGCAGCTTGAGAGTCAGAGGCAACCCAATGGTAACATACTGCTGCTACCCGGGGGGAGGGGGACCTCGCGGCGGGCAGTGTCGTCCATCCACCTCTGCACCAGCACCAATGTGGCTCGTGTTGGCATGGGGGCAGATACCGGTATCTGATTTCTGTTGGCGTTTTAACACGTTATCTGGACTTATCTGGACGATGGGCCCTCGGGATGCCGTGGCGTTCTGGAGATGGCAGATGGCGCTGGCTCGTCGCCTCGGAGAACGGTTTCATCGTGGTTTAGCAAGCGTCTCGTTGAAACGCGGCAGGTTAAGTTAGTCTGTTTCGTCCTATGCAACCACGTGTGATGAACGTACCCTCGGGCTCTCGAGCTCTCTAGAGACACTGTCAAGCGCACAGAACTGCGGGGCACCCGTGGGAGCTTCTTGCATAGGCGGGAGGAAGCTATTCATCCCCGAGAACAGCCGGTGCACAAACTATGTCATTTGGCTCGTCCTGAAACCACGCCGGGCCTTTCTGGCAATCGATCGCAGCCGAACGAACGCCTGAAGGTTGGTATCTAGTCTACTCTGCGTACGTACGGAGCACTATACCTAGTCTAGTACGTACGTGCCCACGGGTGCATTGGGCGATGATGATTGCCGCAATCATCACCGGCCTGTTTGATTTGGACACTGCACATTAGGGTCTGGTCCCTGGCGGCGGTAATCAATGATGATTGAGCATTGAGCAGCTCTACGGAGTACCGGAATTTGTTTACTTCGGATGGCACACTCGGCAGTTCTGCTAGTGGCATTGACGATCATCCCGCTACCATCTAAACAGACATTGTCCATCCTTCGTGGCATAGTACTACGCGGAGGGCCGTATGCGGAGACACGCTCTGAGGACGCGACTAGATAGTACAAGTACGTAGATAGTAATTGCGTTATATGGTGTGGTTCTGTGGCATTGTCAGGTTGGGCATTAACTGTAAAAGATGAGGATCTGCTTCCCATGATGGACATGATTCGTGTAGACGGCTGACTAATTTGCCAAGAGACCACGGCCATCAACTTTGAGGGAGGCTAGGTAACCTGGGCATAGCTGCTTTAGGAATGAGTAGGCGTCGAACTGGCATGGTGCGGACCATCAACTTTAAAATGCCCCCGTTAAGATCGTCAAGGGTTTATGAGTGGAGGGCTGGACGATTAGCACGCACCATATGTAGTACCTACGTAACATACCTATCTACGTACTATGCATACCGAGGTACTATGTACTCCGTACTCCGTAATACGTCTAAAGATGCCACGGGTTGGAGGAGGATTCCCTACCGTTAACGTACCCGGCACGACCTGCTGGTACGTGCATACCATAGCATTAGGTAGCCCTTGGTAGTAATAGTACGGCTACCTAATCCGGCAACCTGCGTCATCCCACCGCTGTCGTTGTTAGTAGTACAAGTACTGTTAGCAGTGCAAGTATAGGTAAGGTAGGTACATACTATACCTACTTACCTAGTAGTAGGTGGTCTAGACGATAAGCTGCCAGCGAGGGCGGCGGCTGGGTCACCCAGGTCTACTACCTATGCACTTAGGTGCCTACTATAGTAATGGGGTACTAGGGGGGGGGGGGTATTTGGTTTCCGACCATTCCAGGTTTTCCGGTTTTCCCACGATGTCACCGAAAATGCTACCGGAACCTTCGAAGAACTTCGGCAGCTGCCAGTGCTAGCCAGTGCAGCTCGGCCGCGCCCATGCCTATGGCTCCGGGACACTAGGCCAACTCGGCTCTGCACTCTTTTCGGCTACTATTGAGCGCCGGTGGGGTCGGCGGGGGACGAGAATGGAAACATGGCCTCGACTGATTTCCATGGATGGGCAAGGACGATGTAACGCGCCGTTTGAACTTGCGAGGGTTGGTGGGTGGGTAAGTAGTTACCTAAGGTCAGTACTATAGTACTTTGTACGTATGACTTTGTCGACCGCTAGTTGTCTTGCTGTACTTGGTAGCCATGGAGATTGTTCCTTTGATAATGGTGGAGAGACAGTGGGTTTCAGGGCGGGCTGATCATTCAAGAGATCTCGCAAGGGTGGATGGAGCGAACGGAAAAGCTACTACTACTACTACTACTACTACTACTACTACTACTACTACTACTACTACTAATACTATGTACTATCAGCTGCCTAGGTACGAATGAATGGGCACTTGCTGCCGAGGGCCTTGTTACGCTGGTACGTACCTACGTACACGAGGGGAGATTCGCAGTACTTGGTAACGAGGCGGGTAAGAAGAAGTAGGTACAGTGTCCGCGTAGTTAGTACTTTGCGTTGACAGAGATTGTCGGAGAGAGAGAAGAGAGAGAGAGAGACGACAGAAGCCTTCGAGAAGAATGGGGCGGGATTTAGCGTGCATCCGTTGGTTGGACCTTGCATTAGCAGTGGGGGCTAGTAGCAACGGGGAAGATGGAAGACCGGACTGAACCAGGGGACCATCAGGCCTGGTCTTTCAGGGTAACACCGGGTGGCTTGAGCATCCTGGCAAGTTCTGGCCAAATCATGGGCCTGGCGTTTGCTAGGTACTTGAATACATACTACAAGTCCGGTACCCAAGTAACTAAGTACGTAGTATTATGCCGCAACATACGGTACGTATATACACTCCAAGTCTACTGTGTTGACTGCCAGGAGTCCATTCTGCTACGCGTGTACGAGTCTACTAGGCACCACCAACGCTTCATTTTAGGAAAATTCTATAAGTGGGCATTGCTAATGGGCGCACAAGATAGGCTCGACAACCCTCTGCGACTCCCGTGAGTTAGGGACGCGTAGCGACTACTACTACTACCTACTTACTACTACTTGTCTGACCTGACGCATACTACGTAGACGTGCCAACTTGGTACGGAACTAGCCTCGTGGGGTGAATGAATGCGTTTACCTACCAGGTACCCCCAAGTGCCTATCATCTAGTGTCGATATGATAATAATGCTGCGACTAGAGCCACGAGACTCCATTATTAATGTGTTAATTACTCCTTAGTAAGTGGCATAGACGTCGGGGGTGGCACGATATAAGATAACATCATTTCTAGCTTGTCACTAACAACCAAAATCTTGCCACCATCGGAAGTGCTACTGTGTTACGATATATCAAGTTGGTTTTTCAAACAAGAATTTGTACTGCCAATTTGCCCCGTTACGAACCGCGCCGGGTGGAGAGAAAAGCGAAAAACCGAGACCAACAACCTGGATGGTTGGCACACTATGCTGTTATTGAGAGCTTGCATAGTCAAGCGAGCATCAGGGCCCCGTACTATCTCGACTAACCTGGCTATTCCCTACGTTCAAATAGGTACCTTCGTCGGACTCTTGAGTTGAAATCTGTCAGTGTGGCTTTGCCACGCTGTAGGAGCGGCAATACAACGTTCCCTCGAGTTGCCACTACCGACTTGTTATCTACTAACCCCCGAAGAGCGCACCCATGCCCGGGTACGTACTAGGTAGACGGCCATTATATGCACATGAACGAAAGCGGACTCTAAAGGCCCGAATGTGGGTGACCAGGTTATTATAGGAAATGGAAGCCAACACGATTGGCCACATTTTTCCACGCAACGACCGGGGAGACACTGACAACGGTTTTAAGAATCTGACCTACGTCCCTGACTTGGACGGAAAACCCTTGAGATAACGTCCCTTACCGATTACTCTACTGCATATCCGGGGAGGATTTCTAGCTAATTAGCACCGTATCTAGACTGTCCGAACCACCGAGTCGAAAATCAGCATTGTGCGTACCATGACAGGAATTGGTGATTGCTGCAAACCTAACTCAAAGCGGTGTATGTCGACCGCGGATCCAGGGCACCCTGGTAAGCAGACTATTTTCGCTGATGCTGATACGCATTTGCAAATCTGGGGCAATAGTCCTTACTGTAGCATACTGTTCCTAATCCGGGCCCTGTCTCCGGCTCTCTCACGCAACGGGCACGGAAGACATCCGAGCTTTGGTTCTCACGAGGAGCGGGGCTTGGTGGTACGCAGTACGTACTAGAAGACCAAATGCGTAACTACGGGAATCTCGACCGGGACGTTCAATGAGCGTGGTGGAGGCGAGGGCAAGGAATCTTCTATGAGATCCATACGCTCGCCAAATTGTACTACGTAGACAGGCGGTGACTGGGGCATAGTGTACGTAGGTAGACACTACGTCGGTTCTTACGTATCCTGTGGCGGGCTCGTGGTTTGCCCGACCCTGTGCGGTCAACCTACCGGCCCAGGCATTGCGTGTACGTACGAGAAGTTGAGGTTTGGGGGTTGTTGTCGGCGATGTACTGGTTTCGACCCCCACTACGTACCCAGACGAAATGCCTTGGTTGCATCGAACCATACTAGACACTCATATCTTGACATGTTTGTCGTGAGCGGCATTGCCGACGTATTATTTGGAAACCCATACTAGATACTCCGTACAAGCAGTCTGTCATCCCAGACGGTCGGGAATCCTCAGGCGACCAAGATGGCGAATAGCCCGGTGGCGTGACATCGTCTTTTAGCCAGCGGTTGGAAACCCGGGAGACGCATGTGATTGTACGGCGGTCCGCGCTGGTGGGCTACCTACTGACGAGGGATCTACTATGTATATTGGGGGTGGTCGGTTTGCCCAACGGCCTCAGTGCCTGGGTAGGTGTGCTACGTAGAGGCCGCCCTTGGCATTCCCGCCCGGCTATTCTCAACCTCGCAGCATCGCCGTGACCGGCTCGTCACAGTGATGAGCGTGGGTGACGCTCCTCCAACTGCAGCCACGCAGCGTTCCTGCATAATTCATGCTGCAGGAACAAATTTTGATATGCAAGGTACAGGAATGGCCAGGGCCCCGACAGTGGGCTCGGCCAAGTCAGGTAGGTTTGTACCTCGTCCACTTGGCTACATGTGCCCGACCGGCGGTGACTGTCACCACTGTCACCGGCATATTACTACTTACATACGGATACATACTAGACTAGTAGTTTTCTGTTTGCGGCACTATACCATACCGGCACCATGGCAACTTCTGGTATCAGAAGTCGAGATGCGTCTAGGGGTCGGGAAGAGCAAACTACCTAGGCCAGCATCAACAGGCGAAGCGAGGAGCAGGCCGACCAGCCCCAGCTTCAGCGAGCCGGAAATGGGCTCCTGCGAGGAGCTACGGAGACAGGCCTTGAAACCCGGATCGTTGGACGAGCGGTGGCACTCGTGCGCTACACACACCGTAGGCTGTTAGCTAACAGCCGAGGCCTGAAGCATCTGGAGGGGAGGCGTCCCACCACGGCCATGGGCCGGTCTGTGGGCAGCCTTCCGTATTGGGCAATGGCTGTCCGCTTCGAATCCACTGCTCACAAATGACTTGTGGGAAATACCAGTAGTGCGTACACACAACCGGCGCAGATTGCCTCTATTCACATAGCATCACTTATGCAAGGAGTGGGGCACTCCGGATGCTGCATGAGCACCAACACAGGCCAGAGGAGGTGAAACAGACTACGTATGGAGACGAGAACACACGATCGCGCACTCCAAAATCCCCAAAATAAACCATCGCCAGTAGGTCTAGGTAGCTAGCAGGCGGCAATGGACGATGTTGGCAGCTACAGCTTGGTGATATCTAGTAGATCACGACACGTATGGTTAGTATTATACTAGGTCCAAGTGGTAGTTCTGGAGTATAGATAGGTGATACGTAGAGTTTTACTTACAGGTAGGTACCTACCTAGCAAATTTAGCATTAGACATCCGGACTGTCTATCTACCAAGTACGTACTTATACGTACTTAGTTGACAACTTGACACCAGGGCAGTTCCGGCCGTTCCTTTACTGTACCACTACTACCTAACTTCGTTATCTGCGCTGATTACAGGTACCTAGGTACCTTCTTACCTCATAGTAGATTACCGATGCTCCCGCTGCCCGCACCACTACATATTATTACATAGGGTGGTGCCGGCGTCTAAGTACTTACCAAACTACTTGTATTGGCGGCTATTGCTTTGTTGGAGCGGGCCTCACACTGCATCCTCGTGGAACCCGTCGTCGAGATGCATGCTGGACAGCACTGGTCTACCCGAGGGGACCGGGCTGGTTGACTACCGTACATAAGTACCTCTTACGCAGTACTAGTAGTACTCATGGTAGTCCGACAGCACAGTACGGTCCGTGGCAACTCGTGAAGCGTCTTTTAACGACGCAGAACCCAGGCAGACTGGTCGGTCGCAATGGCCCGTGCAATCAATCGATGGCTGCCATCAGCACCGGCCGGACTTTGCAAAGTCGAGCCCCGTCACTCGTCCATGTGGTACAACGGTTTGCCAATGAGGAGCCCAGATCTGCCCCGGCGCACGGGGGCCAAAAAAGCAAAATCGAGCGCAAGGTTGGTGATGGAAGAGGATCTATCCGTCGCGGACAGGTTTTCCACCTGAACAGGTCTGGGGGCTTGTTTGTCAGACTTTAGTGCCTGTCAGAACTCTGAATCGTTTTTGAAATAGCGCTCAAACCAGGTACGATACGCAGGTGGTGTAGGTACGTGCTTGGTAGTAGGCACAGTACGCGATGTACGGCTTACGGCTCCGGCAGTACGCTATCCGACATCCATCACCCACTACGTACACCGGCGTTGAGGTTTAGGTATTATTTATTTGTGCTCATAGGCTTAGTGTACCTACATACGTAGAGAGAGTATACACAGCAGCTTGCACTGTATTCCTTGTATGCATACGTAGTAGTGGTAGATAGGATGCTGTGCTCAGACATGTCCACTCCACTTCGTATAACCGACCAGCAAGTATAGTCAAATTACCTATACGAACAATAGGCTACGTGCGGGCTGCTGTCGCTGCTTCGCCGAGCACTGTCCCGTCGCCGGGTGTGGTGGGCGTCCTCGTCAGGCGTTTGCTGGAGACAGGATCGTGATGCGAATGGCTGAAAGAAAATTGGTCAATGTGATGGGCTTCTGATTCTGGCATTGCTGAATAGGCTCCAATAACGCTGGTGGAGGGTTGTCCGTCGTTGGGATTGGCCATGCGGGCTCGTGTTATGCCTAAAACCTGACCTGAAGTGTGATAGACTGCCGTAATTAGTTGATAAACGGGGGGTGATGCGCATTCAATATGGCAAAGAGCGCCATAGGGCATGCCACGAGCGTGTCCTATCACGACGAGCATCCCGGCCCGAGCCAGGTTTGGGGGCCTCCGCACACAAAGAAAGAGAGAAAGAAACATGGTCAAAGAGACAAACAAACAAAGAGAGAGAGAGGGGGAGATAGAGAGAAAGTTTTTTTTATTTTTTATTTTTTTTTAAACCCAAGGGGAAATACGATCGCGAGGCTTGAACGCGCCGCGCAATTGCTTCACGCCCATTCTGCCACGCCCGTTTCAGCCCGACGACTGCCCATTCACAGCTCCCGATTCGGTCTCCTGGTTTCTATTCGTGTGTTCATTCACGTCAACACGACCAGTCAGACCGCGCATATGGGCGATCCTGATTACCCGCCTCTTGGTCTGACTGTTACATTTTCACGCAGCCGATTTTCTTTACGTCTATGTTTCTTTCCCATGATTACGGACCAAGCCTTCAAAGTTACATCGGGATCACTTACTGGCCACCTCTGCATATTCGCGCGTCCGAGGAGGAATATCGAGGCCCGCCACGTCGAGTGTTATTCTTAGTTACCATCTCTTCCAAGTACTCCGTACTATGGCCATGATTGTCATCCCGCCAGTGTTCTTGGCCGTATCCTGTTTATAGACTGCATTCGTTGCCACTACGTAATCTGGCCGAGTCAACCGGCCATCCGAGCCATTTGCATCAATGCTATATACTGCATGAAACAAAGGTTGTCTCTCTGTGCATAGTATCCCCCGCGACGGGTGGTGGAGGCCAGTGGCCTCACGTCCCGGCTGCAGAGCCTGGGCTGGGGGTTGTACCGACGGGGAGGTTCCTCTCTGACCATCGCTGCATCGCGCCCGGCTGGCGACGATTAGCCCGGCGGCGCGGCACAACTGGGTGAAGGCGAGAGGGTGACGAGCGAGAGGCTTGAGCCCCGGGCGCCAGTGCCTCGCATGCCACCCGGCTCGTCTTGCGAGTCACAGGCGGCTGGTTGGCTCAGACAACGAGACGACCGGCCAATGCCACTGCCAATGCTGGACACCCGCGTTTCCCTGCGTCGCCCGAAGGGTGGACGGCCTCCAGCGACTGGCTGTGCAATGTTGCAGCCGAGAGAGAGGACTGGGCACCTGGTGTAGAGGCGGCCTGGCAAAACACGGGTTATGCAAATTGTGTGGCTCGTCTTCGTGCTGTGGTCAGCGGCATAGTCCACCTATCACAGGCACGGGCCTGTGCATGCGTGCTCCAACCCATGCCAAGAGACTTGCACACTTGTGCAGGTTTGGCCATTCATCATCCATGGCCCGTCGCCCGGCAGGGGCGTGGTGATCGCGCAGTGGGAGCTCACCGATGTGCTGTTTGCACGCTATTATGAGTGGCCAAAGTAGCGCTGGGCCCTTGGCGGATGGACAGGTCCTCTCGTCCTCTTGTCCTCTTATCCCCTCGCCCTCTCCTCTCACCTCGTAGACGACTGCGCGCGCGTGCTCGTTCTCTCGCCTGGCGCCATCGCCTAGTTCCGCGACTATTACAAGTAGTAGCCAACTCGTAACTCGTGTGTGCCCGGCGATGATACCGTACTATGCCTCCACAGGCTACGGCATGTGTCTACATGGTATAGACTTGTGGTCAGCCGCGACGGGGCCACATTGAGCGAAGGGAACGAGAGACAATAGTACGTATGCTTGGGCTAAGCCTCTCTCTCTCTCTGGAGAATCCGTGCCCTTTGTGCCTCTCGACTGCTGCACGTACCATACGTAGTAGTACGTCGTAGTGGTACTCCGAGCTGGCTACAGGCTACAGCTGGCTAGGCTGGGTTACTGTGCAATGATGTAGGCTTTATGCAAGCTGTCGTATGGCCGTCCTTTGACATGCCCCAGCGCGCGGCCGGGAGGGTTCTGGGAGAGACCCGTCGACAGGTAAGTATCTGTCGGAGCGTGGTACCTCGTCGTCTCTGTGCCTCTGCCTCTTCTCTTCCCCTCCCATCCCCTCCCCCCCTCCCCTGTCGACGGTCGACACTGCTTATCCAGATTTAGCATCGAGCGGTGGCTGCGCCCACGCTGGTCCCAGTCGACCTAACACATCATCCACACCCATTACCCACCCTATCCACTCCCTCATCTGGTGCTTCCGCATCTTGCCCCAGACATGCCGGCAGGGATTCCATTTTGTCTTGCTGCCAAGGCTGCCCCTCTGTTCCTGCCTAGCGTTGACCAGGTCCCTTGTCAGCTTTCCCCAAGTGAGACATGGCATGGGTGTGTGGGTTCGCTCATGGGGACCGACCCATTCCACCCGCTGGCCGTCGAGTGTCTATCGATGGATGGTGTGTGGGTTGTCTGGGTTGACTGGGTTGACTGATGTTAATCTGTCACCGACTGGTCTTGTACATATCCTCCAGGTCCCCTTCGACCTGGTCCATTCTTTGCTCCAGCCCGTGATCGACAGTCCGGTCGACATACTTGTAGAGCCGTTTCTCTTTCTTCTTCGAATCCAATCGGTTTCTTTGTTTCTGTGACTCGACTTTTGGAACTCTTGGGGCCTTCTCCTCAAACTTCCTCACCCTCATTTAGTACACCGTTGGACCTGGCCTGCCTCGACTCCCCTCGTCTGCGCTTTGGTTAGTCAAGTCTCCGGAGCCACGTCGAGGCATTTGTACAACAAGATCTCAACCGAGTCCAATAATCAGACCATTTGTGAAAGTCCTCTGAGACTTACGTCCATTCCTTTCCCACCCGGAACCGAAACCACCATCATTAGGCCAATCGCCCAGCCACGAATACACTGTATAGTACATGCTACATATATATAATTAATCTTTTAACGTGAACAACGACGCGAGTAATCGGCGGAACGCACACGACACCACAGATCCCTCTCCTGTATCATCAGGTTAGTCGAGAACTCGGGCTGCGAGACGGGACAAAGGACTAATAAAGTGCTCTGAAGCAACCATGGACCCCAACATGATGAATGGGCAGATGGGCCAGGCATCCTTCTTCTACTATACGCCTGACCCCAACCCGGAGAACCGTCAACACGGCCATTTCAGCCAGCACCCAGGGTACCAGCAGATGCAGCAAATGTATCCCATAGTCCCGACGCTTCCTTCGACGCCCATCTACTCGCGTCCCAACTCGTCCTGCTCGCAGCAGGCGATGGCTCCCAAGATATTCGCTACTGTTCCCAGCAACGTAACGCCGCAGCGGCCGAACAGTTTCGTGGGTGGGCACCCGGGAAAGCTGATGGTAGAAACGGACATTAGCGACAGCGACGCCTTCTACTACCCAGCCACGCCACCTCTGTCGACGTCGGGCAGCTCGATGGGCAGCCCGGCTTACATGCAGGATGTGCTGTCAACACCTTTGAACCCCATGTTCTCTGGCCTCGACGGCTGCGAGATGACCAAGGCCGAGGACGAGGTGGCATCCAACTCGTTCGAGAACCTTGACTGGTCTCACTATGCATCCCCACCTGTGACACCTGGTAAGTCGGACATTCTCATTACGGGACTTTTGGTTTAGTCCGGGGAAGCTCTAGTTTGCCGTGGTGTAATGTATCCAACTGCCTATGTGATGATCGATGGCCAGGGATGGCGAGATGAACAAGATGTTCACGCCGCCTGCTGCTGGTGCATTGCGTGGCGGAGGAGACAAGTGGCGGCAGGGGCCGGCGTCGCAGTGGGCAGTGGGCGTTGTAGTGTGGTGCACGAGCCGTTCTGGATTTCCAATTCCCACCACGTCAACTAAACACGTAACGATCGAGGGGCTAACTGGCAGCGCTGGTGCAGTGTACCTTCAGCATCTACAGGTACCTCAGACAGGGAAGGGCATTTCGCTTAGCGCCAGCCTTTCCGGCGACCTTTCCGCCCACTCCATCAACACCACCACCTGCACCAACAACAACACCACCTGCACCACGCCCACCAACCTCTCCTTTGCCGACAGCACAGCTTCCTTCGCCTCGTCAACCAACTCGTGCCCTTCTCTCTCGCCCTCGCCGCCCCCCCCCTGTGACCGGGACCTCACCTTCTGCGACCCCCGCAATCTGACGGTGGGCGGCGCCGCTAATCCGATTTTGGCCTCCGAATTCTCCTCCCCTGTCGCCTTGGACGAGTTCAGGGGTGAGGCCGCAGTCAAGGAAGACGCGCTCCCTGTGTCGTTTGATTTCAGCCCCGTCGTGCACCACGGTCTGCCGTCCTTTGACGACATCTCCGATCTGGAGTCCGAGGACGACTTCGTGAACTGCCTGGTCAATCTCGGCGAGCAGCCAACCGCCGACGGTAAGAGATCGCGCTCGGATACCTGCTCAACCACCCTGTCTCTTGGCCACGACTCCTTTCTCGCCGAGGCTGGCTTTGATTGCGAGGACCACACTTCGTGCGCTGTGACTGGGATCCCCAGCCCTGCCGCATCGTTTGACTCGGACGCCCACAAGGACAAGAAGCTGAAGCGGTCAAAGAAGGACACCCGCAAGGCCGTACCCGTCATGAACATGGCTACTGATGCCACCGACTCGTCCAATGGACAGAACCAGCCACAAGAGGCGCCCCGCACTGAGACTACAAGGGCTGGAGATAATACCACCGGCGCCAGCGACAGCTCCGACCCTGCGCCTGCACCCCTCCCTGCCCCTGCTAACCGTCGCGGTCGCAAGCAGTCTCTCACAGAGGATCCCAGCAAGACGTTTGTCTGTGAGCTGTGCAATCGCCGCTTTCGCCGCCAGGAACACCTGAAACGTCATTATCGCTCGCTCCACACCCAGGACAAGCCATTCGAGTGCAACGAATGTGGCAAGAAGTTCTCCCGCAGCGACAACCTCGCCCAGCATGCCCGGACCCACGGAAGCGGCGCCATAGTGATGAATCTTCTCGATGGCAGCGAAGATAGCCTTGAGATGATAGCGCCCGCTGATAGCGACTACCACAATTTTGGCAAAGTCCTATTCCAAGTTGCCTCCGAGATTCCCGGTAGTGGCAGTGACTTCTCATCTGATGACTCCCAAAACGAAAGCAACGGCAAGAAGAAGCGTAAGCGGTCTGAATAAGTCTATGTCTCGCGTTGACATCCCAATTCATGGGCATCTGACGACATTACGACTACTTCCTCTTCACAGCAACAAAATCTTTGCCACTGGACTTCCACGCGCATCATTCAATGGGATTCAAGGATTCTCGCCGGCGGTTTGATTGACATGGACCAAGGCGAAAGGCTTTACACCTAGAGGACTCAAAAGTTGCATTTTTTTTTCAACATCTCATGCCTCCTTCGTGTATCAACAGGGCAACACGTACAAAGCTTCCTCCACGACCAAAAAAAAGGCGGGGGCACAATGGGTGATTTGGCACTACAATACAGGAAGGGTCCAGGATTATATCTTTGGTTGGCAAGGCGCGGCGCAGTGGGCTCTTTACATAGATTACTGGCGACTTTTCTGTTTCGAAAGATACACGACAGTCACGCACATACCGATTTGTTCTGGCGGCTTTCCATTCTTTACTCTCGTTGTAATATCTTGAGCAGACAGGGCAGCGCGGCTGTTTTGACTTGAGAACCGATTTCTCCTGGGGATGGTAGATGTTTTTTTCCAACTCCATCTGCGGTTATTTTTCACTTCCATGTTTCATACTGCCACTCCTGTAATGAGTATCACAAAGTGCCGGCCATTTGGGACAGCTCTCGGGCAAAACTTTGTACAGTTAGGCGGAGGCTTTTGTTTAAAACAATTCATGGCTGCCAGCCAATCTTCAATCCGTCTGCTTGCTCGCATTGACGTGTGAACTAAATCAAGTAAATCAATCATGCACACATCAAGGAACGTCACCTGTTTACGACGGCAAGAGCCGGGCCACCACCTCAGATTTGTTATCCTATTCCTGCTTAATGGACAATAGTATAGCCATAGTATACAAGGCCAAATATCGGATCCGTTTGGCCGGCCTAAGGAATTGTTTTTTCCAGATTCACAGATAATAATTTGCCAACCTCGCAGACTAGGTCTATAATCCTAATAGAATTTTTTCGACTCGAGGACTCGGTCTACTGCTAAAATAACTCATTTGCGAGGTAAATTACCAGTATCCATTGTTGAAACTTTGCCCAGCGTTACAGTGTTTATTTTGCAACTAGAGTTGACAGTATTGCTACGCAGGTACAGTACTTGAAGGCACTTGAAGTATCCTCGGCCCTCAGGTAACAATATCCCTGGCAGGCTTTGCTCTCTGGCTGGCCCCAGCTCAGTGCACGTACGGGGAATGCTCACTGAAGTGCCTAATAGTGTAGGCACTACGTGTAGGTACCTCAAGTGCCTACTATGCAAGTGGTTAGGCGGTGGGACGTGACCAAAAGCCTTGGACACTAAGACGAATACCAACAGAAAAAAAGTTCCATCTCAACGTTCAAAGTCCAAGCCCGGGCGTAGACGCCAACCCTCGCCTTCAACAACTATCAGAACGCTAATTACCGCACTTCAGACAGGTAATAAGAGTTGTGGTGCGCTTAATGAGTCGGGACCCATTGATCAATTCAGCAAAAGGCCAGGGTCGAGGGAGCACTGTGTAACCTGTGTGGGCAGTTTATTGATCCGCTAGTCGAGGCACTTCTTGTTACCTACCCGACTTCGCAATCTCGTCAAAGTCTCTGGTCCGGATCCAGGCCCCGACTCCCCGAGTCCCCGCGTGGCCATGGCGACAGCGACAGCGGCAACGCCAGGGTCGCTGTCTGTCATCGCGCTGGTGTCTGGCGGCAAGGATAGCTTCTATTCTATCCTCCACTGCCAAGCCAATGGCCATCGCGTGGTGGCATTGGCCAATCTCTATCCGTCCGGAAGCACAGAGGAACACGAGGCGCAGCCGCAAGAAGCCATTGCGGGCGCGGAGCAGCAGCAGCCCGGGTTACCGTCTGGCTCGCCTTCGCCCTCATCACAGCGAGCCCATTATAATGAGGCGCCGGTGCCTTGGCAGCGAGACTCAACCACGCTGCTGGAGCTGGAGGCGGACGACGCGCGCGCTGGCGACTGTGAGCGCGAGACCGATCTGAACAGTTTCATGTACCAAACCGTGGGCCATCAGATCATCCCTTTGTATGCACGTGCCACTGGGATACCACTGCACCGCCAGCCCATCGTGGGAACGGCGGTCCACCATGGCCTGAGCTACGAGAATCCTCGCCGCCGCCCGCAAAGACTAGCGGCACCGAGCAGCTCAGCGCGCAGACCTTCCGACGGCGCCCTTGCTCCCGCCACTGGCGATCTGCAAGGATACGGGAAGCGGCAAGACGACGATGTGAAGGGGCACGAGCCAGAACTAGAGCCAGAGTCGGACCTAGAGGACGAGACTGAATCCTTAGTCCCGCTCTTACGCACTGTCCTCAAAGCGCACCCCGAGGTCAACGCGCTGTGCACGGGCGCCATCTTGTCAACATACCAACGCACAAGGGTTGAGTCCGTCGCCCTACGGTTAGGCCTGGTGCCCCTATCATATCTATGGCAGTACACCGAGCTGCTAACCTCGGTTGACGGCGGACACGACGATCAGTGTGTCGGCCTAGCGGAGAAATTGGCAAGGAACAGTCACGATCCCAGGAGGCGTGGAAGGGGAAAGGGTGCAGGCCCTGCTCGGGATGATGCCAGGCTCCTCCGCGACATGGCCGTCGTGGGGCTTGAGGCTCGCATTGTGAAAGTCGCGAGTGCAGGGCTTGACGAGGGCTTCCTCTGGGAAAATGTGGCTAGCGAGGCGGGTGTCCAGCGTATGGCGCGTGCCATGCGCCGTTTCGGGGCTGCGGGCGGCCGAGGGTCGATACTCGGCGAGGGTGGCGAGTTTGAGACACTCGTCGTTGACGGCCCGCCTTCCCTCTTCAAGGGCCGTATCGTCGTGGCAGACGAGAATAAACGCGTCATCCGCGAGGGAGGCGGGTGCGCGTGGCTCAGCGTCCGCCGCGCGGATGTCGTGCTGAAGGATGAGCTAGAACAGGCAGGTGAATCTGGAACACACGCACTAAACCTCCGGATCCCAGACCTACTCGACCCCAGATTCGAGGACGCAATGCGATGCTTACTTGTCCTTGCTACCGGAGATAAACAGAACCCAGGGTTTCTCGATCTGGCATTATGCAATGACATTGCCAAGCCCGCCGTCGATCTCGGCTCGACCAGTAGGTCTTACTCCATCGTAGAGACGGACTTGCCGAAGCGCCAACTCCCGCTGTCGCCTCAGTCCTCCCCATCACAAGAATGGGGATTTTCTGGCCATGATGGGGCTGGATCTCGTAACATCGAGGCACAAACAGTCAGCATCGTGGATCGTATCTGCCAGCGTCTGGACAGGCATGCACTCCCCGCCACGGCAATAACAAACACAGTGATCTTGCTACGGCACATGTCGGATTTCCCACTCATCAATGAACACTATGGTTCATTATTTCCTGAACCTAACCCGCCCTCGCGCGTCACTGTATCATGCGGCGACGAACTTCTACCAAAAGGTGCTGACATCGCAGTGTATCTAACGGTACAATTATGCCTGCAGCCGCAAGAAAGACGCGGCCTCCATGTCCAGTCACGCTCGTATTGGGCGCCTGCTAACATTGGGCCTTACAGCCAAGCAATTGCCTTTCCACTCTTGCTTCTGCCGGTTGCGAAATGTCCGACTAGGGAGGATGATAAATGTCGATATGAGCCACAACAAACCGAACACGCTTCATGCTCACCCCTAGCTGTATCCATAGCTGGCCAAATTCCTCTTCTCCCTGCGTCCATGACTCTACCTCCCTCTTCAGGACCAGACCATGTTGAGTTGCAGATTACTTTAGCACTACAGCATCTCTGGCGTATCGGCATAGAAATGCGTGTCCGTTGGTGGACAAGCGCCGTTGCCTACTTCCCAGCCACGCTGTCCGCCGAGACGATGCGACATCAGGCACTGCTGGCGGCGGCTGCGTGGGTGGCTGCTCATCTGTGGCCTGATTTAGATGGCAGTGGTAAAGACAATGGTGGGTGTGATGTAAGTGATGATGACGACGATCCTGGCCCGGACCTCTGGGACCGGCGGTACAATGCCGAGTTCGTGACTTACGGCGGCGGCGACGAAGAGGAGTCTTTCCCACTGTCTCTTCCGAATTGGAGTGTTCTGAAAGGATTTGATGTGAATGATGATGACAACACCCATGCGAACGTGCTCTTGAGAAATAGGGTCGGGAAGACTCCCTTCTTTTTCGCTGCCGAGGTCGAGGAACTCCCGCGTCAGGCTGGCGTCGAGTGGCATGCACACTTGGGCCTCGCGGAGCTCCCGCCGGGGTCTGTTACGCTCTGTTCTACCGCCTGTGGCGTGATATCCTCGCCTGGTATTGGCTTATTTGATTTGAAACTTGAGCACGTCGTCGTCGACTCGGGGGATGCCGTGTTTGTGCAAACGACGGCTGCCCTGCAGCTGTCTACTGGTTACGACGCGAGCCAGAGGACGCCGATCTCCGTAGATACGCTTCGTAGTGTGCTCATCGCCACGTCTACTTCGCTGAGAAAACTACTCAGTCTGTTATCGCAACCATCTATCGAACCGAAAATCACATATACCGATGGCCTACGGCTTGTCAATGGCGACGATATCGGGGGGCTGGGTGCGCTTGTTCCTTGCCGCTCGCTTTGGGATGCAAGGGGTCGCCAGCTTAGTGCTGTGTGTGTCTTTGAGATGAGAGCAGCCAGGACGAATTAGATTTAGCCTGCACGCCTGCACGCCTCGCCACATGTTTGACTTGGGCAATATCGATAGGAGAAAGGGTATACCAAGAAGTTCTGCAAGGTGGCCAGCTTATTCGATGCTGCTTCAGATATCTCATACAAAGATCCAACTCTGGCTTAGCTCTTGTATGTCGCAGATTTCAATTATGGCTTTGCAACTTGCCGTTCAAGGGTTGCCGTCGGTTGGTTGTGTGATTCGCATACGGTACTATCTCCATGGTATTCCCTAGTATGAAGTATCGCTCGATATTTGACGGGGCAACATTTAAGTTGAGCTAGTTCAACGTCAGTTACATCCGCCACAAGGCTTGCTGCGTTTGAATCCATGACCTTGGGGTTTACATTATCACCGCCATTCACATGATACCGCAAAATTGATCTACCACGATCTCCTGTGCAATCGTCCCGTGGGTGGCTCCCACCAGGTGTGCCCGTGGGGAAGATTCATCACTAGCCCAAGCCCTGCGCGAACAAGAGCATATGTCCTTCAAGGCGTGCTCCTTCGTTTTCCTCAAAGGGCTAGCCACATTAAATGGCATAGCACACGTTACACAATGCCGACTCTAGAGGCACTATACCTCAACCCCTCCCCTCGTTGGCAGCTGGACGAAACGCCACAATGATGAAGGAAGCGCGACACTACAATATCTCAACGCAATTGAACGCGAAGCAGCAGAGTGTGGATGTACACGGGAATCAAGCTCGCTAACGGCTCGGGCCCCTGCACCCCTAATATGGGACCTTCTTCGTCGAGGGCGAGGTCGCGCCATTCCAGTGCAGACCTCAGATGTTAGAGAGGTTTAGCGCTTGGAGGCAGCGAGATTTACTCTACCAGCGTCACCCCCCTGGAACATCTAGCAGATAGAATCGAATCAAAGTTGTCGGCCGCCACTGTGGTGGAATCACTCCTTTCTGGTGGGTAGGTGTTTTTGCGACAAGATGTAGCGAAGGCGATCGGTCCGATTTCGAAGCAAAGCATCACTCTGGCCACAAGATCGTTCCTCTCGCATTCGTATCTGATGGGCTGTTCCTGTCCCTCTTTGGTTCTCAGCATGACAATGCAGTATTTGATGTCCAGTAGTAATTCCGCGAAACACTCCACTGGCAAGGCGACGGGGTTGATCGAGCATGCTGGCGTCAGCATCGCGCATGAAACTCGTTCCTAGAATTTGTGTTACAATCAATTCTCGAAATGTTGCAACTGCACATGCTACTGCAATGTAATCTTGTCATCGGAGGCGCAGAGTAGCCTAAGACTGCCTCAGGTAAGCGCTCGGGTAGCAAGGTAAGTCTGCTTAAGGAGTTATCCCCGCCCCCCGCGTGACCACATGCACATCTGATGCGAATCGGCGAACCGGCGAACCGGCAAACCGTCGAATCAAAAATAGCACGAGCTGACTACCTACGTTCGGATGTTCACCACCGGGCCAACGCGAAACAACATCCCTCCTTCGCATTAGGCAGGTGGCGATGTTTGGCTGAAGGGGGCGGTCCGGGTAACACCCCCCCAACCTCCAGACATCATGTAGTAATAAGTCAGCTCATCACGGGAGCATACCTATGTTTATATATCTCGTCCTGCTTCGCCTGGATTCATCGAGCCCGCTACAGAGAGACATCCCATCTGGTGCTTGCCGACTACCGCTTCAGAAAACACCAATGCTGTCCCGCACGGTCACCCATTTTCTCTGTGCCCTAGGCGCCGCCGCTAGCGCGCAAGGGGCGCAGATCTTCAGCAACACGGGCAGCACATCGGGATGGGACGCCTACACGCGCGAGAACAAGGGCACGGTGCAGCAGGTGACCAACGTGGTCTACAAGGGCAGCACGGCGCTCAAGATGACGCAGGTCTACGACCCGAGCTGGACGGGGCGGTACCACTCGGAGGCTGTCAAGTACGACGTGTACAAGAAGGGCGATACGGGCTTCTACGGGTTCGCATTTCGGCTGCAGGAGGACTGGCAGTTCGCGCCGGCGCAGAGCTACAATCTGGCCCAGTTCATCGCCGACTTCACGGACCTCGGGTGCGAGGAAACGTACATGCCGTCGACGATGGTGTGGATCGAGGGTGACCAGCTGGCCACGCGCGTCAAGTACGGCGAGGTCTGCCCGACGAGCAGCCAGGTCACTCGCAGCTTCAAGAAGCTCAAGACGGTGACGGCCGGCGAGTGGCACCGCGTCGAGCTCCAGGTCAGTTGGCAGAGCGACAGCACAGGCTACTTCAAGATGTGGTACGACGGCGAGAAGGTCACCGAGACCTACAACATCCCAACGAACGTCGGGGACGGCCGGCCGTTCCAGTTCCGCGTCGGCCTGTACGCGAACGGCTGGCACGACTCCGGATACCAGGGGACGCAAGGGACGCGCCAGGTCTGGTACGATCAGATCGCCGCCGGCTCCGTGTTTGCGGACGCCAACCCGGATGCGTGGTAAAGGCCACAGTCGGAACCCGGGTTTGGGGGGACAATCTGATAGCGCGACAATGTGCGGGACTCGCTCAGTCCAACTACTTAGAATAAGGCTGAAATTCCAACTCAACAGAGAAAAATCAAGTGCCGACTTTTTTTTGAAAAATAAACTTTTCGGAGAATCATCTACTCCTGTGCCTTCGGTAGCATCTTTGCTACAGCTGGGGATGCGTGACAGCAGTTCATTGGGGAAGGGGGGGGGAAGGGGGCATGAAGGTGTGTGCTAGGTATATAATCTACTGATGAACTGCCTCCGGCAAACCGCCTAACTATAGAATTATAGACTGCAAAGGTCAGAGGTGAAATCGTAAGACGTCAGGATAAATGCTATGTTTCGGTGGAAAGTGAGCTGTATGGTAGCCACAGTACACACCTTTTGTTTAAGAAATTTGAACCCAGATGGTTACTGTATGCATCGTTCATCCGAATGAACCAACCCTTTCGGGTATCATCGAGACACCCGAATCACATGCAAAAGACGGCCAGCTGCAAATGGCGTCATCGCTATTCGCATATTCTGGGGTACTCCCGCAGGCGGAGTACAGGCAGGCGCCAACCGTGCGCTAAGCTTGTGCCGACTCTGGACTAGCAGCAGACCCCGGTCCATATTTTTGAGCCGAGATACAGCGAGCGTCGCTCATCGGCTCAGATCACATGTCCCACGGATCCCAAACCACCTACAACACAACACCAACACGCCCGTATCGGTCCCTCAACCTGCGCTTCCGGGGAACCCGACTGAAGAAAAGGGTGCCTACTTAGTAACTCAATGGGACGGTGACGACGCAGCCGAAAACAACCCTCTTTCCCGCGCCACTCTCCGACCGAAAGCGACCGCCTTTCTCCCCGTCCCCAGAATAGCCGAGGCACGATGACGTCGGCACTCCAGAGCATGAAGGTGCGTTATCACCCGCGTTTCCGCCCATCAATCGAGAAACGAAGCCGAGGGAGGATATGTGGCCACGAAAGGCGCCATCGGGGCGCGAAACACGGCTTCGCAGAACAATAGAGGGGGAGAAGGGAGAGGGTGTCTGATAGAGAGGAGAGAGACGGCTGACAAGCGCAATCCGCGCGCGCACAGGCCGCCATCGAGCGCGTCGTCCTCGACCCGGCGAACCATGACCTGCTCGCCATCCTCAAGGGCGCGCGCAACGGCGCCGTCTACGGCGCCAAGGTGCGCTTCCCACACGCCCTCGTCATGGTCTTCCTCTTCCGCTCGGGGTCCTTCCGCGACAAGGCCGACCTCGTCTTCCGCGCCACCCGCACCCACGCCCGCAACCTCGCCAAGTTCGCCACCATCTACAAGCTCGTGTGCTACGCGCTCAAGCACTACGGCCCCACGCCGGGGAAGGAGGGTGAGTTTCCCCCCTCCCTGCATTACCCCCAGCACAGACAAAGAGCGCACAAGAGGGCACGTTTCAGAGCGAGGGAGAGGGGAGAGAGAAGAAGAAGGAATCTCCGCAGGGGCCGGGGGGATAGGAGAGGGGAACGGAGACAATAAGACTCGGAGAGGAGAGGGAAGCGCTTTGAAGATGGGCGAAAACGAGGGCTGACAGCAAGAATCTCCCCCCCCCCCTTTTCGTAGGCCCCTACGATAGCCTCCTCGCCGGCCTGGTGGGCGGATACTTCGTCTTCGGCGGGCGCTCGCGGCGCTCAGGCAAGATCTCGAGCGTGAACCAGCAGATCGTCATCTACGTCTTCGCGCGCGTCGTGCTGGCCCTGGCGCGGCTGGCCGTGAGGCCCGGCGGCCGCGGCCTGCCCCTGGTGTCGCGCGAGGCGCCCTCGGCCCTCATCACCCAGCACGCCTGGCCCGTCTTCGCCTCCGTCTCGTGGGGCCTCGTCATGCACCTCTTCCGCCACCACCCCGACGACCTGCAGCCCAGCCTGCGCTCCAGCATGAACTACATCTACCTCCAGTCCAACGAGTGGGACGGCCTCCGCAACTTCCTGTGGCATAACAAATAAAAGAAATATAAAGTACCTGGATTGGATTAAACACGACGCGGCGTGACTGCTGTGGGAAGGCGGGAAAAGCGGGAAAGGAAGCGTGGGTTCGATCGGGTTGGACCCGGCTGTCCGAGGCGGAAGGGAATATACGCTCTGTACGTACGGAGTGGGAAGCTGGAAAGCATGTACCCGACGAGCAAGAGTTTCGTGGTCTGGGTACCAGTGGCGCATTATCTATATTCAAATGGCGTTCACAATTTCAAGGTCTACTTGGGTTCTTGCATACTAGACTTCAGTCACGCATTAAGCACTTTCTGCTTTTGGCGAGTATAATAGCCAAACGCCTCGAAGGGCGGAATATGCTTGCTGTTTACAGGCTATATATCTATATATATCCATTTACACATATACGTGGTCTTGTTTCACGCATAGCGAGCCGCTTGAAGATTCTCTTTCTTTGCTATTATTTTTCTCGTCTTTTTTAAAACAAGTTTTCTTCTACAGATGCTTCCATCCGTTCTCCCACATGATCTGCATCTCGTTGATGAGGCAGGCCGCACCGGGCTCATACCGCCGTAGGTCCCCTTCAGGCGTCTTGGCCATCCACTGCTCCAATCTCCTGGTCACTATACGGGCCTCTAGCTGTGACTGGATAGCTATGCGTCCGCTCCTGATGCGATTGATCCAGGCGCCAATCACTGTCCACAAGGGGGATGGGAAGTGACTTGTCCGCACCTGGCGATATGCATCGACGCTATAACCCACGCGGACATTTGGATTCAACCATACCCCCTTTTCTGGGGTGAGGTAGTTGTCGGCATGGATTAAACAGCACTCGGAGCCCTCGAGATGCAGGTCGGCTAGGCTATCGTCAATACCACGGAATTGGAGCGGCGGATTGGCGTAGAAGGGGGCCGAGTCAAACACGGCAATACCGTTCCAACATGACCTCACCCTGATCGGCGCATTCATCTCGGCGGCAGTCCTCGAGGTAGGCGACTGGAACCATGGCCAATATTGCGAAATGGTCTTCAGACCCATGTCATCCCGCAGGGCAAAGGTGTCATAGTAGAGCGGCGTATGCTTGTAATCCATGGAACAAGCGGCGGCATAATCGTCGTCGCGTGTATTCAGGAGTGTCACGACGTCCTCAGTCTGGTATCACGCGTTAGCTTCAGCCGGCACGGGGTGTCCCGTGGCATGGATTGGGCGGCGTACGTCAAAGACAACGTCATTGAGCCAGAGGACCTTGTGGAAGGTTCTCCCCTCTCTCGCCAGCTCCCCCAGCGGCGCCATGGCCTGGTTGCGCACTCGCGCGAGGTACGGTATCCGGCGCAGCTCCCACTGGGTCTCAGCCTTGTTCCAGATCCACGTCGGCACGCGCACGTCGGGCGGGGGCCGTGTCTCGATCTCTTCCAACTGCTCCCATACGGTCTGGCCGAGGCTGACGGTATTAGCCACGCCTTTCAGATCCAGCAGGGTCTGTAGGTCCAGCAATGCGGCCTTGGACTCATCCTGTGACCCGGACTCGACGGCCGAGAAGTAGACGTTCTCCGGGCCGAAGTGGTCTACCAGGTCCAGCACCGCCTCGCCCCAGGCGGTCCTCAGGATCTCCTCCGTGTTGCGGTGAACCGAGGCGATGAAGAGGGTCGTGTTGGCCGGCGTGCCATCTTCAGACCTCCGGAGTACGTAGCTCGGGTTCGTTCGGTACGTGTCTGGCCGGGAGCGCACGAGACGCAGGGCGTCGATCAGGAAGACGAAGAAGAGGAACAGGAGCGTCGGGCGCAGGTAGTTGCGCCGGAAACGGCGGTAGCTGGGCAGCATGGATGGCGGAGCCGGAGCCGGAGCCGGAGCCAGGGGCGAAGGGGACTAGCGATAGGAAAGAAAAGGAAAAGGAAAAGGAAAAGGAAAAGAGGAGAGGCGGATGAGCGAGGCTATATCATGATAGACAAAAGTTCAAGGCGTCCCCAAGTCTTGGGCTGTGGTGCAGCCGCCGTCCGCTCTCCAGCACGACGGTAGATATTCGGAGAACCACAGGATATCGTGGGCGAGACTATGGCGAAAACATCGGTTGAGCAGGAGGATGATGGCGCGATCAGACGGAGCAAGGAGAAGCGGGAGAAGCGGGAAAAGGGGGCACGTGTGTTGGCATTGTCAGAAACGCTCCAGACAAAGTTCAGAGTCGATGTCTAAGATTTGGGAGCGTTGCTTGGCTATGCTTAGCCTCATCTGCTGTGCTGTGTACCATGTTACGTGTACTCCGTACCGGGTACTTGGTGTACGTAAGGCACGTGAGGCTAGTGAAATGAATTAACCTGTACGGGTAAGCTGAGGCCCCCACCTACTTACCGAACCCGGACGGGCGCAACATCTGAACCAGGTGGGCGTATAGGAGGGGTCGGTCGGTATCTAGTACCTACATTGGTCTGGACGAAGGAGGGAATGACGCATAACTGCTGCATCTATATGTTGTACCGCGTTGAGCCAAAATCATCGACACGTGGGAGAGGAGACGGAGCTGTTTTGTGACAACGACTTGGACTAGTTATCTAGAAGAAAGAATAAGTAAGTAAGTAGGTAACTAGTTACTCAAGACACAAGTGGGATATACGAAGTAGTTGCTCTATCTGGCCCGAGGATATGACGTACAGAGCGGGTTTGGTCGCGATTACTCAAAGCAATCGCAAATGACGCCATTCCAGCTGTAGGGAGATACCTGGGTTGTGTAGGTATTACCCTGATGGCACTTGTACGTGGTGGGAGATGGGCGGGTTAGTCTAGGAGGTCCCTTTAGGAAGCAACATCCATGGATGCTTCAAGTGGTCCCCCGGAGAGTGGGCTATGCCCGTCTCCAATACAACTAACTCCCTCCTCTCCACACGAATGCAGATACAGATAGAGCGCATAGAGCGACACGAGAAGAGATGGCATCCCAAGGCAACCTACCCAGCGCTGCCGAGGACGGTTTCAAGGACGCAGCCGCCTACGATGTCCACCGGCCGAACTACCCGCCCAACGCCGTCGAGGCCTTTCTCCGCACCCTCCGGGTCGCCGGCGAAGACCGGATAAACGTCGTCGAGATCGCCGCCGGCACCGGTAAATTCACCGAGCTCTTGGCCGCGCGGCCCGAGAGGTACACGGTGAAGGCCGTCGAGCCCCACGCCTCCATGCGCAACAAGCTGGCGCAGAAAGACCTGCCCGGCGTCGAGGTCCTGGAAGGCAAGGCGGATAAGATGCCGATCCAGAGCGAGTGGGGAGACGTCTGCATCGTAGCCCAGGTGAGCATGGGATTCGTTCTTGTGTGCAGGCATTACATGTCCCCATTACCAATTGCTAACCATACGAGGGTGACATGTCATAGGCATTTCATTGGTGAGATAGCGTAGTCTGATACGCCCCCTTATTGTCTTCCTGTTGCTCATGTGAAAGCCAAGGTTCGCAACACCCGAGTCTCTGAAGGAAATTTCTCGTGTCCTACAACCGGCCGCTGTGTTGGGCATGATCTGGAATGTTGATGATTGTGCGTCGCATCAGTAATCTTACCAGCACCATAGCAGCACTTGGTCTAACCCTTCCAACAGATAACAAGCCGCGAAGGTGGCCAGCCACGACTAGGTGGGAGCAGATGCTGAATGATTTCATACTCGAGTTCGACGATGGCCTACCTAGGTTTAGACACCAGGTCTGTCAATTATTTCAGTCGCAGGCTAAATAAATCCCCATACGTCGCCTAATACTGACGGGTGAAAGAAATGGAAAGAGGTTTTTGAAGACCAGCCGCCGACAAACCCCATTCAGGCCATAACAAATGGGCTCGCCGATCGTCTGCCTAGGTTCAGCCTCCCCCTCGGGCAGAGTTCCGTCAAGTGGGCGATGTGGTTAAGCGAAGAAGCACTCTGGGCCCGGATTAACACGCTTAGCCAGATCGCCGTACTCAAAGGCGAGGAGAGAGACACGGCTGTCAAGACGTTCAATGATATCCTCCGGGGTGACGATGTTGAGAAGAACAGCAAAGGGGACATTGCGGTCCATGGTGTCACCTACTACGCCTGGACAGATAGAATACCCTGAATATCCATGGATGCCAGTAGTGATGGACTGATGGTACAACCAATGTAAATAGCATTAGCATTTGACAGCGCTCGTCAAATCCACCCGTATCAAGTTCATAGATGAGTATTATTACTGTCTCTACGACAGGGCGTCCATCGCAAGACAGGAATAAAGCCCTGCTACTACCTAAGCGTTCTAGCCTCGCGGCATACCAGGCTGATCAATGGCCGATCTTTCTTCTATCTGACTGCCTAGTGCTCCATGCAGCCACAGCAAGGGACGCGTGGTCATGACATGCTTCCGTGACGCCGGGCTTTTAATCGGCAGAGATGTACATGACTGCAGGATTGTCAGTCAGAACGAGAATGGCCACACGCCACAGCTACTCACCGTTGTTGCCTCTCACAAAAGCATCACCATACGTCCGTCTCTTCACGCCGTTGACGTATTCCTCGGTCTTCTCGAGCGCGATGTTCATGTAGCCATCGACGGACTGGAGCTCGCCTACGCGCCAGATCGGTCAGTCAGTCTCACAGACAGGTAAGCTGTAAACTGAGAGTGAAGGCGGTACCTTTGTAAACGACGCCCGAGTTTAGCTTCACGGTGACGGCGTTGCCGATGACCTCGGACAGGAAGATGGAGGGATCTTTGCCCTCGCTTTGTGTGCCGTTCTCCATGACGCGTGTGCTGTGGTAAGAGGTTGAACGCAAGAAATGACGAAGATGAGGCTGCGGGACGGTCAGGCTACCCAAGTACCCGACTACCGTAGAAGGGACCCAAGTTCAGTGCCCTAGCCTGTGCCCACCCAGGTACCCACGCCTACAGGGGTCGAATATACACCTATGTGCCCTATAAATGATGGCGGGGTGGTCGTTTAGTGGATGCGACGTGGGGTTTAAGAGGCCTAGCTGCACAGTCTTAGGTAGTTACCGAGTTAACATCTGTACCCGAAATCCTCTGGAGCTGAACACATGCCGCCTCACTTCCGTGAATTTTCTTACTTCATCCTCCCCGACGCTACCGCTCTTGGAAAGCCTGCCTCCCTTTCAAACCAGTACCACATCTAGCACGTAGAGGCAACGGCTGCTTCTGCATCGTCTCACCTCCACACGCTATCGCTTACCCAGGAGCTGATTCCGTCCACTCGGCACGGGCGAGGGCGAGGCATACGTCGCCATGGCCGACCTACAAAAGCCCGCACAGCCTAAGCGCGCTCTCCCTTTCAAGCGCACCGCGAGGCCGAAGCCCTCGAGCGACGCGACACCATCTGCCGATGACGACGGTCTAGCCCTGTTCAGCCAATCGAAGAACTACTTTCCCACTGTCGTCGAGGACCAGCAGCGACGTGCGCGGGAAAAGGCCGAGCAGGCCGAGCGAGAGCGCAACGAGGAGCTTGCACGCGAGCGGGAAGAAAAGGAGCGCAAGGCCCGTGAGGCACAGTGGAAGCGTGGGCAGAGGCGCAAAGACGACGAGGAAGAGGCGTCGGAAGGGGAGTCGGCAAGGAAACGACGTCGACTATCGTTCCCTTCCGACGGCGACGGACCGGAAGGCGACAGCCTCGCTGATAAACCCTCAAAACCACACAAACCATCAACTCCCTTTAGCCCCCCAGCGAGGCGTCATGCCCCGAGTTTGGGAAGCTCTCCAGCTACAGGCAGTGCACCCACGACACGCCAATCAAGGCGGCTCGAGACGCCTATCATTCTCTTGGATGGCAGCGACGACGACGATACTACGGAGAGGGGACCGAAGACTTCCACTACCAGCTCGAGGCGGCAGTCAGGCGGTAGTCAAAACGAAGTTGTGCACGTGGACGATAACAAGGGCAAAGCTAGAGCCGATGACAGCGACTCGGACCTCGAGGTATTGGAAGCCAAAGGCGGAAATAAACAGGGCGCAGAGGGAGAGGGAGAGGGAGAGGGAGAGGAAGAGGAAGAAGACCCGTCCGAATTCTACATCAAGGCGGCAATGGAGCGCATGCGCAAGTCAAAGGAAGCACGCCTCGCGCGTGAATCTTCGGCTGCGGCTGGCGGCGAGGGCGACAAGAACAAGTCGGCTACGCCTGGTCTCGAAGACGACCGCGGCTCGCCCGTGTCCGTTATGATCGCGGCACCAGCGCTGCCCGAGGCCAAGGTGCTGTGCTGCACGGTGCGTACGGCACAAGCACTCCAGATCGCCTTCGACACCTTCAAGGAGCGCCAGAAGAGCCAGACTGCGTACCCCCACAAGATGGTCTCGGAGTTGGTCTTCACCTGGCGCGGCGACCGCGTTTACGACACCACGAAGCTCGAGACGCTGGGCATCTACCCGCGGGGCCGCGACGGCCGCCTCCACGACAACACGAACAGCGGCCGCGGCGCCCCCGAAGGCTACGTGGGGCGGGACAAGGTGTACTTTGAAGCATGGACACCCGAGGCTTACGGGGAGAACCAGCAGAAGCGCGAGCGCGAGCGCAAGCGCCGGGAGATGGGCGAGTGGTGGGACGAAGACGAGGACGACAGCGCAAACGACAAGGGCCGCGGCGGCGCGGCGGCGGCGGATGGAGCCGAGGCCGCAACGCCGCCGAAAGAGGACGACCGCGTCCGGGTCATCTTCAAGGCGCGGGACATGCCGCCGCGCAACGTTACGCTGCGCAAACACAGCACCGTCGAGCACATGATCAGGGCCTTCCGCAAGCTCGCCGGCCTAGGCGAGGATAGGCACGTCGAGATCCGCTGGGACGGCGAGGTCCTGGATCTCGAGACAACCGTCGAGGAGGCCGACATCGCCGACATGGACTCGGTCGAGGTGCATGTCCGATGAGCGAGTGGATGGGGTGCGGCGGTCTCGGATGGGACGGGCACATGTGGAATCGAGTGGGAGGCATGGGAGAATGCACGATTCATTTTTAATGCCGATGTTTGATGCGAAGCTTTTATCTTATGATACCCTTGTTCTGAACTCAATTTCTTGGCTGAAATTCCAGTGTTGATCTACTGCGCGGCGTTGGTAAAACTGTATTCAGCTCAGCCTGGAAGTTGTTTTTATGCGATGGCGGCGGGCTGTCCTCGAAATCCCCTGGCTCGGGACATGGAGGCGCGTGGGTAGCCCTTTTAAGTGAGATAAAAGAAAATGCGTATTTGCCCTTGACTCGTGGTAAATCATCAACTTGTCAACTGATGCCCTCCTCCCCAGACGAAGTCGAAGTAAGCGAGATAGTAGCCGAGACAACGTTTTCAACTAAGCAAACCTTCAAGGCTGCCCAAGACACCGGGCCGGCGTTACGTAACACAACAAAGCAACATCCCATTCCGCTTTATCTAGCCAGCCTGCAACTACAGTGTACATAGCCCACAAGCTGCCCATGTAAAATCTACCCAAAGCAATTTCTATTTTATTTCCCGTCGTCGCTCTCTATGTAATATTTTCCCGCTTTTCGGGAGTATACAGAAAAAGACGCTGGGGGGTATCTGGCCGGCCGCTCTTATTGAACTCAAGGCCATATGGCACCATACCAGCAGGTTAATAACCAAAATTCGAGCCCGCCAAAGGGAGGTGAGTGAATGCGCCGACCAATCCATGTTCCCTTTTTAGTCCGCCTGGCAATGATCTATGCGAGTAATATGTCCATATATGTATAAGGAAGGTGAGAGCCGAGAAACACCTCTTGCTGCCACTATGCGGCGGCTTATCGGCAAGCTCACGGGTCACCGGCCACCGCTTGATCGCAAGACCCAGCCATGAGTTCAGTCATGTCACGCATGCGATAGTCGAGGACGGGGGTGACCCAGTCGTCCTCAACGAGGGAATAGCCCTCCTTGGCATTCTCGTGCGGCTTGCGCGGGTTGACGGCCCAGTATCCAAAATCGGCGTCGATGCGTTTCAGGTACCGCAGCAGGTTGGACCAGTACTTGGCGTCGCCTTCGCCCGGGTGACGCGGGGCGCCGAACTCGCCGACCCATACGGGGGCGATGTCGCCCTCGACCAGGTACGCCCAGTTCTTGCGCATGGCCTGAACGAAGGAGGCGTAGCTACGCTTAGCATACCGCCCCTCCCGACTGCCCCAGCCGGACCAGGCATAGACGTGGGCCGAGTAGACGACGCGGTCCGGGACGTCGAGCACCACCGGCCGCGTGCGCACGCCGGCCAGGTCGTTGCCCGACTCGGTCCCCTCGACTATGATGAGCCAGTCTCTGTTCATCCTGAGCAGCCGGTTGCCGCATTTCTCGGCGGCTGCCGCCCAGCGGGCCCAGGGCATCGTGCCCCAGACACCGCGCACCTCGTTTCGCAGGTCAGCCCCGATGACGTAGGGGTTGTCGACGAAGCGGCCCATCAGGGTCTCCCAGTGCTGTATCCAGTCCTCCTCGGATTGCGGTATGCGGCAAAGGGGCCCGAGGTAGTCGTTGGACCAGCTGGCGTCGCAGGGGTCGGCGCCGCAACACCAGGTCGCGGAGGTGATATGGTTGTTGACGATGACGGCGACGCCAGCGTCGGTCAGGGCTTGGACGACGGCGGCAAAGATGTCGACGGCGCGCTGGCCAAAGAGGTCCGGGTTCGCGGCTAGGTGGCGGTCGTCTATGTAGGGGTTGGCGATGACCATCTCGTCCGAGTAGGGCAACCGCACGCTGTTGAAGCCGAGCATCCGGATGCTTGCGGCGATGACGGAGCGGTGCTGGATGTCGAGGCCGCCGGGGACAAACAACTCGTCGCTGCCGCCATACCAGTTGACGCTGGCGAGCTTGAAGCGGCGGCCGGTGGTGTCGACGAGGTCACGCCCCTTGGTGCGCAGTGGCAGGGCGTACGTTGTTATGCTCGACTCGTCAATGAAGGGAGGCAGTGGGCGTTGGGCGAACAGTTCGGCACCGGCATCGGGGATCCATGGGCGCTTGAGAGCGGCTTCTGCCTTCCACAAGTAGCCGACGAACCCGCCCACGATAAGAAATGCAATGAGGGCGAACTGAGACATGGCGAACCAACGGCCGGTGGCTACGGCGCGAGCTGGTTGACAGGAAAAAAAGTATTCTCAGCGATAGTAAATAGCAACCATAAATGATACAGAGATAGAGTCCATCATCACACCGAGATGGGGTCGGCTACTCGGCGGCGCATGAAGATGGGTTCAGGCACGGCAGCCCGGACTTGTCGATGGAGGGCTGAAGTGAAGACGGCGGCGATCCGGCGCTGTGGGGTGGACTAGCCTGGCTGGCCGAGGTCAGCAAATAGGGGGTGACGTCGTTTCTTTTGTCGCCCCACCTGCTCAGTCTGTCTGGGGGGACTCTGAATCTCTGGCGCTGTTTGGTTCTGTATCCATCGCTGTAGCGCCCCTACACGGAGCCAATGCTGTGAATGGTGTCTTGAGTAGGTATTTCCAGCCTGTCATCTAGATAGATACCTGCACTGGAGCGAGTTCACCAGGGGGATGATTAAAGCCTCGGGATTTCTATGCGTGGTTGGATTCCAAGCACACTTGTCAGAGGCGCCGGAAAGGCCAGACACCTTCCATGATTTGGTAAACAGAGACCCGGGCATCTCGGCGAGGGGTCTACTACATAGATAGTACGTAGCCGCGATTGGTGCACGAGGCAACCAGGTAAGCTGGCGGGCCAACAACGGTCTATCATATCAGAACCTCCCAAGCATGAGCAGTTACGCCTCGGTATTCCCAAGTCCCAGGCCGCCCGGGCTTGCGGCTTGCCCGTCCAACTTTACACGAGCCCACGAGGCCTACTGCTGCTGCTGATCACGGCCCGATGGGGTGACGACGATGAAACTGTTTGCCATTGGCCTTCTTACCCGGGAAAGGCTGCGATGCCCGTAAGAAGGGAGGGTTTCGTGAAACCTCGTCATCTGACCAGACGCAAGATCTTTCATGAGACAGGGTGCGGGTGAATAGCGGGTGTGAGGCTACGCACGTATACCGTTCCAGCTCACCAAGGTCTGGATGGCCGGTGTGTAGGTAGACCCCCCAAGGCAGATCTGGCCCTCAAGATCGTGCCAGTGTCCGTGCGTGCCGTTCGTGTCGTGTCGGCCTGGCGCAGCCGGACGTACCACAGCCCAAGCAAGTATCACGGCGGGGAGGGGGGGGAACTCCAGCGGCCTCGTCTACTGGTCAGTGGGCAGTGGGTAGGCAGAATGGTGCATGCAAGGGAAGCTGACGTGCAGCCCAGACGAAGGCGGGCAACCCGGCACTGCCGATTCGGCAGAGCTTGCGCCAGGCCCTCCGGAGGTTGAATCACGCATTCCCCATACGACTGGGAGTTTCCCCTGTCAGATCTTATGTTGTCTCGTAAGCGATTATGATCCGACCCTTGATCTAATTGTCTAACCTAATACTTTCCGGTTTTTTCGAGATCCCTGCTTTCAGCTATCTCGGGGTGCCGAAGACACATCTCATACAGCCTCTCCAACCTGGCTTGACCGTAGGTACTCCCAAGGCCGTGAAACTCCAACTAGGTACCCCTCCATTTGCTAGTTGCCCTTCGCCATTCCTTTATCATGTAGCATTTACATAGAAATGTATAATAATTACAACCTGTGAGGTATCGTGTTGCCATCCTATTCGTAGTTACCGCGTTACCCAACTCTTTGATCCCTCCCTTCATATACCAGTCCACAGGGAGGGGGTAGTTGGCTTCGGTACGGATTGTTGTTTCACACAACACCACAAAGCCGTACATGAACCGCCGACACAAAAACAAAGAAAATGTTCCGCCAAACGCCGCGCTCAAATGGGTAAATGATTCCTTTTCTCCTCTTTCCGTGAGAATACCAAAAGTTCTAGTTGATACTGCCCGTAGTGTGACATATTTACAGCATTGTACATGGCTGCTTCAACTTCGAGGGAGTCGTCGTAACTGAGTTTATATGAAAACGTGCCCGGGCCCATTGGATGGGTTGTAATTCGACGGGCTACGCCGCGCACTCTCCTGGTTTTGTATTCTGTTCATTGCAAGAGGATTCATGTTCCCGTACTCTGGGTAGCCTTGTGGCGATGTTGCGGGTGTGTATGCAGCCGCTGGGGGCTCGGGATATGTTTGATAGGCGTCCACCATTTCAAAGTGAACGTTGTTTGGCGCTCGAGGCGACGAGAAGGATCGTTGATGGGGTTGATACGTTGCGGACCGCCCAAAATAGTCAGGGGTTTTCCGTCCCGGAGAGGCCGGGGAAGTAGGTGACATCGCGCTACTTGGTGTCAGTATTGTTTCGTTTTTGGTGTTCGAATCGCGATCCAACATTTCATATGACCGGGGATCATTCTTAAGATCCATCCGTGCATCGACGGATACAAATTCATTATTTCGTTGACCTCCCAGGCCTGCAAACCATTCCACCCATCCAGTGACCATGGACCAGCGGCCGAGGATGAGTAGGAGCCACAGACCGTTCATCTAGAAAGAAAATTAGTATCCGAACACAAGACATATGTATGAGAACTGCCTTACTGCCAGGAGAATAAGTACTGAAATCACTGTGGGTTCACTAATGACCAACGGCTCAGCTAGATCCAGGCAAGCATTCTTGTTGCCGCCTTTTGCCGCAAGACAAATAAGCCAGTCCTTTGCATGGGCGGGGTTATTCTTGATATCTTCGACAGTATTGTCAAGAAAAACGAAAATGATAGCAAAGAATATGACATCTGCAATAATAATCAAAACAATGACAATGCCACGCCATTGGAGCTGAACTACTCGGCGAACACGCCGGTATGCCTGTCGAGGCGTCATGGTCCGGATGCTATTAGTGTAGGATGGTCCGCCAGATTGTCCGGTCGACTCGGCAGTGTCTGCGAGGGACGCAAGATAAACTTTAATACAATAGCCGAAGGTTGCGAACTGAATGAAAACCGTAAGGCCGGCGAAGATCAATAGCGGAATCCAAAAGTCGGCCAAGCTGTTTTCGTGATTGATATGGCAAGTCTGGCCGAACCGAAAGGAGACACCACTGAAGACTAAAAGAATAATGAGCCCAATGACGGGGATGCCCCAGCCGAGGGCCTGGGAGAACCACATGTAGTTCCTTCCCACGACCATCTGCCAGCATATTTGTAGGTGTAGCGAGAGTGCTCTCAGGAAAACCCAGAGGACACCACCCCATCCACCCAGGAGCAAAAAGGCTCCGGAAGCAGCACACACTGAGCTCGAGTCCTGACCATGGGGGGTGATTTCGTTGTAGCATTCTTCTGGTTTTCCTGCCAAAGGTATGATGAATCCCAGCTGTGAGCACGTCAGTGACTATGATCTTAATGGTTTGCCCGCGCCGCGCGACTCACATTCATGAACACTACAGCCACTGTGAGGCATATGCTCAGATAGTGCCTATGCGTTCTCTCCACAGGCAATACGATCCATGATAGGAGCAAGAAAGCACATCCTACCATACCCACAACATTAATCCAGTCTGCAGACTGCGTGGCGGTTCGGAAATTATCCGGGTAGACCCAGTCGGTCAACGGACATGGCAAGCAACAGGTTGGGCCTGTTAGATTCGAACACAATCGGCCAGCGACGTCTGCGACAATATCAGAAGTGGTCTAAGCGCATACTGTTCGTCCATCACTTACACCCGCCTTTTGTGGGAAAAGCGGCTTCATTAAAAAAGGGCGCGAGGCAGCCCATGCGCAAATCCTCAATTGACCGGTTGAATTCCATTTTAGAGGGATTTCGGTCGACTCCGCTCCTAGTGACTTCGATTGAATTTGAGGGCGCCAGTCACGTCTCTCTCTCTCTCTCCCCAAACGCTCGAGTAGCAACGTTTCGTAGACTTCCAAAGGATCGGTAGGGAAGCGACGTAATCGATGATTATGTGGCGTGGTTAACCGCAGACCACGGCTCCAATATGGCGGATGGGCGAAGCACCTCTCTCTGACATGAGAAGGAGGCCAGCCAAACGCGTTAGGGCTACACTATTAGCTGGCTCCAAGTGACAGGCGACGTGGTCGGAGGAACTAGAGGGTGTACACAAAAGCAGGAGGAAGGGCCCTTTCGAGGAGACCCCAGCATATGTATGCAGACACACTACCTACATACACTACAGTACACACGACGATGGCGATCTGGCCCACCCAGGCCCCATTAGTATTAGGCATTGATACGACCTCGGAGGACTATACTACAGTAGGTCGAGCCGGGTCGGGCTGGGGGAGACCAGGAGCTCGGCCTGGGTGTCGTAGTGTACTGTACGTTGGACGGCATCCTGAGACTGTACAGGGACTGGCCGACCGTTGGTGCGCAGACCTAACGATTCCCACGTCTCCCCGGCGCTCGCCCTCTGAATGGCGAGAGCGCGGTCCAGGGGGGCGGAGGTCGGTGGGCCACTCGACATGCATGTTGGCCAGTCTCACCCGCAGATGGCCAAGAAACGGCCTCCCATTAGCAGATGGCTGTGGACCACCAGCCCGCGCTCGAGAGAGAGTCGGTTCCCATTAGGGCTCGGTAGCATCTGCCTGCCAGTCCAGTGTTACCATTCGTCGCCATCCGGTTGCGGGAGGCGGCCAATCGAGAGGACAAAATGGCTATATAATACGAATGTAAGCGTGGCAGCATGCCGTGCGTGTGACGAGCAGCGCGCCATGGTGAAGGATTCTCTCGCCGGCGGACTGACGGTGCTGCTTTCAGCCCTCACCGGCGATAGTTGCCCTTTTCCGCAAGCGTCATCAGCACTTTCACATGTACATGGTACTACTACTATGTAGGAACCGATACGACGGGTCTGTGATGAATGTGAAGACCTGCACGATGGCGCATACACACGTTACAGCGTCAACTACCGTCAGCTGGTGCGCGATTGGAGTGTGAGAGAGCAGAAGTCCTGGCCCTGAACTCCAGTGCTGAGTCTTTTGAGGTGTGAGTGGAGAAGAAGAAGAAGAAGAAGAGGAAGAAGCATGGGCGACGGGATGGGCTTTGGAGTACGTACATACTACTAGTATTAGATACGTACCTAGGTAGATACCTAGTCCCTATTCTTAGCGCAGCGTACCGGTACCTAACAAGCAGGCTCAGCAGGTTGCTTGCGACGACGATACCTACCAACCAAGGGAGCGAATCCCCACGTTCGATCGACTTGTCCCTGAGCCATCTGTCGGACTGCACTAGAGTTCCACGCCAAAAGAACCCCACCTATACTATGTACTATACCTAGTTAAAGTACCTAGGTACGTAGCATCATATATTGCCTCTCTTCTCTAAAATTATCGGTGGGCATGGTGATACTATATGAATTGTGGGAAGCAGAAACGAAACGGTGCAGACCGCAGCCGCCATGACAACCAATACAATGCCCGTACCATGGAAAAACGCCATCCTCAATCTCGGCTCCAATCGCTCAACCCCGATGACCTACATGAGATGTCGTGCTGCTGCTTGCTACCTACCTCGTACCTTGCCGCGACCTACCTAGTCTGGCTGGCGCTAGCCTAGGTAGATAAGCGCATGCCACAGATCCTCGCAGGCGGTACTTTGCGGGGCAAATTTGCCCTTGGCAGGTAGGTAGGAGATAGGTTGACTGCATTTATGGTGCCCCGCGCGGTGCAGTGCCCTGCGAGGCTTGGCACACATCACAGAGGGCAGATGCAAAAGCAGGTACGGAGCGACTCCTACTTATCACTGCACGCAGGTACATAAAGCGGTCTCTTTAGGTACCTACCTAGGTAACCTGGGGTTGGGAGGCGCTATGCCACCTACCGCCCAAACAAAATTATGAGCTTCATGATTCTTACCCGTTCACTCGGGTGCAGCGAATCGGTAAAACGAATAAAAGTAGATGCATGCATGCATTTTTGCTCTCAAGCCCCACGGGATAATAAAGCTGTGGCCACCGGTTTGGGGCGTGCGTCGACGGTTTGTCGGTCGCGAGATCGCGAGAGCGCATTAGGCTAATCTTATAGCGTCACAGCTATAGACTCCGTAACCGAAGCACCGTACGTCGTCGTACTCGTACGTACGCACGTACCTTGCAGACAAAATGGTCGAGAGCCACTGGTCCTGACGCCAGGCCCAGTCATAATAACTGATTCAGCAAGAGTCGGGTCCCCCATTCCTGCAGATTAGGGGCGCTCTAGATAGCCTCCGGCCCTTTACACGGCTTACAGGTTGTAGTATATGCGTCCAAGGTTAGCTCTGCTCGCCCGTCAGCGTGCCATGGGAAGGCCAAAACGGTGCGGGCCGGCACACGGCATCCCGCGTGAAAAGTCTTCCGGTCTGGCGTGCTCGATACCTGCGATGTGTATCGGTTACTGATCCGTGGCTCGGTAGCACGGTAGCACGGTAGCACGGGTGGATGGGTAAGAGGATGCATGTATGTCTCAGCCCTGTCGAGCGCGGAGGCGACATCACAGCCGTCGAGGCCATGACCCGGTTGGTCCGCGTTGAGAGGTGCTTTGCCCTCGCATGATTATCCTGCTCTGCTCATCAGCCTACTAGGCGCGCCGTCCCCTTATAATGATGCTCGAGTTATAGGTCAAGGGACAGGCATCTTATAACATGTCACGTAGCGCTATCGGCGTCGTTGGCTGCAGCCCGTGGCCAGACGCATCGCCTAGGCCTACTGGTAAACATCGGAATCTACTATGTACGTACTATCTATGTTATATGAGAATCTAACTATTCTGCGCTGCTCGGAATGCCGCGACCACTCACCGTGGCGTTCCGCCGTCTCGGTTCTCGGGGGCTTGCCCGCGCGGCGACCTCTCAGAGCGCAGCCTCTGCATTCATCCATCCTACTGGTCGAGTCGTCCGTGCTCATCGCTCAGATGGCGCGTCCTCGTGCCGCCCTCCTTCTTGGCTGCAAATTTCTCGCTTGACAAGTTGCCGTCTATCGTAAGCCGTTATGAGCCGACTCTCCCCCTGAGCTGACCAAGGCCTTGGCTCTCGCTAACAACTACGAGTACGTATGTCGTGCATTGTTGCTGTTCAGCTTCTTCTCCTCCGGACAGGCATCTACTCACTAGCCTAGCGATGGGGCCTTTGGGTCCTTTTAGCCTTCGGGGATTGGATATCGATCCAGTAAGGCTCCAGCGGCGTGGAACGCCTCAGCCAGGCACGGCATCGCAACCGTTCGATCACTTCTGGCCCAAGGCCCCGGCAAGGTTCCGTGGCGGAAAACCCCTGGTACGCTTATTTGGTAGAGCACACACTCTCGCCAGCCTATGAAGACTTTCAGCACATGGCTGGGGTGATTGACGTGTGATACTGGTGCCGACTGTGGGCCGCGAATTATTCGCACCACTCTTGGCGGCGTGGCAACCCTCTTCCCGCTACTATCATGAGGCCAGACGCCCGATAGCTCAAACGCCTAGTACCGCCAGCGTGTAGGGCTACCGACCCATACAGAGCGGTATATTGCCACCGTGCAATATAAGAGGATCGCTTTGGTATCACAAGGCGTTGAGGCCCCTCCCCCTTTCACTGTCGTAGAATTCGCCAACGTGTTGCACCATGCCCATCATCGCGCCATATCCTGTGGCACAGCGAGATGAGGTACCGTAGCGCTGGAATTCGCCCCTCTCGGGGACAGCCTGGGGGACACCTACGCGACCATGTACGACGAGGAGAAGCACATGGCTTTCCATGCTGTTGGCTACAAGCGAGGACGCCCCCAAAGCAGCAACCCGCCGAGACCAGTTAATATCACACCGGGGCGGCGGGCACAGCGTTGTTTCGGTCCGACAGCTTACTGGCAGAAGCATTCTAGAACTTGTTCCGACTTCCCAAACAAGGCTGTGACCCGGGCTCCTAGGTAGCCAGGCCAAAAGTGCGCCCCCACCCGACTTGACAGAAACGACAAGAACCTCGCCTTGGCCACAGTAAAGTACGTACCCCGGTTCGGGGCGGCCAGCTGAATTCACCATAGTATGGTTTTTTTTTGGGTTTTTTGTTGAGTTTTTTTTTTGCGGGGGGGGGGGGTTGTTCCCTTGAGAGCCCTGCACTTTGCCATGTGTCCGTACCGGCTCCTAGCTGGGATGACGATGGCGGCATTCGCCGCCCCTAGGCATCTCCCATCAAATGAGAGATTCTCGGATTTGATGCGCATACCTGTCATGGGAGATGTGGGTGCTCACTCAAGATGAGCTCAGACTCTTGTCCGTGCTCTGCTCCCTGCTCAATATACCTGCAAGTTTGTTCGCTCTAATGGCGGGTGATAAGGTCGAGGGACGAACCTAGGCATCCGAGGAGGCTCCAGATCTCGACGATCCTTAGCTTGAGCTACGTTGCTCTATTCACACGTATGCCCCGGTGTATCCTGACCCCGCCCACCGAAAGAGGGCTCATCTTGCGAATTGCAGGACGCCCGGAAATCAAATAAGGTTGCTCCAGTACAGGAAAATCCCGATTCAACGCCGCCCTTATGTTCCGTGCTTAGATACTTTGCGGGGATATGCGAGCAAATGCATAGCCTACGAGTCTAGGTCCTCGTCAATGTTAACTTCTTCCCTGACCCCTTTGGCATACAGTTCCCGGCCTCAAATAACAGAGCAATCAAGTGACTCAGTCATTTACCCACCGCCTATCAAAGTTTCATGGGGTACAGAGATGCACATGGTCATACCGGCAGTTCTCAACCTTTACTGATAGTTGCCGAGGTTCTGAATCCGCTAAAAGAAGGAAGATCTGCAGTGAAGCCTCGAGGTTGGATAACAGATAACTCAGGCAAAACCCGATTTATTGACCGAGATCAACAATGGTATATTCCAAACTGAGATGCATCGCATGAACCGACTCGATAGTTTACAGCCTTCAAAGATTCTAGGAAATTGACGGGAATAATGGGGATCCTAGCGGAAATTGCCTCCATCTACTCTCTAATAATAATAGCTCTAATCCCAATGCCACGGGCCTAGATGAAAATAGCTGGATTGCTAGGAGTCTAGCTAGCCCTACGAACATCGGGCTTATTGGGCGGCAATTCGGTCCAAGAAGCAATACTTGGTACGTAATGAGTATTTAAACCGGGCTCCTCTGAGTTTCGTCTTTAGCCTTGCGAGCTTGACGCTTTGCTCAAAGTGAGACCTTCATCCGAGACAGACTACGCCGATGCCGTGGTAGACGCCGCTAGATAGCGCGATAGCAACATGATCTTGTGGACGGCGCCGCATCAACGCCCTCCGCCCTAAGATGCCTCCTGCTCTTTATAGAACTCGACGCATGTCTCCTCGTTGCTGCTTTTATGTTGTAAATGCGGGGGTGGATCTCAACATGCTGCCTTGAACAGGCCTGCTCTTAAGCAATGTCTCAGCTTGTGGCCCGCCAGCCTCGGCTGTGATGTCGAAGATGAGGCGCCTTACCCCATAATCTATCTTGATGCAGCACTTTGGTCTGTCCAAACCCCCCCCCCCCCGACACGTGATGCTCGGTGAATCGATCTGGCCAAAACATCTCGAAGTAGCGATACAGTATGGCTAGAAAGCAATACGGTATGCGGTACAAGGGCGCCCCCCGCCCCCCTCTTTGCAGCAACGGGACCTCCGCTTACGTGCTAAGACAAGGGGCCCTGTGATGGGTAGGGGTCAGTTTTGGCCGGCCCGATTGTCGAAACGGAAAAGAAGGTCGGTTGGAACACTACTTTTGCAAGTTGTCTGCAGGGTTCCCACAAGGGAGGCGAGTGGGTGCATAACGAAACGGTCAAAATTGCTTTTTGTTTCCAGAGACTCGGGTCGGAAGTGTCATGATGTTGGACGTCACACACGTGTTGATCGGTTACACTTAGACGCCTTTTGATTCATATGCAACCAGCGCTCCTTTGGACTTTGACTAGCACTACAAGTATGTAGTACCGGCACCTAGGCGCGTCTATACATAGAATGCTGGAGCGGAAGCAAGCCCAGGGATTTGGAAGCTCTTTTGTCATCGGAGCCTCGACACAACGGGAAGTTGGAGATTGGCCCACGGAGCATGAAACAGGAAGAGGCAACGTCAGCTACCGGTACACTGCTCTCTTTCTCGTCTCTACGTACTTAGTAGTATGTATGATGCTACTCTTGCATGAAATATATTCAGAGCGACTGTGACGGTCATGCAGACTTCATGCACTATCCGTTGCTGGCTATACCTAACTCAACAGCGCGCGTTGTTAGCTGTACGTCGTCCAAGCTGCTTTGCTTCTTAGTTCGGTTCAGGAGGTCCCAGGAGTATGGACGTGACAGTGGTCGCTAGGAGGATCTGCCCAAGGTATCCCATCTTCAGGCGTCATAACACACGATTTATCGGCACATGTATGCTGACGCTTGTCCGTCGTACCTCGTTGCGGTCAAACCGGTCACACCGGCCAAACCTGAGCACTCCGGTACTATCGAGTCCGGGTCACACGTGGGAACCCAACCGGGTTAGCTATTCTAATAAAAGCCCGGTCGCCAAGTTCATGCGCTGCTGGGTCGCGGCGAACTACGTAGTGGATGAAGAGTGTTGCGTCGCCTTCGTAACAAACAATGTTGCAGGTTTTCGGCACACGATAGTTGGCAAGGCGCTTTATTAACCTCTACCGACATGCCGACATGCCGCCGGCGGACGCCGCGTAAGAGTGGCTGTTTGTCGTCTCGCCAAGTACGTACGGATAACAGCGCCGGTGAAACATGGCAGCGGATACCTGCACGTTCTGCTTTCGGAGCTGCCGTGAGCCGCTTTCGCAAGAAGAGATCAAGGGAGGGAAGTGGATCAACAGAGTACTTCCTATCTAACGCTGGGTAAGGTGTTGGCCCCAAGCGCTGAAACAGCGAACAATTCGCCCAGTTACAAGTAGTTATAGGGGCCTCTGAACCCCCCTCCGGCAGCCATTAGTTAGGTACTCCCTATCTAAGGTCCCTACAGAGCCTTAACGCCTGTGCCCCTGAACCCCCGGGCTTGACGAGTGTGGCTGGTAGGGAGGCACGGCGCTGTAACCGCTGTACCGCTGTACCACAGGCCGCTTTTCGCCGGACCCATCCAACATCAACCTCTCTGCCCAGCCAAACCCGATCTCAGCGTAAGGTATCGATGATTGACCACGCCATCGTTGGGTATCCCATACCACGTCACATGCCCATCCACCAACCGCGATCGAGGCCTGTTGCATCCCACGGGACACGGGACCCTGCCCCTCCACCAAGAGTCCAGTTCGCGGGGAATGCGAAGGCTGTCTCCCCCCCCGGCTCGCGCTCGCTACCTGCTCGATCTAGCATGTCGAAGAGGGACGACGACCGCAGCAATGCCGTTGTCCAGGACACCGCCGAGCCACTCGGCCACATCCGAGACAGGAATGCTACCTCCGGGGGGAGCATCGTCTCTGCTGTGCTAGACATACAAAAACACGCCGTCACGAGAAGCAACTGGATTAAGTCACTTGAGTGTCTCTACCCAGCCACCAATCGGGGCGGTGAACCTCCGGGCAAGCGTCAACGGCTGGCCAACGGGGAGAGCGTAGCTTCTTTTTACACCCCCGAGCTGCTGCGGAGGACCTATCTGGATCCCGTGTCGGACCCCGAGCGTGGTAGGGAGTACGTCGCCGTCTCGTACACCTGGGCCTTCTCCGAGGAAGAGGAAGAGCAAGAAAGCTGCCGTAGCTTTGGCGGCTACTTCGTCGAGTCCCGGAAGACGGGCGAGCCTGCACAGCCCAGCAGTGTGCGGGACGTCGTCTGGGAACGGACTCTGCGTTATGCCGAGTATAAGAAGTGTGAGACTGTTTGGATTGACCGAGAGTGCATCGAGGACGACGCCAATGAAAAAGAGGCGGCAATCCAAAATATGCACCTGGTCTATAGCTTAAGCCGATGGCCCATCGCTCTTCTTACGCACACCATCCAGACTGAGGAGGAGCTTGACTTGATTGTGAGCTTGTTATTAAGTGACCTTAGAGACGAGGAGGAGAGTGCTGCCCTGTGCCTCTTGGACGACATTACGTCCGATTTGTGGTGGCAGCGAGCTTGGACGTTCCAGGAGGACTATAGGGCTTCTACGCGTATGACCTTATTGATCCCGCACACTAGTAACCTAGAGAAGCGTAAACAAACCGCAAGAGACATGTCAGACCGGCCACTACTGGAGAGCCTTCAGGGGGAGATTTGTGTCAAATCTACTGATTTTAGAAGATGTGTCACGCAGTTTTGCCTTCAGTACAAACGGAAGCATCCGGAAACTGAGGCAATCTGTAACAAGATCCTCACGACCGCTGGCAAATATAATGTCCTCCTGCAAGATAGTCATCCGTCTGTCGCGTTTCCCTTGATCTCACGTTCCATGACGCCCACTATCCTCGCTGATGTCAGCTGTCGCGGAATACTATCCGAGTCGGACCGCCTGGCTATTGCCGCCAACTGCTGTGGCTACACCATACGCCTCGATACTACGGCCTTGAATAGGTCCGGCAGCAGCTTGAGCCTGTCCATGCTGGCCTTATGCCTGCTGAACGGGGAGATAATAGAGAACCACCCACGGCCCCGTCGCGGCACGCTCCGGGACAACATCCTTACGTACCTAGCAAAACAGTCGCTTAGCAGCTTTCGGCCCCCTATTGACGAGGGGCTCACTTTCATAAAAAGTTGCCGGTTCGCGGATCCCGTGCTTACACCCTTAGGGACTCGAACGTGCGGTCATCTGTGGCGACTCGGGAAGGTCATACGGCCGCGGCCCCTCAAACGCAACAAATATTGCACCCTTTCGCCCTTGCAAATACTAGCCACAGATCTACAGTACAGAAAGTACGGAAATTCGTACTCGGAGCTGGCAACCTGTCTCTTGACATGGATACAAGAGTCTACTGCCACAAACCGGCCGGGTAAGCGCCAACGGAACGCTGGCTGTAACCCCTTCGCACGCGCTCGCCCCTGGGGCTGGCGCGCATGGATGGCAGAGGAAGTGGAGGCAGCGCTGCGGGAGGGGAAAGCCCTGCGCCTCGCCAGCGTAGTCGGCCCCGACGGCGACAACGATGAGCATTACGAGCCGTACAGCGCCATCTTCGTGGGCGAGGACGCCGACGACTGGGAGGACGACGAGGAGGACGACGGGTACGCGCCGCCCAGCTACGTCTTCACCTCCGTGCGGCAGGGGAAGCCCTTCGCCGACATATCCAAGCACGTGTCCCTAGAGGTCGGGCTGGAATGGCCCGAGCCCGGAGAGGAGGCCAGAACCGCACCGCGAGGCGGAGGAGAGCCCCAGCCGCAAGCGGGCTTGCCGAGACTGTATATCAAGCGCTGGCTCAACGGCCTCTGCTTCTGGGGTGGGCGTCCCCTGCAGCCGGTCTTGTTCCCCTGGCCCGCAGATCTGCTCGCCACCTCCAGTGAACATTGATTTCTTTTGTTACTTGATGAGATGAATGCACTTTGATTATGCCTAGCAACGGAGCTTTATGAAACCGGATAACAAAATATGCATCTTCTTTTATGATTATTTTTTTAGTATCAGAGAAGGAACCTTGGGACGAGACATGTGCATAGAAGCAATTTTAGAATATAAAGTGGCATGGAGCGTACGTTCGCGCACCGTAGAAAATTTCACCTGGGGCTCTGCAATTTGATTTAACTTTCTGGCCGCAAAACTCCAAAACCCATAGGTAGCCTTCGCTACAGCTCCAAGCATATCAAGAAACCCCCAGAAAGCAAATTGTACCACAGATAATCTTAGTTGGATATTTAGGCAAGAGGACTAAGTATAATTTATCACCAGCCGCTGCACCACAATTTCAGCCGCCTGTTGGAGCCCTAAGGAGGCGGTCATGCTCACTTATTATTAATACTATACTGTATAGCAAGCAATCCTGACATATATCTTCATTCAAGCAGTTAGTATATGCAAACTGTAACACCCCTATTCGTCACTGTCCTCGTCATCTACAACTAGGTTTCTTTTGCGCTGGGGGCCGCGTCCTCTTCGTCGTGGTTCAGCTGCCTCGTCATCACTATTATCATCATTATCGATACCACCCATTCTTGTATCTCTCTCTGGAAAGCCTTTACTCCCGAGCCCTCTATTTCGTACGAGCTGACTCATGGAAGGCACGTCATCCTCGCTGTCCTGCGTGGCTGGAAAGGATATCGGTTCATAATAGGGTGTCGTTTTTGACCTTTTGGGATTCGGAGCTAAACTAGGGATAATAGAACTCGCAGAGGGCGCGGATATAGGCGAGATGGGAGAAGTAGAGCCCCGGCGGATGCTGGAGGTCATGAAGTTACTCGACGTCGCTACATCATCTCGAACAACGAAACCTTCAAGATCCGCGCCGCTATCAGAGTCGTCTGTAAGTTCTAGATCGCTGGTGCGACGGCAGTCATCCCCTTCGTCGGCGCTCTCATCATAAGGCACCGGAGCTATGACCTTCCTCGGCTGCTTATGGGCCTTCTTTGGACCGGCACCTTTTGATGTTCGCTTTGTTTGGTTTGTTCTGTATTTTAGAGTGTCAATTCGTTTTTGAGGTGGGTGTGGAAGCTCTGCTTCCATGCTCTCTGCATCATCATCACCATCGACACCGCGGGAGACAGGCTGAGTATGTTTTGGTCGCGCTATCACTCTCTTGGGTTGCCTAGAGACAGTGGCAACAGACAACTCTTCAAGTTCTTCGTCGTCGTCGTCGTCTGCATCGTTTTCCTGGCGGCTTGAGGGGGTTGCGATTTTTCTTCGCTTCGTCGGCCGTTCTTGTCCAGGGAGTACACCATCCGAATCAGACCCTTCATCTGGCAATGGTAATTGATGGTACCGACTACGGTCAACATCACCATATGACTTGACAAATCGGTCTTTGACCGACTGGGATTTTGCTAGGGTTTGAAATAACTTAACAGTTCTTTTCGTGTAAGCCCCATGCTTGATATGTACCGTTTTGCGTCGCACTCTTTGAGCGATGGGGTATGCAGTCATGTCTACTTGTTCGATAAACTCCGCTGCCTCTCTAGTCTGATAGGGGATATTCTTGTATATTTTGTTCAGCTCTTCGTCCTGTTCGTTGCGGAGTAGGACGTGAGAGAGCTCTGGCACGTCTGCGACCTCATCTTCTTCCGTGGCAACCTTTTTAGCTTTGCTTCTCTTGGTAGATTGTGCTTTACCTAGCATAGACGCCACAGTTTGGAATCCAGTTTCGACACCGTCAGGCATGTGAAATTTCTTAGGCGGCCGCTTTTTTGTGGCCTTCCTCTTCTTTGGCTCCGGCAAGCCCGACTCTTGCGTATTCTCGACGGGAATCTCAACAGCCTTCATGTCAACTTCGGGTCGAATATCTCTCGGCACAATCCTTGTCGAGAGATCGTGACGAAAGTTAAAGCGGCTTCCGTCACATATCATCGACTGCATTTTTTCATATCCATCCTTCGACTTGGCGTAATTATCCTCTTCCTTTCCTCGCATAAGGAGTAGAACTACTCGCCCGGCCCGCTTCCGGCCCGTTCGTCCCATCCTTTGCAACATGCGGATGGGAGATGCTGAGGCATCATAGCAAATGATCAAGTCGACTTGGCCAATATCCAGCCCTTCTTCTCCAATGGAAGTTGCAACGAGGACATTGAATTCGCCATCTTTGAATTTTTGTATTCTCTGTATCTGCTCGGCTTGTTTCATTCCTTCAGATCTCTTCGAGTCAGCCTGACCAACAAATACTGCGGCCCTAATCAATGGCTGATGAGTGTTCAGAACCCTGACAATCTCTTCAGCGCTATCTCGATATTCACTGAAGACAATGATCCGTGTATTAGAGGAAGCACTGTTTTCACGACCTTCGCCTGCGTCCATAAAATGGTTCAGCACAGTGTCAGACAAGTGCATCAACTTTGGGTGTCCAACGAAGTTAACGTTTCGTACCCATCGATCCATCTTATTCATCATCTCCTGGAAGCTCACGTTCTCGACAATTTGTCGTTTGTATTTTGGCCCCTTTTGTCCTTGGCTTTCTACCTCGTCTCGAAATTGGACTAAGCTGTCGTAAAATGGTTTTATGCCGTGGAAACTCAGCAGCTTAATGGTATGGGCTAAGCTGCTTAGTATTGCGAAAAGGGCGGTGATCATGAATTTGACTCCTTGGTTGACATGGCGACCCGGGCCGGCCAGCCAGTCCTTGCGGGCTTTCACCAATCCATAGGTCGTAAGGGTCATGGGATCACGGCCATAATATGCATTTTGCGAGCTCAGCTTATCTACCAGGGGCTTTAAAGCCTTGGAGAATAAATCTTTGATCATCACAATTTCATCCGAAGGATCCAGGAGGACTAGCTCTTCATCCCTCTGATGGACATAAGGCTTAATGTCGAGAGAGTTCTCTGTGCGAATCTCCACATTGGAGATCCCGAGCCCATCAATAACTTCTTGGACCGCCTCCACCTTTGAGCCCGGCGTTGCTGTCAGAGCGAGCAAGCGGAAGCTGTTCGAGAAGCGTCGCAAGAAAGTGACAACTTTTACGTAGGAGTAGTTCCCAGTGGCCCGGTGAGCCTCATCGATGACAAGTAAGCCGATAGACTTAGGATCGGCGAATCCGGTAGAAAGATCATTTTCTAACGTCTGTGGAGTCATGAAGAATACTCTCTTTGCATTCCACTCCTCCGCTCTTAGGGCCGGCGCGACCTCTCCGGTGAGGAGGGTCGTCTGGGACCGTGGGATACCGGCAATGTGAAAACACGCGCCAACTTGTTGCGATACGAGAGGCTTTGTAGGTGCCACGAATACCAGCCTGGCCGTTTTCATCCAACGATAGTAGTTTAGCATGATAGTAGCTGCAATGAACGTCTTCCCCAAGCCCGTAGGCAACGCGACAAGTGTATTGTTAAAAAGGCCATTTTTGACGATGCTAAATTGATAGTCACGTGTTGGGCCCAAGTTTGTTGGATATATCCAGGTTTTCAGAGCCTCCTGGTCCAGCTCATGGTGCGTAGGCGGTTCTGGCGGCAAATCTGCGCGAAAAACACGGCTTGTGGAGAGCTGGGGGCGCGCAGAAGATCCATCCTCGTCAACTGTTTGCCCGAACAGCGTGGTTTGCCTAAAAGATGCGGTCGGCCCACCAACCTGCGGGTTAGGCCGGAAAGCTGTTAGACGGGCATTGTTGCCTGGCTGTGCATGTGCTGGCGAGCTTGAGAACGCATCTGAGGGAAGATTCTCCAGATCAACGAGATGTGTGTCTTTACTCGAAAAACTGGAGATTTGCTGCAAGGGAAGTCAGCCCAAGCCGACTGAGCAAAACTACAACGATGGGGTGTGCAGCTGCTGGGGGCGGACAAGAACGACCGCGGATCCGACTAACCAATGAATGCTAAGGAATGAGGGAATGAGGGAAGCAGAGGTTTTTTGGGTGGCACAAGTAGGACCAACTCACCGGCGGGTGCGACGGACGAGACAAGGAGCTATCGAATGAGATGGACGAGGCTGAAGATCGGATGCCGGGATGAGAACGACTGGTGATGGGATTCGACGCTGAGCCGGTACGGGCCGGAGAGGTGGCCTGCGTCGCCGCCACTATGAAGTCCTCGTCGGCGATGTCGTCGCCGTCGAACTCGTCTGAGTCCATCGTATACTGGGGACTGTGGAAAGTCACATTATGCGTGGTTGGGGCGGTGGTGGTCAAGCCGGCTCGAAGTCGGTGAGTTTCGCACTCACTATACGACTTCAAATGGTGATTAGGTAGGTGTCCGGGCGCGTGTCACCGCATGTTTCGGCTCTGCGATATCAACAGCCGCTCAAGCACCTGGGATGGTTGTGTCTCCGACCGGCAAGGGACCGCTCATTAGAGGTGCGTGCTATTGGCGTCTGGCACGGGGCGAAGCGCCTAACCTATTAGCTGCCTAGGTACTGTAGCTCTGTCGCGTGGTCACGTGGAAGGAGGGGCAGCGGTTCACAGCTACGTCTAAGTACCTAGGTAGGTAGGTATAGGTACAGGGAGTTTACACAGGAGTTAGTTACCTACCTAGGTAGGCATAGGTATTAGGATCCAAATTAGGCGCACCCATTCTCCAACACTCAATACAAGGGGGAAAATTGAGATACCGGTAAATAGTTCCACGATACAGGTATTATGCCAGTCTCATTGCATGGAACCATTATGTACTCTGTTTCCGAAGAACAGGGATCTAGCCTACCTAAGGGATGATACAAACCTGGGTACGGAGTACCTGTACTCTGTATCTCAGCGGTTGATGGCATGAAAATGCAAGCCACATAAGGGTGGGGCTAGGCTGAGTCATGTGGCAGTAGTTGGTGGGTTCTTTGACGATTGTTCCTTCATGCCTACAACGTTTTGTGTTCCGACGTCACACTCTTGTCAGCTTCCTCGCTCTTTCAACAGCCACGCCAGCCTTCTCAGTGCCGCCATTATTCGCCTGGCCTGCTCACCACATCGCGCACCGACGCCCTTTGTCCGTGGCCGACTGTCAACCGTCAACAGATCCGTGTCCCATCGCCTTTCATCGTCTTTGTAGAGCAGGAAACGGAGCGCGTGGTCGCCTGACCTCACGCTCTCTCGTTCGCACCTCGAGCCCTTGTCGTAACATCGCTCCGACAACGACACGCAAACTCGTCTCCATCTATACCACACAACCGGCCGTTGCAATGGCTCCCATGGGACCCAAGAAGGGAGCCATTCCTAACAGTCGCGGCACGAGGAATGCCCAGACAAACACAGGCAAGGCGAGTGCTCGTAGCGGCGTCTCGAAGCGGCGAGGTGCTGGGCCACTCAAGATCGATCGCGATGGCGATCTGAATATGGACGCATCTGCTACGGCCAACCCTTCTCAATCCCAACAGAAGCGAGCCAAGACCAACTCGGCACCGTCTGGCGCCACCTCGCGAGCCTCCAGAAATCCGAGACCAGCAGCGAAAACACAACAGATCATCCAGCGTGTCATAAATGGCGATGCGTCTCAAATCTCATCTCGCACTCGTGGGGGGCGGCGCACGGATGCCGTGCCGTCCGTCGTCCTCAGGGTAGAGGGCTTGAAGGCTAGCAAGGCCGCTTTAAATGAAGGCGGCGGCCTTAAGGAGCTACTGACCTTCCTCGAACGCAAGGCCCAATCTATTGAACATATCTCCCGCCACATCAGGATCAAAAAGGTATGTTATAGCCCTCCCCCAACGGGCCTGGGAGGTTACGAAGCGACCTACATTCTCCGAAATCGTTGTTATGCCATTTAGCTCGCAAAACGAGGAGATAGACAATCTCAACCAAGCAGCGTATCCATCCCGGGATCCTAGATCTTTGCCAAGGTTTCCAAGCCTTGCTAACATCTAGTAGTCACAAATAAGAGGTGACTTCGTCTACATCACGGCAAGTAAAGAGGATGCCGAGGAGATACTCAAGGTCAATAACTTCATGTTCGCCGGGGCCACACTCCATATCATCGAGGCACCGGATGGAATACCCAATGGCGAATCAACACCATTATCATCAACTGCCATTGAAATCAAGGAACAACTCCGGAGTGTCCTTAGCTCACGCTACGACGTTAACGCTAAGCTGCTAAACCTTTCCACCCTTGGCGAAGACCCCTCCCTTGTCCAGATGGGCTTCTTCAGTGGCGGATCCACGCCCGAGAAGATGTTCCGCGCCTTGATGGCGGTTTGTGATGGGTTATTCAAGACACCCCAAGCGAAGCGTGATGCGATTGTCAGTATCAGTCTTGCGGGCAACAATATCAATGACGTCCTACAAATTATGTCGCTCACTGACACGTTTCCTGATATTGTCAACCTTGACCTCAGCCGGAATCAACTCAAGGACCTCAAGGCTCTTCAGAAGTGGCGCCATCGCCTACGTAGTCTTGAGACTCTCCTTCTCAACGAAAACCCTATCGAGGTTACCAATCCAAACTACAGGGTAGAAATGACAGCCTGGTTCCCAAAGTTAATGAACCTCAGTGGCACTCAAGTTCGAACACCAGCACAGGTGGCAGCAGCTGAGGCTGCATCTAGGATAATACCTATCCCACAAAGCGGCCCCGATTTTCGCGATATCGGTGGTGTCGGTGAAGGCTTCATCACAGAGTTTCTGGCGCTGTATGATGCCAACCGGCATAGTCTGGCGGCCAAGTATTACGATGAACAAAGTACCTTTTCGATTGCCGTTAACACCAAGTCACCGCATTCACCTGGTGTGCCATTGCCCACATGGGGGGCTTATATCAAGTTCTCTCGCAACCATACACGAATCAATCATCCACCTTCTCGACAGCAGCGATTATTCACCGGCACCAACCAGATACAAGCCCTCTGGCAACAACTCCCGCCCACTCAACATCCAAATATAGCATCCCAGCTGGACAAATATATCGTTGACTGCCATCCTATCAACGGACTTGCAGACCCGACGGGTCAAAACCCACTCGGTGTAGACGGCATGGTTATGACCGTCCATGGCGAGTTCGAAGACCAAGAACCCGGAAACGCGACAACTGCCAAGCGGAGCTTTTCTCGCACGTTCGTACTTGGGCCTGGTGCACCCGGTAGAAATCCAATCCGGGTTGTCAGCGATATGCTCTCCGTGAAGGCCTTCAAGAACCTACCAACGTTGGCACCTACTACACAGGTAGTAGCAGGGAACGACCAACAGAAGGAGCAAATGCTTTTGGAGCTCTGCCAGCAAACCAGGATGACACCTGAGTATTCACGGTTTTGTCTCGAGAGTACGAACTGGGACTTCAGTCAGGCACTCGCCACCTTCCATGCGAAAAAGGTACATGTTCCCATAGTTTATCGATGGTCTTGATAATTAGCAACTAACCAACCTGTGAATAGGCACAATTACCTCCAGAGGCATTTGCCAGCACCATATGAGATTTATTGCGGGTCACATAACTACATCAAATGAAGAAATCTGCATCGGTTACGGAGTAACGGAGGAGAGGCGATAAAGGGTAGCGATTGTTTCCAAACTGCAACCACTAGCTAGGCGATTGTATTCGCCTGCATAGCTGTATATATGGGCTCACTGGACGCATGAGTCATGGGTTTTTGTTATGGAGGACAAGAAGAATATTTGGAGTAGGCCGGGGTTGGCACTCTCTGCCAGCCAAACTTTGGCCGTTTCGGAGAGGGAGAGCAGTTGGTGTGAGTGACTTCTTCTATGAAACACCATCAATAGACGCTCTACATACGCTCAAGGTCGTCAATGACAACAATACAAATCATATCACTCTGCCTTTATGGATAAGCTCTTTTCCAGCGAGTCTCAGATGGGAATTTTTCAACCATTCAGAAGGTTTAGGAATCACTAGAGACGAGCCCTACAGGTAGGCAGTGAGTGCCGCATTTAGTTTACGCACACTTACTATAGACTGGCCAAGTGTGGGAAGCGGTATATATATACGTTATTGTTACTACCAAGGGGTTTAGAAGGCCACCGCTCCACCACTATAATCAGTTGACTGCATATCGAGTAAGCGTGTAGTTTGGACTCTGGGTCGGTAAACCCTTTTAAGTGGCGGAAAGGGTTAGCAATGGGCAGGTTTGCTGCCAACAAGGACGAACCAATGGAAAGTTGGAGAGTCGGCCCTGGTGTGTCCCGTCCCGGCCGACTGCCGCGCGCGATGCTGCTGTTGCAGGGAAGAGATAGCCGTAGTATCTTCAGGTAGTTGATTGATTCGCCGAGAGGTGCGCAGAGCTGATCTGACGTACATGTCCTTGGAAAAGGCTCTGAGATTTGACCACTGGCAGCCAGCGCTTATTTAACCTAGGATGTGGAAGGACGAAGTCCCAGGGCATACCAAAAGAGAGCACCTGAGCGGTATGCCGAGGCCGATAGAATTAATTGGATGAGAGGGTTCTTGCCCAGTCGCATTATTGTCTATAGGAACAGTTGTGTTAAGTACGTACCTAAGTTAGGTAGCAGGAGACGATCCCAAGCATGTGAATCCTTCCCGGTCCAAGCGCACTGGCCACGCCACTCTGTGCGTATTGATAGGCAATAGTACACCTGAACTCGATACCCAAGGTAAATGGGTAAATGCGGCTATCCACTTCGAAGGGCGATCTGGCGCCAGGATTTGCACGTAGATTAGGTAGTGCCATGCACGTCAGGTGGGCAAACGGGATATTTTAAGCTGTTCTTATGTCCCACTTACTTCCTATGTAGTACCTACTTGTACGGTGGCAGTGGCACTGAGCAGATAGGTAGATGTCCGGGCAGCCCCAGCAGCAGAGACGGCAAGTAGGCAGGTAATCACGTCAAGCGAACCACCGTCGCCGTAGGACTGTGTCTGTGCCGCAGCGCCGGTTGCCTGCGCACACAAATGCCTACATAGTAGTCTGACCATTATCGGAGCAATGCACTCGGCAATGGTCAGACTTTCGGCCCCGAGTCCCATTCCTATGTACAGCCTCAAACTCGTCGTCTGTAGGTAGGTAGCTGTTTTGATCTAGGTAGGTACTGGTAGATAATAGGAAGACGGTAACCAGACTACCTCCATACTTACGTATCATGCTAAGGTCAACCAAGTATCTAAGTTAGGTACTAACGTTAGATAAGTAGATAGTATCTGGACTACCTGGGTACCTAAGCCCAACTCAGGATTTGTCCGTCTACGTACGTACCGTGCCAACTGCCGCCTGCCCGTACTGTATGCCCTTTCGGACCTCGTGAGCCATCGCGCGCGTCGAGCACCGAGCCCATCTACATTCCCCATTGGGAAGCGGCCGACCGTGGGCGGATGCGCGAGATGTTGGCGCTCTGGCTGCGAACCTATTCGCCAGACGCAACATGCAACATGGAACGCGAAGACGGCCAATACGACGACGCGATACGGTGGGGCCACGGCCCCTGGCCCGAGCTTTGCAGGCGCACTCGTGTCACCTCTTGTCGCTCCATCGCCTCTCAATACTGCAACTCTCTCCCTCTTCAACCCGCCATCCCCATCCTCTACGGCAAGCCAGGACCACTACGGCCCCCTCCTTCGTTGTCCGAGAAGCCGGGGGCGGCCACCATATTCACGCTCACGTATCGTTGGTATACCCATCCGACAATTCGCATCACTTCTGATACCTGGGTATTCCAAATGCAAGCCCTCTTTTCTTTGCGTCTGTGGAAACAACGAGCCCGAGACGGCTTCTTAGACTACATACGTAGTAGTTTGCTGGACCCTTGACGGGCAACGGGCAACATGGGTTTCGGCCGGGGTGGTGGCCGGGGGCGGTGGCCGGGGCCGGACAATGTCAGGCACAGGGGTCTCGCGTTTCACCATCTCTCTTCGCGGTTAGCCTCGCTTGGACAGCAGCCCATTTCTGGCAAAGAGCGTGGCCGAACAGCGGTGGAGACTACGTACGGGTGGAGACTAGGTAGGTTAGGTACTTAGGTACGGTGCATGACCCGAGTCGTCTGGGGCGCCAGTGTCTCTTGTCTTTCTTCCAAATGTTTCTCATCCACTCAACCCACTCAACTCCTTTGTCACATCTCCTCGCCATTGAGACAGACCTCGTGGTGGTCAAAGGCGCTACCTAACCTCTGCCTCTTTCTCAGCCACACCAACACCAGCACCAGGTGACTGACCCGCCTCCTCAGCGCTTGCAACTACCAGACTAACTTAGGTGGTTGAGTGAATGACCGTCCTTTTGGACTCGCCACCAGGCGTACGGCCCAAGGCTACTACTGCCGGGACGCCCTGATCAACCCATTCTCATGATATGAGGGCAAAGCACGTAGTACCTAGACGTCTAGCGTAGTACCCACGTTATGCAGTCCACGATATCTACGTATCTACCATGTACTCGTGCCTGATCCTCCAAGCTTTTTAAAGGTACCAAGTGCAAATTTTGTGTTCGCTGCCCCCTTTTCAACGTTCTTATGGAGTCCGGGGTATACACGGCGTGCTGTATATCGACCGGGGGGGTACCATGGAATCCGCTACTCTGCCGGCTGATCTGAGGTACTTTCGATAATGTCGATACATCCACGAGCTAGAGCATGTTCCTTGGCCTGGTGCAATGTTCCTCGCCCCTGAAGATTACCATGTCATCATTGGTTAGCATGCACTGGATCAACAGGCATCGGCCAGGGCCCCTGGCTCATCATCCCTCCATCTGTTTTCACCTCGTCTGCTGGTTCTCGCTGGTGTGGTTGTAACCTGTACGTAGTACTGCAGTCTGCGGGCACTGGGCTCCCAGTGCTACCTAACCACCTCTCTTTGTCCAGCCTCTCGTGTCTGCTGCTCTGAAGCCCCCATTTGCTGTTCGTTTCTGTTTCTTGCACTCTGGCTACTACCCACTCATCTTCAGCTTCTCATTCACGGTTATCGGCTGGGTGCATCGCTGGATGTCGGGACGTCACCTACGCTGCCATTTCTCTCTCTCGCGCGGGCTCTCTCACTTTCCTACGCCTCCCTACGCTTTCGAAGTAAGGTGTTAATATTCCCGCCGCTGAATTCATGTTCCAGGGGCAAAAACCGTTACTGGGGTTCAGACTCGCGTGCTAAGATCCGCTTTGGCTCGACTTCTGCGACACAACGTACTTCAGGATAAACGTGTTCTGACAATCCTTCCATCTGGGCATTCGGCGAATATTCGAATGCGGCCATCGCTTTCTCCAGTTTTCGCTCATCATTAAACATTGTTCCGCAGATCATCGTCTGCTTGTCTGCTTGGGGCGGGACCTCACATGTTTTAACCTTTCCGCGACATCTAGCCATCATTGCCACGAGCCCGACAACTTAAGTGGCATCTCAAGGACATAGCCGCTGGTTACTTGGTCATAGCATATACGAGCCGGCTCTTCGTGCAATCCCTAACAGAAGAACGGGGCATCGGAGTGTCGAATGATATCAGCGGAGTATTTTGTTACAGACACATTGCTGCGCCCCGATTGTTTCCACGTCAGAACAACGACTCCCACCCCGAACTCTTCGAGCGCCGTCTTTTTACTGACCATGTCGATTTGATTTGGTCTGCGTCTTCTGTCTTATCACTTATTCTGTTACACGCATGCGCACGAACAATATTGTGAGGCTTAAAGCCGTATGAACGGATCACGATGTTGCTCCCCGAGCCACCGGTTAACCTGACGGGCGGATGCACTGTTATTTTCAACAATACGTTATACTCATATTCAACCGCAGGGTTTCAATCACTTAAATTAGAGGAAGGGGCCGTGTGGGAAAAGTTGCCGGGTGGCAAGTCGGTCGACGGCGGAGTGTGCGTGGGTTCGACACCGAAAGATGCATCCGCCGCAGGCTTGTTTATCGTCGGCGGTAAATCCAGCCAGACGGACTACCCGGGTCTGCAAAAGTTTACATATTCTACTGGCAAGTGGGAAACAATTACACCACAAGTCACCGTGACGAAAGACCGAGTCTATCATAGTGCAACATACCTCAACAGCACAGGGTCATTGCTTGTTTACGCCGGCTCAACTGATGGAAGCCCAAGTTTGTCGCAACAGACTTTTACGATCGAGACTTCAGAACCTTATGGCGTATTGGCCTTCCAATCCGAAATATCTTCCCCCGGCGTGGCCCCCATTCTATTGCCTTGGTCGGAGACACAAGCCGCCATGATCGGCGGCAATTCTTGGAACACACAAGTATTGCTTTTTGATACAACCGTCGAAGTCAATGGAATAGCCGGCTCATGGATTGATTCTGGCATCACATTGGCTGAACCGCTGCCTAAGAACACGACCGCAGTGAAAGCTGCTATTGTCAACGCCGATGACGGAAGCAAACATTTATACACCTTCGATCTAACCACTTTGCCGAACACAGTCAACAGGACGGTGTTGATTGACGCCAACGGAGCACCTGCGCTTCTATCGGCGCCGGTTAAGCCCCCTGTTAGGACTAACAATGAAAAGGAAGATGCTGGGACCCGTATCAATGAAAGAGCCTTGCTAGCTAATAATTGGCCGCCTTACAATTCGACATTTGCGCCCAAGAGCATGAGAATGAATTACTCGATTGCCACTGATCCCAACGGCTTAGTTGTTATGTCCGGCGGAGATGATGACGACGTTCTATGTATGTTTAATGTGAAGGCAAACACCTGGGAAGATGCCACGGCAGTGCTTGGCACCAAGTCTCTTGCTATTCAATCGACACCCTCGGCAGCCTCAACGTCGACATCTAGCTCTCCTTCAATAAGCAGTGCAGCAAGTACAGCCTCGCCAACGAGTACCCCCAGCCCCACTGCAGTACCAGGTTCCCTGAAGTCGGGACTGCCCTCGACTACCATTCTCGGCATAGCGCTTGGCTCAATCTTTGGGGCGGCCATAGTACTTGCTCTAATACTGTTATTCCTCAAACGACACAAGCGAAGGCAGAGCTTCGTTGAGACGGGACATGCCCGGAGAGCGAGTGGTATACCGGAAAAGGACTTGTTCCGTGACGATTCCGCCCAGGCGTCGGGTGGCTATTTTAAGGGTCACGTTCAGCAAGATTCGCAGACTTCGTTCTCTTCAATGGCCATGTTTCTTGGGAAAGCCCAGAAGTCGGCCATTCAACGTAAAGGGAGCAGCGAAAAGAAACGGATCTCGACTGGAAGCATGTACAGCAAAGATATTAAACATACGATTAGTCGCCCCCAGCCTCAAGGGAGTTCCCAGCCAGCTTTCTTAGCCGAAGCCGAAAAGATTGCGATACCGCCCGAGGCTGCCCAGCCAAAACCGAGATCAAGGCCGACAGTGAACACAGAGAGCACAACTCGCAGAAGCTCTGGTTGGAATCAATATTGGTCAGGTGGAAGCGCGAGTATCATAGGCTATGGGAGCAGTAAATCACGGCGTGATACTGAGGTCTCTGATGAGAGCTCACGTTACTCCGACATGCACCATCGCAGAACGCAGGATTCCGCGACAGTTCCACCGTTACAGATACCCATTGAGGGACGACCCTCTTTTCACCGTGTGAACTCGGGCAGTCCTACTATATCCCAGTATGACCCCAAGGTCAGAGAGGGCCTAACTGGCCAAATCGAGCGGCCTGTGTCAGCAGTATCATCACTTTCGTCTTCGGGCTATTCCAGTGGCATACCGGCCAGTGTACACGAGGCATGGGATCCAACCGTGCCCAAAAAGCCGTGGGGCTCTGACCGCGCACCGAGTAGTGCATATAGCAGTGGCAGTGTCAGCGAGAGCATGTACACGACCAATCTGGGAGTGCCTGCGACTAATCGGCCACCAATGGGTGTAGGCGTGTCAAGGCAACCTCAGTTAACTGTGGCATCTATGTCGACCGACATGAGCTGGCTCAAATTGGGGGACAACGAGGCTGCTGATAACAATCGGTCATACAACTGAACTGACCAATAACCCAGTGACACTATATCCGTTATTCCAGGCTATACAATCACCATGCCATTTTATTACGAGCACTTTCGTGCCTATCTTCGACACCAGTTCGCATTCACGTTAGAGTCGGCGTATATGCTTACCTACCTGTTTATGTCAATGTGAGAAAGAGATCACATCACACACCTCAGGGGCTCCAAACCCGAGCAGCTGGCCCCGGCCACTACGTCAATTACGCCTTCATATTCCTTTCGGACCACGTCTGCATTCTATTCTTCACTCTCCTTTGCATCGAAAAAGGGCGTCCGGACACGTTTATACATATACATATGTTCTTACACATCATCATGCACATATTTATTGCATACCATCACATTATCGGCGCATCGCGGGCATCGCTTCGCTGTCTTCTTCGAGCTCCATCTGTATATCCATCCCCTTTCTTTGTTTTCCTGCGGCCTGTACCACCTACCCTACAGTCCGACGTCTAATTCCTTACCGAAAGGCATCGTGTTTTGTTGAGATTTATAGAGTGCCCGGCGCCAACGGTCACCCACGCCCCCTTCTGGGCGTCTTCATTCGTTTTTTTGTTCGTCGCATGATACCAAAAACCAACTCACCCGTCATTCGATTGTTTGTGCCTTGCGATGCGTGCGTGCCCGCGCCCCAACGCATTGGATAGTCTTTTTCAGTGTAATTACGACAGGTCTGATGATGAAAATATGGCACTAGCTGATAAGAGAGAGAGAGAGAGAGAGAGAGAGAGAGTAAGGGGGGGAAGGTGGTGGGGTGTGTGAGAGTTGATGATGAAGTACCTGATGTATTGGTGTCGTGCCAACTGCCAATGGGCGCGGATTGGTTAGTAATACTGTTTTGGTGCGTGTGTGTGTGTGAGTTCGTTTCACCTTGTGCTGGCGGTATCTGAAATAGCTTTCCCGTATCTAGCACCCTGCGGTCTGGGTGGACCTTCACATGAAACCGAGACAGCAATACAAAAGCAGTACGACTGTCTGAAACGGGCCTGTCCACCACTTTTCTTTTAACCTTCTAGTTCTAGATGCCTTCCGTGGCGACGAAGGCCCTTGGTGATGTAGAGAAGAACGAACCCTTGCCTATCAGATACCTATATGCGTGCATTTCTCCACGTACCTACTGACGCCGGAGAGTGAGTACCCATACACCCTGCCTCATATTTGACGTTTACATAGCTGCCAATCTGAATACATAGCCCTATCGTCCTTTGTTACCGATACCTTGTGCACGTATTCGTTGGGTACCTAGTAGCGTCTGTAGTCTAACTATGCAGTCTTGGTGAGATTGCCAGAGTAGCACGTTTCCCCCAGCCTCATCCAAGCAGCAAAGGATGAGTGTGGCCAAGAGAACAACAAATCACTCGTACACATTCTGAGCCTTTCCCACCCTCTCGTCCCCAGCGTCCGTCCACCTGTGATATGACTAAAGAAAAAATCTTATTTAGATGTGGTATGATAGCGGCGGCTAACCCCTATTCAACAATTTGTGCGCAGTACCAGAGCAAATATCCGTGCACGAATGCCCCAGCATAAACAACATAGTCTACAAAAAGAAAAAGTATATAACATTCGGAAGGAGAGCAAGATGTCTCGTTTCGTTCTCCGCTCCGCCATTCGCGTACACATCCGCACAAGAGCAAAGTTCCAACGAGCACGCCACCAGCGCCAGAAACGCCAACCACGTCGCCACACAATTTAAGACCGTCTAAACTCTCGCTTGCCCCCCCAGGTGAAATCAATAGACGGGTCGCGGTTCGTCCCATTTTTGGTGCATACCCGACTTATCCACTGGTGTGGGCGAGTCCTCGGGTACATCCGTTGCCCACGAGACACGCCCACTCTTGCGCCGTCTACCACCACTATCACCGGTTGTAGGTCCAATCCATTCCCACGCCCTGCCCACTTCACCACTACGGCCCTCCCGCTGACAAGTCCGGACGTTGCTGTTTTGTTCGACGACGGGGATAACGCGCCGCCAAACACGCTCCCGTTGCCGGAGCGAATGTGTAGATCGCAGAACGTCATCGCGCAGGTTGGGCAGGAACAGCCAAGGATCCTCCAGATCGTCCTGATAGCCTCGCTCTTTCTGCTGAGCCAAACGGTCTAAGACGTCATTGACGAGTGCGGGGACTCGAGCAGCAGCGGCCCGGTCGGATATGAAGCGTGCGCGCCCGTAGATAGCCGTGAGAATGAACGCAATCAGAGCACTAATCTGGAAGCGATATCTTGCCAATCCGAGCCGGATCGAGCGCCGGATTGCGCAGGTGAGCGGAACGCGAGCGAGAGAGGTGGACGATAAGAAGGTGTTTGGAACGGTGGCGGAATCGGTCGTTCTATGGGCATGACGGGTTCTCTGGTTAGTCAACAATGTTGGTCAGATACGCGCTGCTGATGGAGGTCGCTGCGTGAAGCAGGAAGGGAGACACGCGACATGGGCAGAACAGGTAGACTTCAACTTACTTCTTAACCTCGACCTGAACTTCCTCGCGCTGCTTAATCTCGCCAATTGCGGAACCCCATAGATCCTCGAATTCCTGATTCGACATCTTGCGGCTCCTCTTCTTGTCGATGGCTTGTTTCAACTCTAGTTCTTCCATTGCCGGCGTGTCGACTAAGGTACCTTCTTCATCGACTGGTTCGTGACATTCATACTTCGCAGTCCGCTCTCGGAGCTCTTCAACTGCCTTGTCGGCGATGGCCTGAACCCGGCGAACCTTTTCGCCGTCGGGCTCACAAGTGGGGGGTAGAGGTACGACACCCCCCAAGGCGAACGGGTGCGGCTTAAGGATATAGTCTTGCTCGCAGCGGACGGAAAAGTCGCCGAAGCAATATGCGTGGGCGGGACAGGGTTCGCACTCGGGCTCTAGTGCCTCAATGATGGACTGCGGGACGCTGATCTCGGCGGGTAACACAGATTGCGCCCATTCCGGAACTGGAATCTCAGAGGGGATCGAGCTGACCGTCTGTCCCGCGCCGCAGTAGCCCACAGCAATCTTTTCTTGCCGGTACCAGCCGGCGTAGACACCTAAAACAGTAATTAAAAGCATCAGGAAGGGTGTTCGATTGTTTGTTCTCTTCGCCTGGCGGTCTAGGCCAGCTCGTAGAACAGTGCGCTGGCCATTGACCGCTTCCTCAGCTGCGAGCTCTAGTTGTTCTTGGGGTGTGAACTCTTCTCCAGCATCCACTATAGGCGGCTCGGGTTCGGGTGTATCATAACGGGGCTCGGGCGTCTTGCGGCGGGCAAAGCTGGGCGCGGGTATATCTACGCGTCCAGAAGGCGTGGGCTCGTCACCATGGGGAGGGGCGTAGTCGTCTGTTTGCCTGCGAGTGCCCCTGCTCACACTTCGTGACGCATTATGGCTAGTCGTTCTCCTTCGATTGGTGGGAGTTTGCTCCGTACCCATTGGTGAACTGCCGCTCTGAAAGGGGTTATCCGACGTGAATACGTCGGATGTGCGCCTAAAGAGGCCATCCGACTCCTCAGTTTTGAACTTGGGCGTAGCAGCTGGACGGGTTCTCTTCATCACGGCAGCAATGTCCTGTTCCGACCCAGTCTCGGTATCCGAGATCGGACGGCTTGGAAATCGCGGCGCTCGCTTGGACGGGCTGCTCGGGACTGGCGGCGGCATCGGCGGCATCGGCGCATCGGCATCGGGCTCCTCTGATTTCACCCTGGTCGATGCTTTGCGCGGCGATGCTTTCCGCGGGGATGCTTTGCGCGGCGATCTAGAGCGCCGGGTGCTGGCGGACGGCGGAGGTGGCGCGAGGTCTTCGTGGTGATCAAAGGGGTTGCTGCTGCTGCTCACCGAGTCGGCATCGAATATGCCCTTGCTGGAACGCTTCGCGCGGGCTCGCGCGTCGAGGATCTTGCGAGACTGCGGCACGACTTGCTCGTTGAATATGTCGATCAACTGGCCCTTTTTCGCACTCGATGAATACGGCACGTTGTGGGCGACAAGAATGGATCGCAGGCGTGGAATGGTTAAGCTCTTGGGATCGAACCCAGGCTGGAGGTAATCGACATTCTCCGAGTCGGACATTGTGGATTGCAGCGCCTCTTGCGAGCCGCCGACGTGCTGTCAGGTGCGCAGGGGAGAGACAAGAATTGGGAGGAGGGAGAGATAGAGAGAGGAGATGGCGGACAGGCCGAAACAGGTACTGAGGAAGTAGGTCAGTACTCGAGCAGCCCAGATGGTAAGTACTTAACCTAGGACCAACAGATATAGTTTGCAAGTAAGAGATAAGGTACGTACCTGCCTCCCTAGGTAAGGTAAGTAAGGAGTTATTCAAGCTGGTATTGAAAGGCAGTAGAAGTATGTAGGTGCCTGCAGTAGAAGTAGGTTAGAGCCCTGCGAGAGGAAGAGGCAGTGGCGCAAATGTCCGCGACGACAGGTGTGTTCAGCAGCGAACAACACAAGCAGCAGTACAAGTACTTAGGTAAAGCTCCAGGTCCAGGCCAGCTGCCGGACGCGGGGTCGCAGCATACCGGTCCACAAAGGGTGAATGAATGAGATAATACGGAGAGGTACCTACCAGAGACTATCTTCCTGGGCAAGGCGCAGCGTGCCAGCGTTCCACGACAGGATCAGAAAAGGTTCCCGCCTGCTAGTAGCGAAGTACACAGGTAAGGGCGCCGGTGCCTAGGTGTGTATTATTTAATGGGGGGTTTTTTTTTCAAGGCCGGGCAAAGGGTCTGTGTTTTTGTTGACCGAAAGAACACGGTGGATCAAATTTCGCAGGCTCCGGCTGGTTGCAGTGGCAACCAGAGTGGGCTGGCGCCTACAGCCACTAGAAGCCCACCCCACCTACTCGGATCACCCCCGTAATCGGATCGGCAAAATCAGGAAATTAGTGCTAAATCTACCACCCCCTTTCTTTTTGTTTTTTCTCTCAACCACTACAACCTTTGTATTTTAACTTTAAATTTACTATGGCTTTTGGGTACGGCGAGAGAATAACCGCTGTAATTGCAGCGGTTAAAAACAGTATAGAATAGAAGACTATAGCCCTTCGTTACTACGTTCCATCTAGTACCCTAAGCGATAGACTCCGTGGTGGCCTTACACGCCAACAAGCGTACTATATAGACCAGGTTTTTAGTCCTAAGCTAAAGGAATTTATTATTGATACTTTATTAACCTATAAGGAGAATAAAAAGTTTTTTTTCCAGCGTGAAATACGTTAGTTTACCGACGCACTCCTTTAAAGCCAAGGTTTCGGCCGTACGGTTGGAAAATACTAGGTGTTACGCTTTTTAAAAAGGTATTTAAAGGTTATTTGCAAGCCTAAGGCATTTTTAAAGGCTGTTAGGGCTATTACTAACTTTTCTAAACGAATTTGTCGCTTTTTTGAAAAGTACGAAGCTTTATAGTAAAAATACTACTTTAAACTATATTACATTATAAATATAAACGAATATAAGCTTTAAAAAAGCGAATCTAGTTATAAAAAGGTTGTTAAAACAGCTTTAATTACTAAAAACTTTTATTAAAAGTTTTTAACTACTAAATAAGTAACTATTTTGGAATTTGTTGTAATTAACGGTAAGGCTTTAATTTTAACCTTTATTTATATAGGTAAAAACCTTTAAAACTAGTAGTTTAAATTAGAAATACCCTTTTAAAAGTTCGTTTATAATACGAACAAATGGACATTTAGCCGAATAGCTTACTATTAGCTTAAAAAAGTTTATTTATTAGAAATAAAGCTTAAAAAATCGTTAAAATAAAGACTTTTTATTTTAAACCCTTATAACACTTATATTAATAGCAAATTTATATATAAAGTAAAAACTAATAATATAAAGATTTTATATTTATTAAAATACTTAAATTATATATTTTAACTGTTTAATTTAAATGTTTTTTCGGTGGTAAAGTAGTATTTTTGCTAAGAATTAACCTTTTACTTTTATATAGCTGGGATTGCCTTTATTTATAAGCAATACTTTTTAGAAAGCTATTATATAGCTAGAAAAAAGGCTTTATAGCTTAAAGTAATTACTGTAGCCTTTAGAAAGTTAGGTATCTGGCCACCTAATTGTTGAAAGCCTTTTAGTTACGAAAAACTAGTTAATAGACCTACTATACCTGAATTCAGCTTTGCTGACGTCCCTCCCAATACTTTTACTAAAGCTATACACTTCTCAACCGACTAGGTGACTCCTAAGCGATTGCAAGACCTTTAGCTGCAGGTTAGAGACTTAGAATCGGTTTTTAACCGGCTTACGTACGAAGAAAGAACCTTAATACAGAAGGCAGGCAAAGCTATCGATGTCCTAAGTAGTGAATTGGTGGCCGAACGCAGGGAGAAAGGGGCTCTATAGGCTGAACTGAAAGGATTAAAGCCTAAGGGTTGTACAGCAGTCAGAAAGGACCCCCAAGAAGCCTTTTATTCTATTGAAGCCATTGAAGAGGCTAGGGCTAGGGCAGAAGAACAAGCGAAGAGAAAGCCTAAGGCCACAAGGGCTCAATTCGCCGACGAAGTAAAAGAACTGCAGGAAAGGACTTTCGAGTCTATGCTATTCGAATTCAACTTAGAAGAGTGTAATTAGATTCGTTTGTTGTGGTGTTCTATAGTGTGTTTTGCAAAGATCTATACATAATTGACTGTTTTTGCTAATCCGATTACGGGGGTGATCCGGGTGGGTGGGGTGGGCTTCTAACCGGTAACTTACCCCAATGTACACACAACGCCTACAAATACACTTGGGTTGGTACTCGGTAGGCAACTTTTGTATTCATCTATTAAAGACGTCGCTATCTTTCCCCGGCATCTAGATAACAAAGGTTTAACCTAACCTACCTAGGTAGTGAGTTAGTTGAGGCCGGGCTCTCGTGCTTATACACTTCCGCTCCAAGACCTCTCTCTGGCGGGTACAGGTGCCTGGCCTGGCTGTATCCAACATCTTCTCTACTACCTAAAGTACTTATGTACAAGCAGTGTATCGAGATGGAGACGATTTGGACAATGTCCAATCGCTCGCACTCTCACTACCGTGCACGACTATCCTTCTGTTGAGCAGATAGGAGGTGACGACAAATGCATTATACCGCAGACATGTCTAATCCCCATGTAGTCAGTCCCACGGGGTATTTATAAATTGCACAAAATCCAATACTTGAACAACCCTGGAGCGCCGTGCTGCCCGCCGTCTCCAGCGCCTCTTTCTGGCTTCTGGGCTCGTCAGTTCCTGGTGCGCCCCCCACGCTGTCCTCTCTCACGACGCCGCCCCTGCCGTGTCGCGCAGCTTTTTCTCGGCTTCATCCGCCCGCTTATTGGCATCCGCCAGTTCTTTCTGCAGCCGTTTGATATATTCGATGGCCGACTCCACCGTACTCGCCTTGCTGTTTGGCGCAGCTGATTGCCTGGGATCCGTCTTTTCTCCGTTTCCATTGTCCCCATCGCCCTCGCTGCTTTCTTTAAGAGCCCCCTTGGGGAGCAAGGTCGCGATCTCTTGCAGCGCCGAGTTGATTCGGTTCCGACGACCCTGTTCTGCGATTTTATGTGACGTCCGCTTCGACGTCAGGTTGGTAGAGAGCTCGCTAGGGTATGTCACGCCGGGCACCGTGTTTCCTTCCAGGATTCTTTGATAGTTAGACTTGGATGCGAGGAGCCTCGAGGCCGAGTCCTCGTGCGAGGACCCAGATGTACCCGGTAGGAGTGGTTTGATATTTGGTGAAATTCTCGGTAACAAAGCTGGCGAGATAGAGCTAATGCTCGCTCTTTTTCTAGCCCCCTTTGGAGCCATGAGTGGTGTTTTTTTCTGACTCGAAGTGGAGGGCCGGGAGCTAGAGGGCCGTGGGTCAAGCTGGGGACTCTGAGTGGCCGATGCCGGTTGGTTTGGCTTGTGAACGAGCGGTGATGGCAAAATTTGGAGAGGAGTCATTTTAGGCGTCTCTGCCTCGGGAGATGCATGAGGTGACTGCTGTGCCTTCAATGGTGGTACCTGTGGTTCAGAAGCTTTGATTGCATTGATTGCCTCTGGTAACTCGAAGTTCTCGATATGCTCAGGCGCATTAGGATCCGTATGGCTATGGTCAGCTGTCTGGTTCCTAGGTGAGATGCGGAAGAGAGAGGCAGGCGTTGCGGGCGACGGCTTCCCATTCTGAGACCCCAGCAGGGGCGCCGGCGCGGGGGGATTGCTGTTCTGGGGCGCAATATAAGGTGATTGCCGAGCTGACCGTGGCAGTGGCAGCGGAGGGGGAGGCATCTCGAGGGCTTCGGGCGAGACGGAGGCGTTGTCTGATTCTTCATTTGAAGATGCAGAGACTGACTTGGGCTTCGGAGCTATTCCTGAGCCCTCAGCCACCTCTATCAGCTCACTCAGAGCCTGAGCATTCATCACAGGCGTCAAAGTTGTTTTCTTCCTTTGTGGTTTCGTAATCGGTGACTGCCGTATCTTGGGCTTTCTCCTCGATGCGTTGCTCTGGCGTGTCTCCTTAGGCAGGCTTTCAGTTACATTCGGCGCTGAGGGAGACTCCACGTCCATCGCAGCAGGTGAGTTGGTTGTCTGGCTAGTATGGCCAGAATGCCTCGGATCATAGAATAACGTTGGATCCGGTTGCGCATATAGTGCAGGCGATGTAATAGGGCTAAAATATGCGCTGGGCACCATGAACTGATGGTCTACCGGGAAATGAGCATCTAGCGGGGTCACTGCGGGAGAAACCAGCGGCGTAAATGCCATCTTGCACACAGTTAGCTCACCACGACGGCATTCGACAAAGCCAAACGTACATCCTGTTGCTCCTTTATCTGTTGGTATCCTTCAAACATTCTCGACGGGTGCGCCTGGTCTTGAGGCGCGTAGAACTGATTTGTAGCTTGCATCTCGAGACTCTGCGGCGTAGGGGGTACTATGCTTCGTTGCTGCTGCTGCTGTTGTTGTTGCTGCCGCTGCCGCTGCTGCTGCTGCTGCTGCTGCTGCTGCTGCTGCTGGGCGTACAATGCGGCCTGCTGCTCCTGTAATCGTCTCTGCTGCTCCTCAAGTTGGCGTTGCTGCTGCTGCAACTTCTGATGCTGCAAGAATTGTATCTGGGCGTCGATTTCTGAGATGGCATCATGGGATGTCTGTTGGTGAGGTAGAATCTGCGAGAGGACTGCAGTGTGGCCCGGCGCAGATGTTATGACAGGAACATGGTCTTGTATTGCCATGCTGTTTTGCGCCACTATCGAGGATACATTTACATCGCTCATGGGAGTATCAACGGGGTCCCGATGACTGGGCTGGATCATGGAGGGGCCGCTTTGAGTATTGAAGGCTTGGAAGTCAAAGTGCATCGACTCGCTGCTGGACATGCCAATGTCGAAGAACTGCTGGAAATCGTCATCGCCCGCCGGAGACATGTTTTGATCTTGGCCATTCCAGGCGGCCTGGTTGATCATGGCCATCACTGGCCGGGAGAGCGCTCGGAAGCTTTCCGAGATACGGCGACGCAGCTCGCCCTACACACAGGGACAATGCGGTTCGCCGATGCTCGGGGCACGCCCAGGAGACGTTCGTAGGCCGAGAGGCTGGCCGTCAAGGGAGTTCAGGGTCCCAACCGTGCCGTAGCCCGTCGCTTCAGCGAGGTCAATGATACGGGTGGCGGCAGTTGTGCAAGATAGGGATCCGGGTGTTCATCGCATTCTCCGACGTGCTTGAGCAAGGTGGAGCCGTTGACGCAGTGCCGATGCACACTATCCGCGCCGGGTTCGGCTCGGACGGGCACAGCTGAGACGGTCCGTGTTCTGTCGCCGGCGAAGGGCGTATCGGAATCGCGATGACTGCGCGGGCGGGATATTTGACTCGTCGGCGCGGCGAAAGTGCGAGGAGAACGTGCGACGAGGGAGACGTCGTCTGAACAAAGCGACTGGGCTAACGGCCAATGTCGGCGGCAGCAAGGAGAGCCGACCGAGCGAAGAGAAGCGCAAGTGGGGGGTGGGGGTTGAACGGTGGGATGGTCATTGGTTAGCCGTTAGGTATTCGTTATTGGTGATGATTAGTCAATTTTATGGGCGCCGCGCGTAAATGCATCGGGTTAGTACTCCGACAGACACCCCAAATACCTAATCCACTATGTAGAATGGCTGCTACGGTGGACGGACCACCAAGGTGAGCCTTGTGATCTAGACTCGAGGCTCCTGTGCACGAACATACATAGTAGATGCGTCCAGCCGACCTCCATTCGTTGCCTAGCTGACCCAACCCCCTTGCATTGAGGAAGGCCATCTACCCTCCGTCCTCTCTGTTGTTCCATAGTTACAACAAGTCTGCAATTACGCATGCAGAGCGGGGGAGATCACATGCAAAAAGTAAGTAAACGGTATAAGATGTCCATAATTGTATTCAAGATGACGATTCTAACTATGCACAAATGATGGGCTAATAGCCGAGCTATATCAATGAGCGATGGTGAAGCGAGAAAGATGTCCGTCCGTTAAACCCGGATTGTTGTTGGTATAACTAACTTAAGTAGTTATCTTTGTTGACCTGGTTAGGTAGCTTTTACCTCCCCTCTTTTTGCCCCTCTCTTTATCGGCTAAGCTCGTATATATATCTAAAGTAATGTATGTACCATTAGTTACAAAAAAACATTTATTGGTACTGTAATAATGGTAGCGAGCCCTTGGCCTAGGGGTGGTCTGTGCTAGCCGGGACCTATTTACTGAGAGAAGGCGGTACTTTACATGGTATAGTAGTGGTACCTACCTACTGCCACCTACTTAGGTAGGTACCTAGTCTATAGATTATATAGGTACTTGTAGGTAGGTATATTCCCACTCGGTCTAGATAATGCCCAGGTTTAGCATTTGTTTCTTAATCGCTGGTTCAGCCCAGCTCAGCGAGAGTTGTTCTGATGCTGTAGACATGCAAAAAGCTACCAACAATACTACCTGAGTTGGGTAGTTCTCTCAACCCGACCGAGTCAACACATCGTATCCAATAAAGCAACAGTAAAAGTACAAGTGACGTGACCCCCAAAGCTGAATGCTAGCGCTGGCGGGGACATACAGGGGTGGGCAAATTGTAGTGCGGAGAATGATAACCACAAGCTCTCTGCATGCGGTAAGAGCTGAAGAGAGAGAAACGCAAAAAAAAAAAGTACAAGTCAGGCAACTACCTACACGCAAGCACAGCGCCCTCGGATCACCAACCTAAACTGGGATAACTTATTTGCGACAACGAGAAACGCACTTGACTGACTTAGGTGCCCAACCAACAGTCCACGCCACCCCGCTCTAGACCCTGAAGTCAATTGATCGAATTGTTCGATACGATACGCATTCGAAAAGAAGAGAGCGTCACCTTTGCGCCTCGCGCCCCCGCAGCAGCCCTTCTCTCGTGCCGTCGCGACGCGATACACCCATCACGATGCCGGAGAAGTGGGTGGATTGGTCCAAGAATGTGCGGTCCAAGGACTACCGTGGCTCCTCGTCCTTTGCGACCTTTATGATCATCGGGCGTGAGTAGCAGCAAGCCCCCCCCCTCCCCCTCCTTGCGCCTCGTCGTGTGCGCCGACACGGATGAGGTGTCCGGCGATGGGGCATCTCAGCACTCGACACCTCCCACGGCCCCAGGGAGCCCCAGAAACCCCCCCGGACCGCAATGGCAGATGCGCTCGCTGACCCAGCCCACGTGCCTCGTCTAGCCGTCTGCTTCTTCCTCGGCATCCTCTTCGCCGAGTTCCCCTATGACTTCCCGCTCCTCTGGACCTCGGACCCCATCGAGCCGGCGTACCTCGACCAGCTCGAGACGCACCTCAAGTTCGTGCACCAGTCGCCGCCCCTGATCTCGCGCATGCTGAGCATCATGATCGGCACCGGCTTCCTCGGCTTCTTCGCCAAGCTGTTCCGCGCCTCGGAGAGCAACATGCTCTTCGACGGCGCCTCGCTCGTCCTCTACGTCATCGGCGTCGGCGTCTACGTCGCCAACATCGTCAAGGGCCTGCGCTTCGTCAGCGCCGGCATCTGGCATGCCGACGACTTCGCCGGCAACATCGCCCCCGCCGCCCAGGCCGCCCGCAACGCCGACGGCCGCCTCGTCCTCGGCCGCGAGGACAGCCTCAAGGTCATGGCCGCCAGCAACACCATCCTCGCCCTCGTCCTCGTCGGTGTCCTCGTCCTGCAGGCCGGCCAGTGGTACGCCGAGCGCAAGGACAACGAGGAGTTCGAGAACGCCCAGCGCGAGGCCGCCGAGCAGGATAAGAACGCCGCCAATGGCGGGGGTAGTCCCCCCACGGCCGCGGAGAAGAGGGCCAGCAAGAAGAAGCAATAGTCTCGGGCCGGTGTTTCGTTCTCTTTCATTGTTTGGGAGTATCTGGGTTGGTAAAAGGGTTATGCGTCCTGCAACACGTTTACGCATCTCTATCATCTCGAGTTGCGAGTGGCCAAAAAGTTGGAGCGAAAAGCACAGCTACAAGAGAAAATTCTGTGTCGATAGTGAGAGCTGTATATTGATTGGCGATTACCTGCCGCCTCTGATCACTGCTATCTACCGCCGAAATAATGATGCATTCCAGTCTTGTGCCAACAACCTATGTGCAAAGAGAATAAACCGTAAGTGCAACGCCAATATCAAACTCCGTGCCTTGTTAAATTCAATGGTATCATAATTATCTGAAAGCGACCGAGCCCAAGGTATGTGTCTTCCCAAAAACAAAAAAAAGAACGCCATTCATGCTATAGATTTGAAGACCAATGTATACCATGCAGAGCTTCACCTCGAATGAGCCCAGATGAGACGCTGGCAAGAAGAAAGCTACCTACTCGGGAGGGGCGATTCAGGGACTCGCTGGTCGGCGTGATGCTGAAGCGTCGTCCACGTGGTGTCGCGACGGTTGTAGATGGACGGCGAGGTGATGGTAGACGGGTCCGCGAAGATGTTGATGCTCTCGCTGCCACCGCTGTTCAGCCGCTCGCCGCGCGGCGAGAAGGGGTTGTCAGGCCTGCCGTCGCCGCGGTGGCCGTCGTCGCCGCGGTGGCCGTCATTCCCGCCGGTGGAGCGACGGTCCGTGAGGCTCCGGAGTCCCCCGATCTCGGCGGACGCGTGGTGGCTGCGCGGCATCTCGCTTTTGGGGCGGAACGCGAATGGCGAGTACGGCGAGTCGGGCGGGAAGGGTCCCTGTCGGCGCGTCGGCGACGACGAGACGCTCGAGCTCTGTGCCTTGGCGAGAAAGTCCAGGCGCTGCGTGTAGTAGTCAGCGTGCGGTATCGGCGCGCTGATGTTCCCGAACGACAGCGTCGTGTCGCGCTTCTCGTTCTCGGCCAGTGCCTTCTTGCGGTTGTGCCGTATGAACCAGATTGCGGCTATGATGAGCGACACAGCAGCGAGCCCGCCGACGACGCCGCCGACGATGGCGGCCACATTGAGCGTGCGGGCTGCCGTGGACGGTGGCGTATTGGCCACTGCCGTCTCGGGTACACTCGTGGGAGTTCCCTCAATACCACTGCCAGTAGCCATCGTTGCGGTACTCGTGCCAGAAGTGGTAGACGACAGATGGGTACTTGAAGTTGTGCTGGGTCCATGTGATGTTGTGGCCGATGTTGCACTTCCAGTTGTATGTGACGTGGCACTGGGCGCACTCGATGTTTCGCTTGGCTTCTTGCTTTGGTCTTCATCCACCACACAGTTGGCGCTGGCCCCGTCACAGTGATACCCAAATGGACAACAGCCCTTCCCGCACACTGGAAGTTTCCCACCCAGCTCCGTCGTCTTGACCTGTGCTTTCGGGTTCAGTTTCGGGTCCTGGAGTGATAACGTGCAACTGATGACCTGTATTGTCGAGCAGTCACTGCCTTCAGGGCAGCATAGTACCGTCGTGTTTCCCGCCAACAAGCTGCATGAGGACCCCGTGGAACAGCAGAAATTTCCCGGGAGCCCGACTTGCGGGCATTTCTTGTAGTCGGCGGCACATGTGTCATCCCTCTCGAGAACCCAGTTTGGTCGAAGGGCGGACGCAGATGCCATGGCAAGCACCATGGCGAGTTGTAGAGTCCGCAGTGGACCCCGAGCGTATGTCATAACGTCAACCTTTGCCGGCGGTCGATTGATTGTCGAAAGGTAAATATGTAGGTTATATAGAAAGCGGAAGAGAGAGAAGAAGAAAAGAGAAGAGGAAAACAGGAAAAGAGGGAATAGAAAAGTCCACCTGGGAGAAATGAGATCTAAAAAGGTAAGCACGAGCGTCAACTCGAGCAGAAGGGAGAAGAAATTAGTGTATTAATTGCGGCGGCAAATACAACCTGTTCATCCACGAAAGGTCTCCACGGGCGCACGAGTAGCAGCGAGCCGTGAAACATATAGGAGCGGAGAGGCTCGCACAGAGACAATGGACAGACAAGTTGCGAGGACCCGGGGCCGATTCTGAAGCCTTGTTGGTGGAAGAGAAAGGGACTTACAAAGACTGGTCTGGGAAAAAGACTGTCTATGCTACGACAAGGAGCGAGAAAAGAGCTTCATCGTCTTTGAGCTCGCCGGGGCTGATTGACCATTGTTTCGTTTCCTTGCCTCGAGTGCGCCTGCAATGCCCAGCAGCCATCGGGCCAGAATCCCGCGGCGTCCAGCGCCCAACCAAAGCAGCCATGTCGAGCCACGCACAGCACGCATAGCTGCCCGCGAACGGAGGCGGCCGGGTGCGTAGCTATCGACTGGATATACAGCCTCGAAGACCGGGGGGGCTTGTAGCATGAACAGTTCTTGCCACGTCCCAGAGGGCCGTGTCGTTGTCGAAACGAGAGGCTCTTGTGAAGCGAGTCGCCCGCCCCTGTTGTTGGCGGTTACGGGGTCGTGCTATTGGGAGAGAGGGCGGTTGGGTGGCTGCGGGACAAAGAGCTGTGATTGGCCCAGACACAGCGCGACTGTTCGAATTAGGCGCGACGACGGCAGATGCGCCTCTGTGATTGGATCCCCGAGCCCGCACTAGCACTCAACCCCAGACCCGGCCAGTGGACACTTGAAACATGCACTGGACGCTCAACGCCAGTAGATAATTCTCGTAAGTAGGCCGTCATTTCTCGTCATTGCCTACTAAGTACTTAGGTACCAGGCGTACGTTACCCATCAACCACGCAGGGCTGCTGGAGATATATGAAAAAGAATGGACTAGATAGTAGGGAAATTGACTTGGAAAATCTTTCGAGTCATTTCCGGGATATTCTCTTCTTCCCTTTTCTCCCCCCAGCCTCTATTCTTAGCAGCTCGCACATCGGCCTTTGTGCAACCCTTTATTCATCTCCATCTTGGTGCAGCAGTGGACTCACAGCGCTCACAGCATGGGTACCCAGGTGAAAGCCCCGGGGCCTTGCGTCATCGATTCGAAGTCGCGACCGCATTGACAGGGCATATGTGCCATAGAGTGCCTGTCGCCAGCTCGCGTAATGAATGAAGATCAGCGACCCAAGAGACCGGCCAAGCACCGGCTGCCTCTGAGCAAGCAGACACTTGGCTCTGACTCACTCACATGGCCCTGATGGCGCCTACGAGGCCGTCCATCCCGCCTTCGTCGAGGAAGTGCTCGTTCTCGCGCCTCACCAGCTGCATATCCTCCGATGCGTCGTCGGTCCACCGATGCACGTACACGGTGCGCATCCCCACCGCCCTGGCCGCCCGCAGATCGTAGGCGTGGGCAGCGACCATCACAGCTTGCTCGGGCCGCACCCGGACGAGCGCGAGCGCCTTCTCGTAGGCCGCCGCCGCCGGCTTGTAGACGCCCAGCAGCTCGCTCGAGAGGAGCATGTCGAAGGAGGCGCCCAGGCCCGCGGATCGCGCGAGGTCCAGCTGCAGCCGCGTCGTGCCGTTTGCCAGCACAAACAACTCGAGCCCCAGCTCGTCCCGCAGCGCGCTCAGCGCCGGCAATACGTCGTCCCACGCGCGCATGCGGTGCCAGGACGCCACGGCCCGCTCGACGGCCGGCCATCCCGCGCCTTCTCCGTCGGGATGCCAGGGTTGCGTCCCCGTTGCCGTCGTGTCCCCGGCATTCTCCGTTGCGACGGCGAGGAAGTGGTGGCGGAGCCCGTCATTCTGACGCTGCGGCTCGCGGAGGAGCCTCAGCAGGGTGCGACGGTGGGTGGCATCGATGTCCTCGGGTGCCTTCCCCTGCCCCGCGCGCGCATGCAGCTCGCGGAAGAACTCCTCCCGCCAGTCCAGCGCGAGGCGGGAACGCGCAGCTTCCGGGATCCCGGGTGGCAGTGCGCAGGCCACCGCCGAGTGCCAGTCCAGACACGTGCCCATGAAATCGAAGAACACCGCTCGCACCTTCGTCGTTGCCGCGGCTGGGGTCTCCGGCGTCGCCCTCGACTTCGTCGTCGGCCGACTCGCCTGTGCCCATGGTTGTGCGTGCGACATGGTAGCGCCCGCTTGTGTGTTACGTAGAGTAGGTTCAGTTCATTTAGAGCGTCCCAGCGACGAGTGCCTCACTGACTCATCGCATTGTCGGACATGGATGGGTTGGGGCGAAAACTGTGAGTCGGGAATGACAGCAACATTTATCTGATGGATTCACGTATTCTGGTGATATGATTATCTATCTGTGTATTGGTCGATCTGTTCTCTCACTGTAACTTCTAGTGAGAGATTTTAGTAGGTTGGCACCCCGGTCTATCTATCTACTATCCAAGGTCTCAAGCCAGCGCCAGGGTGTCGGCATAACCATATTACGTGAAACCCCCTACTCAGCCACTTAATCCAAGCACCAAGCACGCATGAGTAATGCACCTGCGGGAACGACGCGGTACTGACCCCCAAGTAGTCTGTTGCTCAGAGATGCATTTCTCTATGAGCTTGTCGCCTAGGCCGGAGTCAAGTTTGTCACGCTCGCCAGTGACGAGCTTAGCAAAATGAGTCCGGTACTCGTCTGTCCCAACATGTCAATCTGATGGATCAATGCCTGCAGGCTCAGAGTATCCATGCTAAGAGCACTGCCGAGCCCGCAGGCGACGTCAATGTCCGCGTCGGCTTCAAAGAGGCCTATGCCAAGCATAGAAGTCAGTGTGATCAGCGAAGCTTCTGAGAAGGGCCCTGCCTGGCTTACGATATCCCCAGAGACCCATGGTGGTGGTGTTGCTAGCAGGTACAGCAAAGAGAGGCCTACTGAACCAGCTTTTGAAGATTGGCTTCCAGCTCAAGACTGATATGAAGACGAAGAGTTGGCAGTCCGGGAGTCTAACGTCCTGCTTCAGGGAGCGTGAGCTGTTGTTAACAAGGAGAGGAAAGAGCAGGGGACCTCGAGGACAGATGGGAAGACGCCAAGGCAAGGGAACCTTGAATTCACGCAACCTGCTGGGAGACTCGGAGCATTCACCCCAAGTTCGGATTCTTTGAGGTCATCAAGCTCCTCGTGACTTTTAGCCCTAATGCCATGACCAAAAAAAAGGTTATTCCCGTTGCTTTGGAGAGAGCAACCAAATGTCTAATATGATAAACCTTCCCATGGTTAAGGAGGTAGAGCAAGTGAGCCCCGTGCGAAGCATCAAGCTCGTTGCCATAAGCGGTGACAGCTCAAGCGATCGAGCGCGGGGATCGAATTCGTGGACCGGTAGACAACCTCAGGATAATTAGGCACATAAAGTAAAAAGTGTAGCTTGGGGAAATACGTCACTGGCCATCGGGACATAGCTGGGTGCCTTTTCAGGACTCATTAACACTACTAGTAGCAATCCTTCAGTATCGTCTGGTGCCGCGTGTGACGGGGATACGAGTCCTGACAACGATGATTTGAGGTCAGGGCGAGCGCAACTGATAGTACGATTACCAAACACGAATGGCCATACATATCAATTGTCTGAACGTAGCGCCGTACATGAGCATAACCAAGATTGCTGCGCTGGCCCAAGTGCTGAAATATATTTTGTACATACTCCATGGGCGCCCGTCGAAACATCGAGTGAGCTAGTCGGCCTATGCCGGAATGTTGAAGGACTATAAACGCAAGATTGCGCCGGTCAATCCTCAGCATCGCATCCCTCGTGCGATGGCCAAGCTGTGCGGCCTGTCCTTCAGTCCTTCAAGTCGATGGTTGGTGCTTGGGCCAATTGGCTTGGTCCAACTCTGGAGAGCGCAATCTCCAGATGGTCTTCTGGCACGGTTGTCGCTTTGACTTGGGGGCCTAGGACTTCTGGGTGTGTAGATGATAAGGCCTTGTACCGAGTATCGTCTGAAGGCCACTCAAGTTGGCCTTCAGTTTCAATCGCCGTAGTTGAAGAAGTTTCCACACCCTGGCTATCCTCGCTGCCACATGTTACACCAGCGAGCTAAAGATGCCTGGCCACGTGCCCATGCGATCACCAGAGACAGGGGAATTGAGACCCAACAATCCCAATGTCCCACGCCATTCTTACCAAGGATCGGGAACTCTACTTTCCCTTGCATTGGGTACCTACAGCAAATACTGTACAGGGTTTCCTTGACTGTGCCCATGATGATATCATCGTGTGTGCGCGAAATGTAGTGTAACTGTGGTAATCTTCTTCTCCCTTTCCTTCTCCGAAGTCGCTGGGCTAGTCATCATGTGGCCTGTGTACATGTTATGTTACGAGTGCTACTGACTACGTAGCTTGAAAGATTCGTAGCATAGGCCAGACTAGCCGAGAGACGTCAACATCATCATTGCGGGCTCACAACGCAAGTTTTGCGGTAGACATTGAACTGCAAAAGGTTGTAATTTTTATTCTGTTTTGTATTGCATTGTGATCGATGATCACAACACGTATCTTGGGATTTCCTTTTCTCGGCCATGTCCACAAGAATCCTTATTGAGAGGCGAGAAACAATCATAGCGGTGTTTCCCTTGTTAACCTCTCACGCTCGCCCACCCCATGACTAACTAGTCAAGCCGCGTAACTGTCATCGCTCTCGTTTAACCCCCGTAACTCCCTCCAAAAATGCTTGGGTATATTAGGACCAGATAATAACGGTCCGATGGACTAGAAAAAAAGCCAAAAGTCATCGCAGTTTCTCATGAGCCATCATAAGGTATAGTCTCCCCCCATTCCGTCGCAGACCTCCTTGTCCGCGAGTCCGTAGGTTTTATAAATGAGGATGTAAATCTCCAGGGTCGTTCCAAATTCGCCTCGCGGCGCTCTCTCTCTTTGAGGTGTATGATGTGTCCAGCGCAAGCATGAACAGAAAAAATGCAAGAAAAAAAATTAAATTAAAACAACGTGCTGCATTCGAGGGATGGTGATTGTCCGGCATCATCCAAACCAGATTGCAAGCATTCGAGGGGCTGAGCGCCTGCTGGCAAAACACACTCCTCAAGACCTGCTGTTTCGGAGAGTGCTTGCTCATATTAGCAGGTAGTCCCAGCCCCTCATTTGCATAACATCTCTCCAGGAGATGTATGGCGCCTCCGCTGACCCCGTTGCGCTGGGGCTAAGCTGTAGGTTGTCGACCTCCTGCCAGACTTCGCGCAGCAGCGCGGCCACGCCCCCGAAGCTGCCAAAGGTGGAAGCCTCGCCGAGCTGGGCGATGCGGTCGCTGAAGAAGTGTCTGAAGGCAGACGTCGCGCCGCTGACGGAACCGCCGATCAGGTACACCCAGGACAGACTCCGATCGAAGCCGTTGGGTCCAGATGGGATGTGCTGGAGGACATTGGTCAGTTTCTCGACCAGGCCGACGCAGCTGCTCTGGGTCGGTGAGAACCCGGGGACCAGGCTGCAGAGATAGATGCGAGCCGCCAAGCGGAAGGCACTGGTGATGTTCTTGCTCAGCTGCTTCGGGCTCAGGGTACCGTTGGCGTTAAAGGGCATCTTGACCGAGCAATCGCCACTCTCCGTGAGATTAATCTGCTCGCCGAGGGAGTGGACGTGGGTGCAGAGGCTGATGTCATCCATGCCCTCCCGCTTGAGATTTTCGAGACACGCGATCTCCGAGATCAAGTACATGACGCGGTCCTCACAGCCCATCAGCTCGCGTAATCCGAGGGAGCTGTTGGCTGTGGAGAGGTGCTTCTCCCGGTAGATGTGCGCAAATGTGGGTGCCCGCCCCTGCATTGTGGCACCGCAAATATCAATCCAGGCAGTCAGGGTCATATTGAAGGGAGTCTGCGCCAATTGCTCTGCAGGGTCCGTCACGGTCCGGGGCAGGTCGAGCTTGCTCACGAGGGAGCTGACGGCCTGGAAATGCTGGTGCCACGGGATGTCGGGGAGCGAGTCGTCGTACCGGCCCACGCAGCATTGGAAGAAGATGAGACTCAGCGTCGCCTCGAGGATCTGCTGATGGTCCTCGTCCTTGTTAAGAGCCTCGCACAGACACAAGATGGTGGCATGGCGGTGGCGCATGATGTCATTGTCTATCTCTTCACTCTCAACACCCACCGTCGCCTTGTAGTGCTGCGCGGCAATCATGAGACAGCAATGCAGGTAGCCCTTGTTGTTCTGTAGAGCGGGGAGAATGAGGTCGGAGCTCACCGACCCGTGCTGATTCGTCTCGAGAATCGGGAAGATGGCAGGCAGGACGAAGTGGATGAAGTGGTCCAACAGTCGCTGGTCATTCTCCTCCAGCTCGATGTCAATCTGTCTCGAGGCCGAGGCCGGGCCATGCGAGAAGTCGAAGAAGTTGATGTTCAACGCTTCCTCGTTTAGCGACTCCCGTCGTTCTTGGTAGATCTGCTCCGTCCACTCGCCATCGGCCGGGTAGCTTGGCAGGATGGTGCCAGGCGGTGGCGGTGTGTGGTAGGTGCTGAAGGTCGAGATTGTCGATTCCCTCAATGTGGGGATGTCGTCGACGAACATTTGGCGCTCTGTCTTGACATCGATCTCATACGGGGACATGTTGAACATGAAATCCGAATGCGTCGGGAGCAGCTGTGGGTTGTAGGCAGCATACTCCTGCACGTTGGGGGGGCTGTTGAAGTTGTAAGCGAACTGCGAGTCGATCGAGGCGGATCGCGTCCGGTCCAGGGGATCCGAGAAGGTGGCCGAGGTCGGGAGGGAATGCGACAGCCCTGGTGGTGAGCCGATGGAGGTCTGGATGGTGTGCGACGCCTTCTCGGACAGCTTCTTGCGCTTGATGATCATCTTGATGTCGTCCTTTTGCTGCCGCCGCGAATCATTGTTGCTCCACCAGGACGGCCGCTTGTATTCGCAATGCAGACCGAGGTGTTTGCATGCTGTGCACGTGGGCGTGCCTTCATCGCACTTCTTCCGCCGCAACCTGCAAGTATAGCAGCCTGATCGAGACGGGGTTGGTCAGTGTGCTGTCGGCGCTGACTGACTGACTTGCACGCACCGGAGACGGAGACATGACGGAGGGGGCCGTGTAAGTGGCCGGGCAAACAGCCCGGGGGTGCGGTGGACGGGGTGGACGGGGGGAAGCAACTAACCTGTTCTGGACCGACGGTGCATCTGTGTCTTTGCCTTTGCGTTCGCATTGCTGCTGGCCTTGGCGGCCTTCGCCTTGGGAGGTTGTGCAATAGCCATGTTGGCAGCCGTGGCCCTCATGAAGCCCTGACACGAGTTGGGGGGTATGGTTGCCATTTGTATGGTGTGCTCGGGGGGCGGAGGTACCTGCGTTGAGGTGCACGTAGGCGTGTGTGTGAGGGGTGTCCCTGGTAGCTTGTCCCAAGCCGAGCGAGAGCGGGAGATCAGAGGAGCCAGGGTCCAGGTCCAGGTCAATACCCAGGTCCAGGTCAGTCAATACCCAGTGCTGGGGTCGGTCCCTTGAGAAAAGCTGTGCCCGAAAGTCGACTTAATCTTAAAGCCCACCCAACCGTAGACGATCCGTGCGCCGGGGTTCGTTAATGATACTACTCAAGGCCCGAAACTAGCACGCTCGCCGTTTTCGATAGTCGTGATAATTAATATTATTTGTCGTCGAATGAATGACTTGATCCAAGCGAGTACCAGCTCGCCTTTCACTTTGATATGGTTGAACGGATAAGAGTGTGAGAGGGGGGTGGGAGGGAGAGAGAGAGAGAGAGAAAGAGAGAGGGAGGGAAAGGTTGTCGAGGTTGACTGGAACGATACTTGGATCTTCTACCCTTCGCAATACCATCGACTTGGAAGAGGGTGGGCAAAGGAGATGTGAAGCCTTATATCGTGAGCTCGCTATCATCGACTTGCGGAGTGAGTTGGTGCCCTCGATGCGTTGTGTTCAAAAATAGCAACAGGCGGCCATACTGGGCTAATTCCTTTTTTAACCCATGACCAAGGCGGCCTAATTACAGGTCACTGCATGTGTAATTAACCCACTTGGGTTGCGAGGACAGCCGAGTGCGCTTCGAGGTTCCAATCAAGGTGGTCGGTTCGACGGGCCTGCCCATCTCGAACTCGGATAAGAATGGACGCCCCCATCACTATGGCCCAGCCAGCCACCCCACCGAAGAGTAGCGGTGCAGGGAGGGCTTGAAGGTGTGGTGCCACTCGGTGTCATGTACGGCTGCAGGCAGAGACCGGGGTGGCCAGTCAAGTGGGTGACATCGTGGTCTTTTCCAACGACTCACAACAGCCGCTCTCCAAGAGGTGGCTGCTATTCAGTGGGACGCCAGATGGGGACTGGACCTCCGGGCCAGGACCTTTGACCCATGATAGCCGTGGGTTCCAGTCACTGCTGTGCCAGCCCTGCTGTTCCCGATACTACGTATGGTATGTTGGACCTTTGAACTTCACACGCCCGGAGAAAATTGACTGTACCAAGTAGTTGAGCGTCGTGACTCTGAGGGTGAAGCAATCATAAGCGTGTGTTACACCCCGCCCCGTTGGACCATAAGTAGCATGAATAACATACATGACATAACTACATGTTTTCATCGTCTTTCAATGGGTTGTACACTCCGCACTTCGGAGCACCCAGACGCAAACCCCGCAGAGCAGTGTACTATACGTATGTACGTCGGCGCTGAAGTCGTACCCACGTCCTGTTGTACTTAGTATAATCCCTCCACTAGAAGATCATCCTGGATGCGAATCCAGGTGCATATGCAAATTCCACAACATCAGGAAATAACCATGCAAGCAGCCAAGGGTCAGATGCATGCTGGCAGCTATCGGCTGGATCGCGGAACTCATTGGCTGTATGGTCTCATTATTCGACGACGGTCATTACACTGGGACGGCATGCCAGAGCGGAAAGTACTGCTATGTACGCCGAGAGGACGGGTGAATGCTACCGTACTGCAGCACCCCCATCAGCCATTTTGGATTACTAGTTGCATTCAGTCCGGGCCAGCTTGCTAGTAACACTGCCGGTACCGTAGCATTCCGGTAAATAACTGCAACCAAATGAGCTTCCGTGCGCATACGTATCTTGCGATAGGAATTTCTCGGCTTGTAGATGAGGTCTGTCTGTCATATGCCAAAGGATAGGGGCATGTTCTTCCTAGGTAGTTCGTAGTAGCAGAGAGATGGTGAAGCCGACGGCGTGAGGCATTACGAGGTAGCCCTAGACTAACTAGCAGTACTACAGTCAAATAGACCTCAAGACACCCGTAGTGACTACCAATGAGTTCGCAGAAGTCCAAGGTGAGAAATATGCCATTAAAGCCCTTGTGATCGTCAACCAGGGATAAGACTGCTGGCGGGGAGCTGGTCTGGATTCGTTCGACTGATGTGTGCTCCGTACGCCGTAGTGGAGAAAAAAGAATTTGTAAAGAGCCAACGGGTAACTACTATTAGCTAGCCACCTGCATACGTACCTAGTGAGTAACTAGACTAGAGTCTAGGGCGACGACAAAAGTACACGACAATCCGATCCTGTGTGGGTAGGTAGGTAGGCACAACGTAGCACACAAACCGCGGACAACATATGATCAAAAAGAAACATGGAGTCGTCCAAAAAGTCTGGCTGGAGGTAACGCAAGGTGGATGCTGATTCGCAGCCAACCCCAGGTTAGCGCCCCGAGCGGGCCCACCACACTGGGTTAGCGGATGTGATGAGTCGGGATTACGGGCATGGATTGGCCAGAGCTTTTGGGCTGGGGTGCGGGAGGGATGGCTGCCAAGAGCCAGTGATTAGCCAATCTCTATGCAGGGACGGGAAGTTCCCACTAGCGTCCTTTTTAGTACGTAGCTGCACCTAGCTAGGTAGGTACGTACTTCTCTACCTAGGTACCTAACCTGGGAGGGAAGTAAGGTAGCCTTTATAGTGGGGTTCTGTGGGGTCACGACGACGCGGGCGACGATAAAAGTGCAGCAATATTACGCAGCCAAGGGAAAGATAATGACCAGGGAGGCTGGTGGGTGTTTTTTTTTTAAAGGATTCATTTGGGGGTGACTGTCAGCAGCATGCTTATTAACCATATGGATTGGACCTGGCTTTACTTGATATGTACAAGTAGGCAGGCAGGTATCTAGGTAAATAAGCAGATTACTACCTAGGTACCTAGTTAGGTAGGCAGTAGGACTGCATTGGCTTCTACCGACTATGTACACAAGTGCTGAACAACTGCCCAGGTGGTATCTATCTTACCAAGTGCTATGGCCTGGATCTACAAGTACGGATAGGTGCTCGAGGCGGGTAGGTAGTCGTTGCGCGGGCGGGCTCCTGCGCGGGCTCCTGCGCGGGGTGAGGGAGGGGGTGAGATTTTGTCCCCCCAGTAAGGCTTGAGATTTTATGGATCACCCGATGACTCCCCTGTCGGCCAACAAGGGTCTACCTGGCCGCCTGCACATACCAAGAGGTAGGTAGGTACCTAGCATAGCATAGTAGCATGTACAGCACTACCCGGGTTTGCGTTGAGCCGAGGTACCCAGCCTGCAGCGACTTAGCCCGACTTAGCCCCCCCCTCACCTATCTTTTGAGCTAATTTACCTGTTTCTATTTCTGGGCAAATATTGAGAATGTCGGGCTAATTTGTCGAGGCGACAGTGAATGCATCGCCGGCGCCTAATGATAACAACACTCATGTTAAGTAGGTATTCTCGGCGTTAGGTGACATATGCTATTTTTGTATTTGCCCGCTTTGGCCTCCTGGTTACCGGACTAATTAAGAAAGACTCAGGGTCGATCAAGTACGATAGACGTACCACTTGTATACAGGCAGACATTCCGTCCAGTTGTACCCACGTACATACTACTACCAGCATGTAACTATAGTAGGTAACTTATCTATCTACTTAGTAGTGGTTTGCAGAACGAGCATCACCCCGTTGACGATGTTGGAGTACCTAGCTTAGGATCTAAGACCCAGAGTTGGTTCTACCTTTGGCGCATCCATTCCGGTTCTGCCGGCATCATGATGGGCAACGTCTTTAATTACCACAAGCACGGACGGCACAACCCAACAGGCCAGGCAGTTGTACATACCGAGAGCACGAGTACCTGTCGTAACCAAGGGTGGCATGGCAACGCCTCATTGGTATGGATGGTGTCGATGGTGTCGATGGTGTCGAGGATGGTGGGTGGCTGTTCAACGACTGCGCAACACGGCCGCAAGGACCGCAACGTGCCGGGCAGGCTCGTCCTCACCTTGTCGTGTTCAGAGAAGCGCTTGTCGAAGGATTCCGGCAACACGACGGTGTACGGAATCCCAGACCGGAATCTTTGTTTCCCATATGTAGGCAGCGGGCATACGTGCAACATTACATGCGCGCCATAGTCGGTGTGAGCTGGCGCGACCATGCCCCCAGACTCAGGACAGCCACCTCATCGATGAGCCACCACGGCTGGCACTATTTCCGTGGATGCGGGAAGCGGAACGACAGCATTCAGACGAGAATCGAGCGCATTGATGATCGCCAGCGCCCGCTTTCGAATCCCAGCCCCGGCCATGTCGCCATAATACCCGCTAGCATCCCATGTCTGTGCTCCTTCAATCCTGCCTTGTTTGCCGGCGGAAGCCAGCGTACGTGCTACTGGCCTGCTGACAGTACGTACAACTTGCCAGTACGTATGAGTACGCTACTATGGCACATACCGTATACGTACAAATACCAAGTACGTAGGAGTGTGTGCTATGCGCGTTAGGGCAAAGTCACCGAGAGGTCCCGCTGCAGCTAAGCTTTGCCGGGTGCGGCTCACGATCCGAAAGATTAAGTGATGACAAATTCCGGCGAATTGTGGCTGCTGAATACAGCCTATGGCAGCAGCGTCGCCGCCGCGGTATGTACGTACTTGTAGACGTGAACCTTGTGGATAGACATTGGGCACGACTTGGAGGCGGAAGACCGGGTCCACTCAACTACCGGGTAGGTTAACCCGCCGAATGTGTTGACTCGGACTGCGCCAATTTTTCCCTCTTTTACGACGCAACTGCAAGAGGCACTATGTACCTACATAGGAGGTGGTTGGAATCAGCCGTTCAGGCCAGCGCCTACCTGCTTCTGGTGTCACGAGAAAAATGCATCCGTAAAATCCTTCCGACTTGGCCGGCGCCGTTCTGCCCAGCACTCGTGCCGAGTGCAGACGATGCCCGTCGAGGACGCCACCGCATCTCAGAAGAGCCCCAGCCCCGTTCCATGGTGCGTACTCGTAGACATCGGCTCGGGCAGAAGGGTGGCTAACAAGGCTAACAATGACTAACTAAGGAGCTATGGTACCACAACCCCATGTGACAGCTGTTCTCAGGCTGTTCTCGGGGCTTCATTGGAGCTCAGTGCAATCTCGCCTACGTTCGCAGATCACCTGCTTGGTATACAGACGACCAACCATGCAACGGGCTCGGCATACCTAGGCTATATAGCCTGAAAGCCACTCGTTGTCGCTGTCATGCCCTGCCCACCGACCCTGGCTGGCGATAGCAAGCCGGGGTTCTACACAACGTCACTCGTCACCCGTCGCTACACATTTTGAAGGCGGTCAATTGTGCCACGCCCGACATCGCATATCGACGGCATGAAGGCCCCGTACTTGGTAGTTCTCACCAAAGGGCCGCGAGGTCACCCGAGTCAAGGTGAGCATGCGCAGAAGTCTCGGTGAGAGCTCACCTCGCGTTCTCGCCTCCCATTCTCAGCTGCAGATGCCAACGCCTGTGTTGGGCCGGGCTCTCGCCATCTCCCCCGCTACCAAGTCCTCAACCTGGTCTGGTGCCGCATCCGTCGCTGCAGCCAGTAGCTGTACACGTACATATGTGAGACGGTTGAGGCTAAACTAGAGGCGACACTAATCGAGTACGCTATTTCAAGATAGCAAAGGTGGCCGCATTTCAACACCCATGACCCATGATATGACTCCGTCGCTGGCCTCAGACGGACTGGCTTCCCGTCGTGTTTGCCGCGGTGGCGGGTATGAAGAAGTATTTCTCTGATCCATCAGATCTCAGCCATGCTACGGGGCTGCAGCTGGGCAGGAGTCGGGGTGGGACAGTTCGCCTCTTTCCGTCTTTTTTTTTTCTTCCTGCCCCTCTTCGTATGCAAGGAGCAGGTTTGTTGGGAGGCGGCGGGATGTGCAGATCATGTGCCGTCGGGTTTGACCGTTCATGATTCACATACCGACCAGCCCCCTTCCTCGTCATTTAGTCATTTAGGTATCAAGCGACACCGGAGAATATGGCCGAGCAAAGACGCTCGACAATTACTGGCCATATACCGGTATGCTAAGTAGCTAACGATGTGGCTACGGGCCCTTCCACTTTCAATGAGCACCAGATTAGTTCCCAGAGTCGGACCGTTCCATGCACCTGCGGTGTCTAGTCGTGATCTTGGCCAGACTAATAGCTCCTCAGGGAAGCGAGGGTATCCGTGCCACGATCATCATTAGTCACGGCCAGCCGCCGTTGCTGGGGCGTCACTACTACAAGACACCTTAACCCTGGGAGGTAGATAGCTGCCGACAAGCAGTAGTACTACTAAAGTAGTGTATTGGGTACCTACCTAATAGTAACCCAGCCTACTATGCAGTAAAATAGTAGGTTTACTACCTGAGTTGCTGGATTGGACAGCCTTCGAGAAGACTGGCCAAGGTCCAGTATGCGGTATGGTAGCAGCGTCACAGGCGACGGGTCTGGTCTATTTCACCCACTTGGTATTTCACCGCACCATGTACGGGGTACCTACGTGCAGGAGAATGCCCAACCCAAGCGCATGCCTCCAAGTACCTACCTACTTAACTAGGTAGTATTAGATATGTGCAAACGTTCCAAAGTCGAGGCGGGGACGGGAAGTGTGTGCACGACCGAAGGACCCGCTTGGGATAGCCGTGGAGACGCCCAGACGAGCAGCGACCGCTACGGCGCATGAATTCCCTCTTTGGGGGTTCCGTCTTTCAGTCGCTGCGCTGCGTCGCTGACATTGATTGCATTGTTCATTGTCCATTGTTCATTATTCATTATTTATTGTTCATTATTCATTATTCATTATTTATTGTTTATTGTTTATTATTTATTGTTCATTATTTATTGTTTATTATTTATTATTCATTGTTCATTATTTATTATTCATTATTTATTATTTATTATTTATTATTTATTGTTTATTATTTATTGTTTATTATTTATTGTTTATTATTTATTATTTATTATTTATTATTTATTATTTATTATTTATTATTTATTGTTTATTATTCATTATTCATTATTCATTATTTATTATTTATTATTTATTGTTTATTATTCATTATTTATTATTTATTATTTATTATTTATTATTTATTATTTATTATTTATTGTTTATTATTCATTGTTTATTATTTATTATTTATTGTTTATTATTCATTATTTATTATTTATTATTCATTGTTTATTATTCATTATTCATTATTTATTATTTATTGTTTATTGTTTATTATTTATTATTTATTATTTATTATTTATTATTTATTATTCATTATTCATTATTTATTATTCATTATTTATTATTTATTATTTATTGTTCATTGTTTATTATTCATTATTTATTGTTTATTATTTATTATTTATTGTTTATTATTTATTGTTCATTATTTATTGTTCATTGTTCATTGTTCATTGTTCATTATTCATTGTTCATTGTTCATTGTTCATTGTTCATTGTTCATTGTTCCTCGGCCTTGGCCACCCGGGCTGGGCCCCGCAGTACTTGACCGGGTACGCTATCATCGGTCTACCGCATGGCCCAGCGTCCATTCCATGCATGATGGGATGGGGCCGGCATGGTGCTCATGTGTGCTGTACCGGTAGCTTACTCGCGAGTCGCCCAACATTCGCTCGTCTCTAAATCCCACTGCCATGCAGGCCACTGTCATCATAAGATAGTTGTAGGAATGTCCTGACCGACTCTGCGGGAAGCACGCCCTCGCCCTTACGGGTCTTACCGCCATTGCATCGGCTACGCAAAGGGCTGCCGCCATGTATCGAGGTCCCCGGTAGATAGACGGGGCGGTGATTACACATCATAGTCTGGGCCCCATGGGTACCTGACTGGTCGGGGGCGCCAACCTTGCTGGGCTATACTCGAGACGAGATGTTGGTGATCGCCGCCTCGAGTACCGCCGGCTCCTGCTGGACGGGTGCCATGGCTGTTGGTGCCCGGCGTCGAGGCCTTGCAGTTGGTGCAGCAGTTGGTGTGGCTGGTCTCCCAGGTCTCCCAACACGAAAAAGACGAAAAAGACGAAAGGAGAACAGGGCAGGCAGCCAGGGCCCCGGCTCTCGACGGATCGGGCTGGTTCGCTGAGAGAATACAGCCGTCCCAGGTTACACCTGACCCTGGCCTCCTCGCGGGCGCTTAGCCAGCAGCTGTTTCTGGGCTGTCTCCAGGATCCCAGAGGCAGTTGGGGCCAATCAGGCCGACGCGCTCCTTGGCTCTATGCACTCGTGCACTCCTCACTTTTCTCGTCCAACCACAGCCACGCTGGCCATCTGCCCTGTCGTCGTGGTTGGTCGGCCGTTGGCCGGCGGACTCGGCCTCACCAACTCTCTGACTCCGCATTGCACCGTCGGCACATGCTATTATTAGGGGGGGGACAAGGTCTTATAGGCGACCTGCTGTGGGTGATTCGTGCACTGCAGCGCCGTCACAGCGTTGTCCCAGCGTTGTCCCAGCACGCCAGAAACAAATCATAGCGCAGGGCTTCGCTATCACACGTTCTCTTTGCACATGCGAGGACATGCGAGCGACTGCTGTGCCTTATCCCCTACATACTTATACTCCCACCCGCAGGTGCCCGTGGAGCTCGTCTTGGCTCCCATTTCCCGCTTTTGCAGCGTCAAAGTGGTCCTTCGGGTACCCAGAGCAAGCTTTCCTTTTCCCGTCGTCCCGGATTTCGCATATTTCATACGTTTGTGTTCTTTTGTTATAGAGAAAACAACAGCACGCCGGCGACGGCAAAGTTAAGGGAGCCAGTCGTAAACCGGAGGCTTTCCCTCTTAGCTTTAACCAAAATGGTACGTGCAGTATCCGAAAGCGACTCGTAGCGAAAGCAAATATCTAGACTCTCATAACGGCTGACGATCTGTCTTGACAGAATGCCCAGACATTCTCAATAAGCGGGCGACCGCATCACCAAGTACGAGATGATAGATTCCAATACTTCGGGTTGAAAGACCCCGAGTTCCGTCCCATTTCAGTAACAACTGAAATCGTGGATACGGATTGGGACGAGGACGAGATGGTGAGCGAGATAGAAGAAGAAGCCAATTCGCCTCGAGTGAGCTTAAATTCGGTAAGCGAAAGAACGGACGCAGATATCAGCCGCCATCCCCCGTTAACATGTCCGTTAGACTAGCCAGCAGAGCGCAACGACGCTATCGTCATACGATGAGGCACAAACGCCTAGGTCGAGCCGGACTCGCGAGGCGTATCCCTATGATTTCAGCCCGCCGAAGCCGGTCGAAGGACCAAGAGGACCGCACCTTTTCAGGTCATCTGCGACGTCTTACGACTCATTCGATTACCAGGAGATACTTTCGCTGTCGCCGATAACACCCAAGACGTCCAAGCAGTTCGATACAGACCTACAACAGCCTTTCCTCCTTGGCCCATTGCCCCGCCCTCGCGGCAGCCCTTATCAGTTCACCACTGAAGAACTAGATCCGGCTAACTTGGCCATCTGGTCGCCGCAAAAGGTAGCACAATGGATGTTGAAAGCCGGAATTGAGTTCTCGGTCGCAGAAAAGTTTGTCGAGAACGATATCAATGGCGCTATCTTAATAACCTTGAAGTTCGAGGATCTAAGAGAACTCGACATTCCGTCATTCGGCGTGAGGACAAAGATATGGGAAGAGATCCACTGTCTCCGGCATCCAAAGAAGGTATCACCGAGACCTGAGACACCGATCGAAGATGAAGAGAGCAGGGAAGCAAGGAGAGAGCGACGGCGAAACGAAAAAGAGAGGATGAAGGATCAGAATGACGAGTTGGAACGCGCCGAAGGCTGCAGCCGCTCTAGGAGTGTAAAGCGCAGCCATACGAGGCGAAATGCACCCCGTGAGGATATAATATCACCTCTGGAGTCGGTGTCCATTGTCGGAATCGAGCAGATGATTCCCGAACCACATCACTGCTCCAAGGGCGAGAACTGCAAAACCTTTAAGAAACGGCAGCGGATGATCGATGCATTCAAGCACGACCACCCGTATGTAGACATAGACAAGGGCGGCATCATTCTAATAGCCGGCGACCCAGGGAACCCCGAGACGGCACCAGCACTCAACCACCCTCCATCCACCGAGGCGTTGCGACCCATGTCTGACGCTGTGCCTTCGGTGGTGGCATCGTCGGACGTTTTCGGCCCCGGCATGCCTCCTTTCCAATATCTGCAAGAAGCCGCGCTTCGCAATCTGCAAACACGAGACCCGCAAGACAATGTCCGACACTTCCTCGACTTCCAGCATCAGCACAAGGACCTGAACTCGTGTGAGGTCCCGCCAACCCCTCCATACGAGGTACACCCTGGGCGAGTGCCCCATGGCGGTTTACGAGCTCTCCCCAAACTGTCTATCCCAGAGCAAGGACAGGTAGCCCAGAGGCAACCCCATCAGCTGAGACCGTCGAACCTGCGGGAGGAGTTCGTCCCTTACCGCATGGACAGAGCTGAGGCTCTATCTCCTGAATTGGCGACACCCGTTGCCCCTTACCGTTTCGGTACACCCTTTTCGGACATGGACGTCCCAGTCACGGCCGTACCATTGGGCCCAGTAGCTCGGGATGCCTCGCAATCGGTGCCGCCCGACATGAACTATCGAGCTGCACCCCTTTCGCGGTCCCGGGCATCCCACCGTCCATCCCTACAGATTATGGACCCGGTCAGAGAAGACGTATACACGCCAATCAACTTGCAGAGCCCAAACGCCATTGCTTCCCCGCGTCGACGACCATCTCTCTCTCCCAAATCATCCTCACCAACAAAGCCAGGCTCTCCGCCCAAGATCCCCTCGCGCCCGGAACGCCCCCTACACGCCCCGCCGCGCGCGCTCTTCCCGTGGTCGCAACCCCAACAGTTAGCGGGTAAAGGCGAGTCCGGCGCCGTCGATGAACCCGATGGTGTCTCTTACCAGGGTCCAGTCAAGAAGCGGAAGACGCGGATGCTGCGGCATGAGTGGCATGACCAGTATGCGGTGCTCAAGGGCACACGGCTAGCCCTGCACAAGGACGCAGATAGCCGCGACCGCACACTAGAGTATATTGATATTGACGACTACGCCATCGCGTGCTCATCGCTATCTACGACCTCGAAGCTCAATGCCGCCTTCAAGGCCATGAGCATTACGCGGGGCCACAAGAAGTCTAATTCGACGTCGTCGGACGACATCGCAGCATTCAGCTTCCAGCTGATCCCCCAAGAACCCGAGGGCAGCAAGCGCGGCGGTGTCACGGGCCGACTGCGCAAGAGAGAATCCCAAAGCATCTCCGGACCGGTCACCGGGGGCTTCGAGAGCGCCGGCTACAACGCCACGGGCAAGACGCACCACTTCGCCGTCCGCAACCGCGACGAGCGCATCGACTGGATGCGTGAGCTGATGCTTGCCAAGGCCCTGAAGCAGAAGGGCGAGGGTTTCGAGGTCAGCGTGAACGGGAACATGATATAAAACCTTCTGCCTCTGACTTTCCTACTCCACGTTCTTGTCTCTGTCTATTATACCGCTAGGTGGAGCTCATATCAATTACAATATCCGCTCACTCTCCTCTCTTTACTCATTACGCTCTACTCAGGATATCCAATGCTTCTCCTACTGTCGATTTTCTCTCTCTCTCTTTTGAACCCGGAACTCAGTCCCAACCCCCCCCCCCCTCGTTTCCTCTCTCACGCACACAACTGCACATTTTCTTCTTCTTTTTCTTATCCCTCATACCGATCTGTCTCTGTCTAGTTTCTTTGTTATTTTGATCCAAGCATTCGCCTTGATATCCCGTTGATTTTTATGCAAAGAATGCAGCGAGCCACCTACCTTTTGATTTTTTTTTTCCCTTTCTTTTACTTAACCCCTGGTTTAGTCTTGTGTCAGAAGCCGGGTGATGATGATGATGATTGAGGAGGAACAAATATGCTGGACCATACGGAAAATGATGTGAAGTGCTATGACGAAGAGATGAGTGGAAATGACTGTGAAGTCGGTGGTGGTGATGATGATGATGCTAAATACCACCACGCTCTTTGGTGTTCTATCTACTTAAATTTCAGGTAGTTAGCGTTGGCTTCTGGGAGATGATTAGTTTTAGCGATGCAAGAGATAGGAATGCAAGAATGACATTATTGAAGTAACAATATGTGCGCCATCCAATGGACTGTGAGTTTTTGCCTTGTGAAAGAAGTAAAGCCGTTGGTGTGCAGGACGTAAGCACAATATCCACTCCGATCGTCTTTGTTACCATTAACATAGCAAGGCAACTGCAATTAATTAACAGCAGTAAATAATTGTAACAAGGGCTCGTAGAGAGGGCGACCTATAGATCTATTCTCCTGGCCTTTCGCGGGAGGATTTGACTTGGTTCTAATACTCTGGATGGCTTTTCGGGCCAGTGTCTAAGACCCTTGCTTCTGACCTCCGACCTCCAGTTACCTTGCTTGAGGCCGTATTCAACTACCCGTAATATCGGGTGTCACGGCCTATTCAGCTTCTTCAGCTGGTGTACGTGTGACGATAACGGTTGGTTTATTGCAAACTACAGCATATCCTCTTATATTTAAGGAAAGCCAGTTAGAACTATACAGCAATATTAACTACTACTCAGCACCTGACAAAGCCATGACCAACACATAATAACAAACACAAGCCGTATATCATGGTTACCACGCGCCTCTCTGCCTCGTTGTGAGAGTTCACCTGGCCGTACGATTATTAGCATGAACGGAAGTGTTTCGGTCGAGGATGCCGGACCCGAACGAATCCTGTAGATGACGCGGGAGAAGTGCTAGATCGGAGTACAACAAGCAAACCAGGGGTTCTCAAGGTGGGATCCTTCTCACAAGGGCGGAAAGGCAAATTACAGTGGATGAATTGCCACATAAAGCATAATATGAATTATTTCACCAATAAAGCCGTCTATAACATGCATTAAATTCAGAGTTGACATTCAAATAGCCATATATATAATATTCTATAAGGTGGTGGCAGTGAGTAGGCGAAACAAAAAGCTTAGATACCGAGTTTTAGGGTAAAGTGAATTTTACTGCCTTCATGTTGTGTCGCGTGTAGAGAGCAGACATGATAAATAGAGCCGGAAAAAAAAAAGGAAAGAAGAAGATGGTTCTCCTGGGCAGATATGTGTTTCGTGGTGCTTTTCACAACAAACGTGCTCTATCTATCTCAGTACTTCTTAGCTAAGTGAATAGTGAGATGGCCAAGGTTCAAAGCCATGAAAATGCAGATAAATCCTGTATGGCTTATTAAAACATCTCTAACCGAGGGATGGGTCCTCGCGTCTAAGGTTGGCACCATATGAGATCCCTGTGGTTCGAGATGCTGGGGCGTTGGAAACTGAAGTTTGTTAAGCGGGTGTCGCAGGTCTAACACGCCTGAAGTGAAGCACGTGTATGCTTATTGAAAGTATAAAATTCGCCGGATACAGACAAGGGAAAGCATTTGGGTTAATCTAATAGGGATCCAAGTTTAGGGTATTCGTAGGCACGTCTGCTGAAATTGTTGCGTTGTTGTGCTGTGTACCGGGCTCCTTTCCACCAAGACTGCAGTATCAGATCGCCCATATATAATGACTCGGTAATTCAGTACCCATATCCCGGGGACAACTTTAGCGTATTGAAATGGAATGATTTACTCTCACGGGATTCACCCGGGAGCAATATGATATACACCTGAAGTCCGGAGATACACGACACCCTTCGAACATCGACATTGTTGCACGGCTAGCTTGCGGCGCCAGTCAAGCGTAAAACCCACGACAAGCTGGGTAGTCAATCATGATAGAATTATCTTCAGCAGCCCTCTCTCGTAAGTCAGCGAGGCGCTTCGCAGCTACCGACATTAGTAAATACCTAAGTCTAGACGCCTCGACTCTTGGGCCAGGGTAGCCTCAGCCAATATCAACGGCCTAAGAGGCGCTTACGGACCTGCGGCTGCGATTGCTTCATCTAGACCAGTTAAATACCTTTCTCGCGCAGGGAAAACTACCTATTAAGAGAGATGAGCGTACGAAACAGTAGGTCTGCGGTGCGTCCTTGATACAAATATACAGTTTTGTATTAACACAATGGGCTCGCCTGTCTATCTCGGAATGAGGCTCGCTTAATTATCTTACAACTGGCGTGAAACACAACCCCCCCTCACCTGAACTGGCGGTTGGGATAAACCAGGCTCTCCACCTTCTCCCAGTCAATGGTCTCCCACCACTGCTGGACGTACTCTCCCTTGCCCGTGACGCCGTAGTCGGTCAGCCAGACGTGCTCCCAGGTGTTCAGGCAGAGGAGCGGGATGACGTCGGCGCCACCGGGGGCCTGGGAGCCGTAGCGGCCGGCGATGTTGCCGGCGCCCGCCTGCGTGCGCTCGTAGTAGGCGCTCACGGTGCCGCGGTCGGCGGCGGCGGTGTTGAAGTCGACGCCCTGGCGACGCCAGTGCGCGGCCGTGTAGGGCGACCCGGCCAGGTACGTCGTCAGGATGCGCAGGTCCTGGGTGTTGGCGTTCTTGACCAGCCACACGAAGCCCGGGCCGAACATGGCCAGGGCCGTGCTCAGGAACTCGCGGCGCAGCGTCCCGATGGAGCTGAAGGTCTTCTTCAGGTCGCCCCTCAGCTTCTGCGGGATGCGCTCCTCGGACGACTCGAGCTGGGCGCCCGACTCGGCGGCCGTCTGGTCGTACACGGTCTGCAGGTTGAGCAGCTGGTTGAAGAAGAAGTGATTGTTGTGGGCCATGGAGGCGTAGTTGAAGACGGCGGCCTGGGCGGGATCGCGCGCGGCGGCCTTGAGGATAGTCAGGGGCGTCTGGTGCTCGTAATCGGTTCCTGTTCAGCACGACACGTCAGCGCGGCACGTCGGCGCACGGCCATGGCAGCAGCGGGGCGGGCCAGCGGGCGCCTTACCGGCCGTCATGGTGTTCAGCTTGTCCGTGATATGCTGCATGTACATGGTCCAGGCGGTCGAGTAGCCGGCGGGACTCAGCAGCCCCGGCACCGCCTTGTCCTGCCGGAACTGGTCGAGGATGGGGACCGTGTGCTCTGAGCGGCGGAAGAGCGCTGTGCGCAGGGCGTTGGCCCGTATCCGTAGTCTGGGGCGCAACATGGTGGCGTGTGGTTGTGTGTCGCCAGTGCGGATGGGGAGGCTCAGCGTCGGTCCTGCTTCAGAAGGCTATCTACCTACTTTTTTCTGGCTGGGCCCGGCGCGCATCAGAGCTGCTGCGTGCTGATTAGCTGACGTGCGGGCCAAGCTGGAAAATTGGTTTTGCCGACCTGCATGATCGGTACCTTACTACCGTACCTAGGTACTTAACTAGTTACTTAGGTACCTGGGTACTCCGCATTCCGTGTCGCCTTGGCGCATTGCCTCCAACCGCCGGTGCCCCACACCACTCCGGCAGGCCGAGGCCAGCTCCTGCCTTGGTTGGACTTCATCAGCCAGCCCAAGTAAAGCGTGTGCGGCCTGTGCCGGGTACTTGTCAGTCATCTTGCTACAAAGTGATGCATGCTTGATACTGCTGTAGATGCAAACGATACCCGACCAGAGACACATCTTCAACATCATGGACGCTCTCGATAACTCAACGTGATATATATTCATCAATTTACCCGTCTGTTTCGCGGCTAATAGACTCCACAAACCTGCAATGACTTGGGTATGTATACAAGATTTCCTGCGCCGTCCTGATGCAGCCGTCAAATGGCAAATTCAAAAGGAAGACCCCCCAAAAGAAACAAGTTGAGCCGTAGGCATGGAAGCCGTCGTCGCCCATATATGCAGCCATTATACAACATGTACCGTCAAATCTCCCGGCCCCGTTCCAGATCCCAGACTATCTTTCAATCCTCCATCAGACCGAGCGTGTCCATCTCGGTCTGGACTATTCGTTCGAATTCCTCGCGGTCGATACCCGACGCCCGGGACAATAAGAACAGACTCTTGATACTACGCGAGACATGCTGCTTTATGCTGAAATCGTTTTGCTCTTGGCGTGCCGCTGCCGTCTCGAGCTTTTCCACCGACGCGCTGGAGCCGGCACTCGATGCTGGCCGTGGCAACGGGTGGACGAGACTAGGTTCATCACCACTTCCTGAATGTGGGGAGCTTGATCGGGGCGGCTCCGTTAACATCCAGGACCCTTTGATTCCGTTTTCTGCCACCTCCCCTTCACCATGCCCGCTCGGCGTGGCGTCCGTTGCACTCGACCTAAAGCCAAGCGGCGGAGAAGCGTCTACATTGACCTCCTCGTCGGGGTCGTGATTGTCCATGGCGGGTTGGACATCATCGTACTGCGCAAAGTAGTCATCTTCGTTGGAGGTGGTGTTCCATGCCCGCGTTGATTGTGGCGCCGGCGATCTCTTTGTGGCGGGTGTCTTCGTGCCCGGTGTGGCGTCATACCGTGCCCAGTAATCGTCGTCGTCGTCTTCGCCTTCCTGCCCCGCTGCATAACCATTGTGAGGCTTTAGAAAGGCATTGGCCGTCGAGACGGGTGTGGCTTTAGGCTGTTTCGATTCTTTATACTGCCGGTCAGCTTCGGCAATTGTCGAAGTGCCCCCAAACGACGAGAATGGCGAGGGCGTGTCTGGCACGGTGACCTCTCCGACTTTCCAGCCTTCTACGCCCTCGTCGACCGTGCAGTAGACGAGGCGGAAGGCCAATTCCAGATCCCTTAATGCTACGAGGGCTTGCAGGGTCTCGCCATCCAACCGTCGAAAACGAGTTTCGGCGTCGTAGTCCCAGTCGATTTCAACTTCGCCGGATACGGGATGCGGTTCTAACCGCTCCCCTTGGGCGATCTCAGTCAACTTTGGAACCCTGGAAGTGTCATAGCATAGTAGTCGGATCCACGGGTCGTTAGTAGAGCTGAAGGACAAGAGTTGGACTCGCTGCCGTAATATTGGCGTGAGGAGAGGCAGCACAGATTCTGCAGGCTGAAGCGAGACGGCAGCAGCGCGAAGAGCAGGAATCAGGGGGCCGATGGCCTGTTGGATGTCAGGCGGCCCGATAGGTGAAACGGCCATGGCGAGAGCGTCTTATCGTATCTCGCGCAGAAGATGGAAGCCGGATGGCGGTGTGGTCGTGCTTCCGAGCCCGTAAGAGCAGGCGGTGGACCTTGAAGCTACCACACGTGGCGTGGCAGAAGCTGCTCAGGGCACACTAGCCGTAGCACAGCTGGCAGCGAGTGGCTGTCGTGATGGTGCAGATGGGAGGCGTAGAAGCCAGGCCCAAACACGCAGGTTCCCCAGCGGTGTCGGGACTACCTAGGTGGGAACAAAGGATGTCTCGTCTGGGGCGATGGGAGGCGGCACCAAGGCAAGGCCACAAGAACGGGGCCCGAAGCAGAGGTTCGCGGGAATAAGCGTCCACCTCGATTACGTGCAGCCCTCGTCCTCGTCAGTCGTCAGACGATGCTGGCGCCGTTGCTGCAAGCCAATGTGTAGGAGCGGGACTGGTCCGACTGGCTATACGGAGGGGGCTGTTATGGTACCTATCTCTGCTTGTACGGGCCAAGTAACGGGGGCAATCTGCCGGTCAACCGTGGGTCGTTCGGTCGCTCAGTCGCTCAGTCGGCATGCAGCTGGGACTTGCTTGCCTTGGGTGCTTAGGTCTATCCTCTGAGCGAAGATGAAAGTGCCGTCCGGGCCCACGACAGGTTTTATAGCGAGGCGCGAGGTCGGTATTAACTCCAGGCCCCCAGGCTTAGCTGGTGTAGGTACCCTTACTGCATGTCGCGTTCGGGCGGACGGAAGATGCTAATGACGAGGGGCACGCTAACAGATAACGGCCGCCCGGGTGTGGGAACGGGGGCGTACAATCTGGTGTACCTGGGTACCTGTACGTACCTACGGGCTACATAGTACTACCTTACGGTAGACTTGGGCAGATCGAACCAAGGTTCAGCACGTTTAGATCCAGGTAGATCTACCTACCGTACCTAGTCTAGTCTAGTCTAGTCTAGTCTAGCGTATTCATCGTGGGATTGAATCGACTGCTCATTTGGGCCCGTGTCATTTTTACCTATGCAACGAGGATACCGTATACGTGCCTGAGCCGCCGTCTCCTTTCTGTTCATTGATATCACTCTTTCTTTAAACCTATACGTAGGTAGGTATCCTGGGGCTTCCCAATCCGGATTTGCGGATTTGGAGAACGGGAAACGCTACTACTGACCGAGCCTGCCAAGAGCAGCTGGAGAAAGGGAAATAACCAAGTAGAAGGGCTACGGGCTACGGGGTGTACGTATCCGGGTGTAGAAGTATAAATGCTGGGTATTGCGGGGAGTACCCCGTTCGATGGCAGTGCATTGCAAGCTTCCAGTTGGTCAGGTTGGCCAGTGACCTGCTAAGGTAGGTACCATACCTCTTTAGCGCGACGTCACTACGGACCTATTCCCAATCGACAGGGGCGTCATCAAAACCTAAAATTCGCTGACGACAACCGGTCTGTCTGATGAAAAACGGACTGCGCATCGACGTTGCCCGCCGACTAGCGGCATCATACACCACACTTGCGTCCTGCCGACCGATCGCCCCCCATATTCGCAACTCGTGCCGGATCCTTAGCTCGGGCAGGGCCTTTGCGGATGTATGTCGCACACCGGCCAACGCCTTCAAGATGAGGTAAGCTGCGTCGCTGTCGATGAAGCGCCAGTCGCACCGACGTCCTCTCCTCAGAAAGCACTAACCAGGCGCTACCCCGCAGGGCTCGCGACTCCAAGTCGTCACGGCCGGAGCTACCGCTGGCCTGATCTCGAGATTCGTCATCGCGCCGCTCGACGTCGTCAAGATCCGCCTGCAGCTGCAGTCGCACTCGCTCTCGGATCCGCTGTCCCACCAGAACCTGCGCGGCTCGCCCATCTACAAGGGCACCGTGCGGACGCTGCAGCATATCGTGAGAAATGAAGGGATCACCGGGTTGTGGAAGGGTAACGTGCCCGCCGAGCTGATGTACGTGTCGTACGCCGCGGTGCAGTTCACGGCATACCGGTCGACGACGATGCTGCTTCGCCGCCTAGTCGGCGAGGAGAATCGCCTCCCGCACGTCGCCGAGTCCTTTATCAGCGGCGCGACGGCCGGCGCAACGGCCACGGCCACCACGTATCCACTGGACCTGCTGCGCACGCGCTTCGCCGCCCAGGGCAACGATCGCGTCTACACGTCGCTGCGCCGGGCCATCTGGGAAATCAAGCGCGATGAGGGGGTGTCCGGTTTCTTCCGTGGCCTGTCTCCCGCCCTTGCACAGATAGTACCGCTCATGGGCATTTTCTTCGCGATATATGAGACCGTACGACCACTGCTTGGTCAACTGGATCTGCCGTGGGGATCCGGGGATGCGACTGCTGGTGTGATCGCCAGTGTTACCGCGAAAACGGGCGTTTTCCCACTTGACCTTGTGCGCAAGCGTATTCAGGTCCAAGGTCCCACGCGGAGCCGCTATGTCCATAGAAACATTCCGGAGTATGCTGGTACTATTCGTACTATTCAGCAAATCGTCAAGACAGAGAGGGTCAGGGGCCTTTACAGAGGATTGACGGTCAGCCTGATGAAGGCGGCGCCGGCGAGTGCGGTCACTATGTGGACGTACGAAAGAGTTCTGAACTTCCTCATCAGCCACGGGGCAGACGGTTCGATAGAAACGACGGTTTAGTAATTAGAGGTAATGTATTATTATGTTTGGTATTAGAGATGTATGATTAGGCAGATAGAAGGAGGGGGCTTTCACTTGTTACATAGATGAGCCGGCTCCGTGGCCATACAAAACTGGATACCCTATAGACATGGGAGAGTCAATATAAGCTGCTTTACATTTTCATCTTTCATACCAGTTCACTTTCCATGAATGCAAGGTTGGCGTTGATGGGTTTATGAAGAGTATTATGTAGGCGTATCATTCATATCTAGCCTTCTTCATGCTGAACAAAGAAAAACACATGTGCTTCTATTCTGTCATCTATAGTACAGCCCCCTTCTTCCTGTAGGATACAGCCACTTTATGACGTTTTTTATTTTCCCTTTTTGACCCAACCCTCGACAGCCTCGCGGGCATCGGTAACCTTATCGTCAACGTAGTTTTTGCCGAGTTCAGCATGGACCTTTGTCATGTACCAGGCACGCTGGATGCTTTCACGCGTGCGCACGTGGGTATCGGCGACGGCCGGGAACCGCTGCTCGTATTTCCACAGAAGGCCCGAGACGTTGCCCATGGTGACAGGGATGACGACCCAGCCGGCACCAAGGCCCAGCGCCAGGGGGAGAGAGGCACGCAGAAGGACGTTGCGGTTGCGCGATATGATGCTGCCGGCCATCGAAGCCACCAGTACGTACACGAGCCCCGGCATCAGCTGCTCACCGCTCTCGCGCGGCGGCGCCAGAGATGCGATGGTCGAGGTGAAGGAGCGCTCTAGGTTGAACGCCCTGTCTACCGCGGCGTTGACGCCATCCTCGGCCACCACGACCTGCTTGTACAGGAAGAGTCGGGCCTTGCCGATCTGTGCAGCCAGACGGTCCGTGGGTGTCGGCCTGCGCGAAACGGCTTGCTGCTCATCTTGGGGCTCCGGAAAAGGCTTCGCCGACGCAGGGATGGTGTCGGATGCAGGAGAGGGCACGGGTGTGATGCTGATGGGGAAGGGCGTCTCCTCGAAGTCGTCGTAGATGGGCTTCTTCTTAGACTGCAAGCATCGCGTCAGCAGAGCCATATGCACTGTATGGGCCGGGATCGTTCGCACCAGAAGAGGCTCCTGGGCCTGAGGCGGCGGCGGCGGCGCTTCGGCGAGGGCAACCGAGGGGATTAGAGCTCCGCCGACCAGCGTGGCCGCCATGACAGGCGCGGCGACTCTCTGTTTTGGCTAGTTAGCGGATGCCGGCGATGGCTCGACGCGTGCGGCATAGTCTTACTTGTCGCAGCAGCACTCTCGCAGCCATGTTGCCGACCAATTGACGTTGAGGGGCGATAGGCGAGGATCTGGAGGTCGTGAGATGAATTTCAGAAATGGACTTCGTCACCGGCTTGTAGGTACTGCGGTACCTGTGCTGCGGCCATTCCCGGAGGCTCGGGATTTTTAGCGATCAACCAACACTGGGGCTTGGCTTGGCTTGGCCAGGTACAGACCGTACAGTACTCCGTACGTGCCTTGGGCCTTGGCCCTTGGCCAGGTACCCGAGACCGAGACGTGGGCCGGCGGCACCAGTTGCGCCAAATCTTGCGCCGCCGATTGCGCATTTATCGATAATATAAAGATACCTACTAACCAAGGTACCGGCAGCCGCCGACCCCGTAACATTATACGCGGCGGCACCTGCACTCCCTTTTCGCTTCTCGCTTCTCGCTTCTCGCTTCTCGTTTCACTCTTCTCTCTTGTACATATCTGCGTCTATTCCTTGTTGCTTCAAGCACACTAATAACATGGTGGGCACATCATGATCAAGGCGGCACAACCTGGTCTATGGACCTGTTCACGATGCATTCGACGAGTCCCCCTCCTCCAACAGCGACCACAGCCGAGGCGCTGGCTTTCCGCAGCGTCCAGTACCGTCCGGAATAGTGGTAGCATACACGTGCCGCCGGCCGATCATTCCACCGCCGACACAAAGCACGATGACGCCCTCTTGCGGCAGATATTCGATTCGCCACCTGGTTTTCGCGGCCGCTTGCCGCCCTTCCTTCAGAGCGCAGGCCGGAAGAACGTGGGCTTATTCCGGAACAAGTACCTGACCTCGCCCGAGGGCTTCCTGACATTCGCCGATGTCACGATCGCCAGGGCTTCGAAGCTCGTTGAGAAGGTCACCAATGCCTCGACAGTGGCCGAGTACAAGACCTTGGTCAGGGATCTCGATAGGCTGAGTGATCTGCTCTGCCGAGTGCTGGATGTGTCTGACTTTGTGCGCATAACACATCCGGACGCCAAGATCCAAGAAGCTGCGTCTGCCGCCTGGTCCAGAGTCTACATGTACATGAACCGGCTCAACACCTCGACCGCGCTGAGCGACCAGCTTGGGAAGGCCCTGGCCAATCCCGAGATCATGGGTAGTTGGAACGAGGAAGAGCAGACGGTCGCGAAGCTACTGCAGCAAGATTTCAAAAAGTCGGCTATCCACCTCCCCAAGGAGTATCGGGACGCTTTTGTGCACGTCTCCCAGAGTATTAGCGAGCTGGGCTCTGAATTTGTCGATCGCATGGAGCCCGAAACGCCGCAACTTGAACTATCCCCCACCGCCAGGCTCCAAGGCCTGGATCCTCAGTTGGCCCGGAAGCTGACTCGGCGCGGTGTTGCCTATCTGCCGACCATGTCCCCTGCGGCCACAGTGGCCTTGAGGACAGTGCACAGCGAGGATACTAGGCATGCAATTTTCCATGCTACGCGGACAGCCTCCAAGCGCTCAATCGACACGCTGGAGAACATGCTCAGGCTACGCGCGCAGCTCGCCACTCTATCGGGGTTTGATAGCTATGGGCGGATGGCTCTGCAGGATAAGATGATGGCGAAGACACCAGAGTCGGTTCATCAATTTCTCCAATCCTTGTCAAGGCATAATTCCTCGTTCGTCGAAGCCGAGCTTGGTGATCTCCTGAAAGAAAAGAGTCGCCTATTCGGCCTTGCCAACACAAAAATTGAACCTTGGGACAAGGACTACTTCATGGAGAGAATACGTACGGCTATGAGGTCGAGGCGGAAAACGGACGACTTCTTAGCCGCCTACTTTTCTCTTGGTACTGTGATGCAAGGCTTATCTAGACTCTTCAATCGACTGTATGGTATACGGCTAGTCTCCAGGGACACACTCCCTGGAGAAACATGGCATCCGGATGTCAGAAGGTTAGATGTAATTTCTGACACAGATGGACATGTAGCCGTGCTATACTGTGACCTTTTTTACCGAGATGATAAGTCCCCCAACCCGGCGCATTTTACTGTCCGCTGCTCCCGTGAGATCTCAACAGAAGAGATCCAGGAAATGTGGGAGCAGAATGGCCAGGGTGGATTACCTACGTTCGAAACGCCTTTAGAGGCGGCCAATGATGGCATGCATGTCTCTCAGCAACCTGGTCCAGCGAAACAGCTTCCGACGATTGCCTTGGTATGCGATTTCCATCAAGACGGAGAGGAGCGGAATCAACCCGCCTTGCTCGATTACTACCAGATGGAGACCCTTTTCCATGAGATGGGACATGCTATTCATTCCGTCTTGGCTCGCACTTCCCTCCAGAATGTGGCTGGGACCAGGTGTGCGACCGACTTTGCGGAGCTCCCGTCGACGTTGATGGAGCATTTCTGCGCGGATCCCTCTGTTCTTGCGTTGTTTGCTCGCCATTACAAGACGGATGAGCCCCTGCCCTATCACATGGTCGCAGAAAGATTACAAGTCTCTAACCGCTTCGAGGCGTCTGATCGAGAGAACCAAATCATTCTCGCTATGCTAGACCAGCAATATCACTCGCCGATCGTACGAGACGGCGACTTCGACTCGACGAAAATCTATCTCGACCTCCAAGGGAAGTTTGGGAAATTACCTGCAGACCCGCCTGGCACGAGCTGGCAAGGCTTCTTTGGACATCTTTTTGGATACGGCAGCACATACTACAGCTATCTATTCGACCAAGTGCTCTCGGAACGCGTGTGGAGGATCGTATTTTCGGCTGGCCAGAACGGCGCCGCACTCGACCGAGAAAACGGCGAGCGACTGAAGGAGAACCTCCTCAAGTGGGGAGGTAGCCGCGACCCCTGGCGGTGTCTATCCGACACACTGCGGGATGAACGCCTACTTGATGGGGATGAGAAGGCCATGAGCCTTGTGGGGAGCTGGGGCATCAAAGACGACGTGCAAGGTTGATGTAAATTTTACTGTGTATACCTACCGTCTGCAATATGGGAAGTCTGGCGATAGACGCGCTTTTTAACGGATAGACTTGGGAAGAGACCTGCAACGGACCAAAAATATACCCACTGTTTGCTCACCCCGAAGATGTTGGTACGACTCACGAATCGACAACCCGGGAATCCCTCCGACGCATGTGTTTGTGTTGAGCGCAACGAGTCGCCGGAACGGCCCGACGGTCGAATCCCTGTTCACTTTACGGCACCTAATGGATAGTAAAGACACAAGGGTAGACTACATAGTAGATAAAGAGTTCCAGATTAGGCATGTGTTCCGCTTCCAATAAATGTATTCTTGGCCTGGCCCAGGCCGCTCGAGTCTGTTGTCAATATTGCATCTAGACCCTGCGTCTGCTGGGGCTTAGTGACGCCTCGAACTGGCTGAAGACCGGGGGGTCTGTTCAGCTAAGAGATATCTCCTGTACCGATGTATGCAAAGCGTTGCAATTGGTGTTCAGCTTGGAATGTCAATTAGGAGTGCCATTCAATTTAATCCTTATCCACCCTCTTTTTTTTTTTATTGAATTCAAGAGGCTTCAGCCGGTCTTTTTCAATTGTTCGTTTGTTCTGGGTGGTTTAATGCGGATCCTCGGCGCTGATTGAAGTATCTACCATATCTTCTTTCCCCCCTTCTGGATGGACGTTTTTTGGCGGTTAGTTAGGTTCGCTCTCTTATACGTAGGTACATGGGCAATACTCTCGTTACATCGCGGCACCTAGAGGCAGGCAGGCATTGCACGATCCTTGACGTCGGTACAGCCTGGATTGCTTAACACGGGGCGCTTCACAAATGCCATATATATTGTCTGGGGAAGGACAATCTTATAAGTTCCTAGATATAGGCTGTTGACCCGGGGATACTACCAAGCACTTGTTTACGGTATACACAACCTCGTCGTCGTCGTAGGACATCCTTACTACACTCAGATCTATCGACACGACTCGGTTTAACACAAAACCGACTGGCGAAGCGAGGGTGAGGAGCGGCGATCGTACATTCTCTAGTCGCCATTCGTTATTCACGCCCACGACGAGGCATCCGAAGCACAACACCAAAACATCACCCCACCGTACCGTACACGACTCTTGACAAACCTCACACCACGATGCTACGAAAACCTCCACCACCCCCTCTCACACTCCTCTCCCTCATCCTAACCCTAACCCCCCTCGCCCCTTGCACGCAAGCACGCTCCCTCCCCAACGGCACCTCGCCCACCTCAGCGGCGCCGTCCGCGACGCCGTCCAGACCGGCCCTGAGGATCGTCGACGGCAGCGGGACCGCGTACGCCTACGTCGGCTGCTGGAACGAGAGCGCGGGGCTCCCGGGCACGACGGGGCTGCGGGCGCTCGACGGCGCCAGCGAGGTGCTGCCGGGGGCGATGACGGTCGGGGAGTGCCTCGGCTTCTGCGCGCGGGGCGCCTACCGCCTCGCGGGCCTCGAGTACGCGCGCGAGTGCTGGTGCGGCGACGAGCTCAACATCTTCAGCGTGCCCCTCGCCGACGCCGCCTGCGACAACCCCTGCGACGGCGCCAACGCCACCGCCTGCGGCGGCTCGCTGAAGCTGAGCCTGTATAACTCCACCGCGCCCCCGGTGGACGAGAGCCGCGCCGCGCAGCGGTGGGGAGAGCGGGCCTGGGCGGGGACGCTCGTTGGGACGACGGCCATTCTCGTGGCGAGTTTTGCTTTGGGGGGGTTGTGAGACGATCGTGGATGGTCGAGTCACGTATAAAATTGAAATATCGTGGACAATCGTGTTCGAAAGGAAAGGCGTATGAGAACGAGAACCCCTTTTCGGAGCAGAGCAGCGCTGTAATTAGGGTAATTAGGGGAGAGAAAATGCGCTCCCCACCTTCTGTCTTCGTTCTTGATACCGAATCGCAAGGCGCCAACGAGGATGGCTAGACTGGCGCTTGGTTTATTCGCTCAGACATCATCATAATAGAAATAATTCTTAGCAGAACAACACACAATACAACTTCGTCAAATCGTCCAGGTTGCTTTAGTCTATATCGAGAGCCCCCAGCCCTCTTGACTGGACCGCCTTTTGTGCCTGCTGTTTGATGTCCTTGACAACGGCGCGCCAAGCTTCTTTCCCCGGGTTCTCCTCTGACTCATCTTGATCAATGAGGAAATCTAACCACTTCAGCAGTTTCTGAGCTTTGTCCATATCTCTTTCTTCGACAATGACCTTGACGAGGTACGTCCCAAACACCTCGACGTCTCCCTGGTGTGGCCCATCCTTGCTGGTCTCCCGGTACCATACACTCAACATATCCCTGATCTCCACAAGGGTAGTCATTCCGCTACCTGCGAACGAGATCTTGGGCGGTCTCGGAGGGAACTGCAACCTCGTCTGACCGCCCGGCAGTGTATTGCCACCGTCGCCCTCCGGGTTCTGCTTAGGGTTGGCTTTGAGGTCTAAGCCCGCACGGTGAGATTTGCGTCGCCGGTGGTCAGCAATGATCTCATTGCGGACGTCTTCGGGCAGTTCCGCGAGAAATTCTGGGTCTAACGCTTCTAACTGGCTCAACCTTGCGTCGTCAGCTTGCTTGTGCGAAAAGAGGCTGGTTTGCACGATTTTGGCATTCGCGTCGGACTGCCTTTCTTTTCCGCGGGGCCCTCGACGCTTTGTCGGCGTCGTTTTCTTGGTCAACTGGATTAGGCGGTCCTTGCGTGGCGATTGCGGAAGGTGTTGCCCAGGTCGTTGTTTATACGAGTTCAAGATTTCTGTCTTCATGTCTTCTGGGAGAGCGTTGAAGACTTCTGGGTCAAATTCAGGCGGTATCTCGCTCACAGGAGCAGGGCTTTGTGTTCGTGATTTTGAAGATACCTCGCTTAGTGTGTCTGAGCCGCTTCTAATATGGCCTTGAGCCTTTAACCTGGTTCGAATATCTTTTGGTAGTTCCGCGAGCACAGCGGGATCGGGATTCGACGGTAAGATGAACTGTGTCCCTGTGATATTGAGGGGTGCCCTAGCCTTCACATCTTGATCCCCTGCTCGAGATATCATTAGAGCGGGGTGAGGGCCATGATACTTGGGCTTTCGTGGCGTCAGCGGGCCGTCTACGATGGGATCGGGTGTGATCTGCCGTCCTTGTGAATATTCTGGAACAGGGCCTGCATCTGCAATGTCCTGAATGGGGTCCTTAGCAGGCTTCTTGGTTGACGTATTGGCCTTAAAGGCTCCGAAGCTCAGTTTCTTCTGACTTCCGTCAGGTCCTGATTGACTGACTTTGGTGGGTTCCAGTTTGGTTAACTGGACGCCCAATCCTCGCAAGTCTCCAGGGCTGAAATTATATGAACGGAGTATGGAGACTGCTTCTTTGCCTAGAAGTTGATGATCATGAGTTGCAACGCCAAACGAAACACTCTTGTTGAATGTATCGCATTTTCCATGACCCAAGTGTTTAGGAGGGTCAAGTGGTGCGTCCAGAGACCGCTTCATAATCTTCATAGTGAGTTGCTTGCCTTTGACCTGCTCGTTCAGTAACCTCTTTTCCAGCTCTTTGCAAAGGTTGAACACAAACTCCTCGGCCTCTTCCTGGCTAATGAACCGAATGCCCCAGTTGACTTCAGCCGACACAGACTTTCGAATTGGCTGTTCCCCAACTTCGGTCCTGTCAATTCCTCGAGCATAGTCCCAGAGTTTCCCTCCCGTCTTTGGCCCCAAGGTGCTAATTAAGCGCTCTTTGGAGGTTTGGCGGATATCAGTGACAAATTTCACACCTATTTCTTCAAGCTTGCCGGCTGTGCTATATGCAACGCCTGGCAGGTCGTCTACCTTTAATTCTCCCAAGAAGGCCTGCACTTCCTCAGGTCTGACCTGATATTGCCCTGCTGGCTTAGCTTTTCTGAGGGCTACCTTCGCCAGTAGGATATTACCACCAATGCCGACTGAAACAGCGCAGCCTGTTCTGGCCTTGACTTGATCTCGGAGCGCCAAAGCGATCTGGTCAGCCTTTTCCTGTTCTCGCCATATACATCCTTCGTCAATTCCAGAGCCATCTGACCCAACAGTCGAAAGGATGATTGATGTTGCGTCTACCAAAGCTTCATCAATACTGACGCTTTGTACCACACCGCCAGCTTCCAATATACACTCGTAGAACAGCCTACTTGTCTCTTCGTAGGCAGGAAAGTCGTAGGGTAGGACTTTGAGCTCAGGACAAAGCTCCTTAGCTCGTTTCATCCACATCCCATTCTTAATTCCAAAAGTCCTTGCTGGGTAATTACAACTTGCGATTTCTGATCCATCTCCCGTACCATGCGCAACCACGGCCGGCTTGTCGAAGAAACCAGGTGCCTTCTTGAGTGACACAGCGCAGAAAAAGCTATCGAAATCAACGTGGAGAATGTACCGTCGCGCACCTGGTTTCCTTTTGGTTGGTTTCTTGTGCTGGTTATTATCGGATGCAAATTTCTGCATCTTTGACTTCAGCTCCGCCTTCCAAGTCGACAAATGATGAAGACGGCTTTCAGAGTAATACTGTCGCAAGAAATCGGGATTGGCAGTTGAAGATTTCTTCATTCGAGGGTCTTGGAGAAGTATGGCGTTGTGTTCCTCAGAGGTCATGGTTTTACGCTGTTCCGGCAATACGTCAGATCCCGCCTCACTTTTATTCACCTCGTTCTGAGAACCTAGCGGAGTTGATTCAGTAGCTTCAGAAGTAGCATGCTCTAAATTCGGCAGATCCAGGCCATAATGGTCCGTAACATCATCACCGGCTAGTTTCTCAGTGTCGCTAGGACAGTGCTCCCTGGCGATTGTGAAGATATGTTCATGTGTGTCGCCTGAATCCCCTCCGTAAGTAGGAGCATCAGCGGGCGCCCTGCTAGATCGGCTTGGTGTGCTATCTAGAGCACCAGAAAGAGCTCTCAGCTGCGAGGTATAGAAACTATTATCTGTCTGCTCTCGATAAGCCGATAGAGGTGACTGCTGTGTGCGGGCCTGTGTAGAGAAGCCACTCCCATCCAGTTTGAGAGTCTTCTGCCGAGGCGCTTCCTCAATCACACGGTAGTCCGTCCAAGGCAAGAGCCTACCCGCACTGATAGAATCAGCCACCCATGCTGGCTTCACGATTCTATATTTATTGAAGTCGACCATCTTTTTTGGTGGCAGGCTCGATGCAATGATGTGAGTCGCCATGGTCTTTGAATCAAGATACTGAAGGAAACCGGCGCCATGCTGAACCAAATCACGGTGAAGACTTCAGACCGGTTAGCTGGTGAGCCTTGCATGTAGGGGGGCCATCGACTGACACCTGGAGCGACGGCTGCGTGTAGCCGCTCACATGAGCGACAACGCCCTTGAAAATCTGTGGCTTGTCGGTCGATGCGGCTCTCAGCTCCGAATCGAGGTTCTGAAGCTTGACCTTCTTGCGGCGGAAGTAGTCTGGGAAGCCGCCAAACGCGCTGGCCTCGTACTCCTCACCAGCCTCATCGGAGAAGGTATGGTCCTCTATGCGCTTCCGCACGGCGTTCGAGTTGTTCTCGAGTCGGCTTCCCATCTTGAGGTGTGATGATTCTGTCCGAGCGCATCGTGGTTCATAGATCTGCCGGCGTGCCCATGGTTGAGCACGTGCATCATCATCATATACCCAGGTAGCTGAGATGAACGCTCCCGGTTTACACAAGTCGTCGGATCCTACCCTGTACCATTCCCGGAGATGCGACCGTGTATGAAGAGGATGGAGGGTTGTGGCGCAGGCCGCGTGTCTGAAGGCCGTTGCGATCCGGCGCCATTGCATACCTGCTCCACTCAACTGCATCAACGCACGTCATCCCGTAATCAAATGCCTAAGCCCCACATACTACAGCCTGTGAGGCACCGGTACCTCAAAGCAGCCCTACCAGCCACAGGAGGCTCATTCGCTGTGGGCCTGTCCTGTATCGGTACCTGGTTTCCCAGGCGCTCCCAAGAGGTTTCCAAGATCGAGACGTCTTATCAACATCAAAACGCTCGACAGGCACCTCCAGGAGTGCACTTGGAGACATGAACAACGAGCAGTTTCGTCGGTTGATTGGTGCAAACGCGGCAAAATCGCCAACTGCCGACAGCAATGGCGCAGCCTCGACCCCTTCGCGGGGGGTCGCCCTTGGGTCTCGGCAGAAGTCGAGCATTCCCATGACGCCGTAAGTTTGTGCAGGGTCGCCTAGGAGCTCACCTCTGACTAAAACCAAGACGCTCGGTCGCAGGTCTCCATAAATCCGACTTCGCGCGACAGTTAGCAGAACGCAACCAGCCCGAGAAGAAAGACAAGAGGTTTCGGTCATCTGCGCCCAAGGGTTCCAAGTTAGCCGAAGGCTACGTCGATCGCACACAGGACAGGCATTCCGAAGAAGAAGACGAATGGGCTGCGCGGCTGAAAGCCCTCGAGGAAGCCCTCAAAAAGGGCGAGATAGACCAAGAGACTTTTGACAAACAGCGGAGTCAGATTACTGGCGGCGACCTCTCAAGTACACATCTCGTAAAAGGCCTGGACTTTCAGCTGCTCGAGCGAATACGGAAGGGCGAAAATGTTTACGATAGCAGTGAGCCGCAAGATGGACATGAAGCACCGGAAAACGACGTCGACGACGAACTTGACCGTTTACAAGAAGAGGAAGTAGCAGCAGTAACGAGGGAGAAGATGGAAAAGAAAGGGCATTTATCAACAGCACCCACGAGTTCCTCAAGAAAGCGAACCCGAGACCAGATTTTGGCTGATATGAAGGCTGCACGGGATGCTGCAAAGTCGAAAGAGGGGTCCACTCTAGGAAATAAGTTCACAAAAATTGGCGTAAAAGCGCCTGGCACAAGGATAGAGCGTGATAGTCGCGGCCGAGAGGTCATGATCATTGTTGACGAGGATGGCAACGAAAAACGGAAAATACGCAAGATGGCGGCAGACCAGCCGCCCCAAAAGACAAGCGACGTAATGAGGCCCGACCCAACAATGAAACCACTCGGCATGGAAGTCCCCGATATCTATAAGTCGAAAGTGGAGGACGTGGAAGAGGGCGACGTCAATATCTTTGACGACGTAGATGATGACTATGACCCGCTGGCAGGATTGGGTGATGATTCGGATTCGGATGAGGACGAGCAAGAAACGTCTGCTGAGCGGGCCAAGGCCCGAGATGCAGAGGATAAATCTAGAGACATGATGCTGCCGCCCCTACAGCTTGTCGGACATTCAGAGCCACGGAACTACTTCAAGGATTCCAAGACCGGCCTGGTGTCTTCCGAGACTTTGAAAGGGCCATCGATGTCGGATCCAGCAATCCAGGCTGCCTTCAAGAAAGCGGCATCCCTTCATGCTATTGCGAAATCTTCGGAAGACAACGAAGGAGAAGCAAGAGCAAAGGCAGACCGACGGCGCAGGATGTTGGAGAATAAGGATCGCGATGCTGAAGATATAGACATGGGCTTCGGTACAAGTAGGTTCGAGGACGACGAGGATCTCAGCGAGCAGAAGGTCAAACTATCAGAATGGGGCCGGGGAGATGAGGGCGATGGTCACGGTGGAGGGGCCGGTTCGAAGCGCAAGAGAGGACCCAAGAAACGAAAGGGAGACGTTAATAATGCGGCCGACGTCTTGCGTGAGGTGGAGAGACAGCGAGCTGCTAAGTAACTAGCATACGTCAATGTTATTATTTTCCCACGGTTAAGATTATACTCCAAGTACGCCCACGATCAGTTTTGCGGTGGTGCGTTCATGTTGAGTTGCCCAGGGCTGCTTGTATCTTTATATGAAAGTCCAAGCTACTAACTACTCCTGGGGTGAAGAAGCTGATAGGAGTTCAGCCGTTACCTAAGTACAAACAGACGCTCGCCGAGAACCTAGCAGCAGCCAGTCCCCCTCCCCCTCCCCCTGTGACCCGTCACCAGCCTTAGGTATCAACGGTAACAGTGCCTAAGGAATCTAGCAGTGCCTACGTTTTACCTACTCAAAGTACTTGGCTCTTATTTTCCTCCCGGTGGGTTATGCGACCCGCGATGCTATGCTAACCCACCTCGTTGGTTTCCCCACGTCTCACACAAAGTTTGGCGCCACTTTGCGATCCGGCGGACACCCCCGACGGCTCCACCGGGAATCGGACTAAGCAGAAGGACAAGTCAGCAGCCGGGGGAAACAAGACAAACGGCGCCGGCAACCAGAGCCATCAAAGGCCCACAACGCAAGCATCGGCCTCTGGTCTAAGACGATGGCCAACTGCCTAGGTTGGGCAAGCTGGTCTTACAGAACCCCTATCCATTCCTTGTCTTCTCGTCAACCTCTGTCCTGAACCCTCACACCTGACGATCCGCCTCTCATTTCGTGTTCATCACATTTTGGTGGTGTTCTCCTCTTTTGCGTCCTCCCCCCGTCCGGCTATCCTGCCCTCCTCGGGGCTTCATCTGCAAGATTGCTCAACGCAGACCAGCGAGTAGACCAACATGTCGGATCCTGTCCCTCTTTGGCTGGACTGTGATCCAGGCCACGATGTAAGCATAGAATGATGAAGCATATTCCAACCATCACTCATAAAGCGTGGCGGGTGCTATCACTCGGACCTGAGTGAGCCTCCTCTTCTCCAGCCTTTTGCGGCGGTATGTATGACCGGGGAGTTATAACCCTTGAAGTCTTGTACAATATCATACGTGGACGCACCAGTGCCGTGGAGAATACCCCCAAACATTCAGTCAGGGTCATCTGTACTCGCCATACTCTTAATGCCAACCAGCTAACAGGCAACGCTCACGCAGGACGTCTTCGCCATTCTGCTCGGCGCTTACCACCCAAGCCTGCGGCTATTGGGAATAAGCACAGTGCACGGGAATGCGCCGCTGGCCAAGACAACGAACAACGCATTATCCGTGCTCTCCGCCATCGGGAAGGACGACGCCATCCGTGTGTACCCGGGGGCAGCCAAGGCGCTGCAGCGGGACGCCGTCCACGCGACCGCCATCCACGGTGAGTCGGGGCTCGATGGGACAGACCTGCTGCCCCCGCCGGCGCTCTCGGCCCTCGACACCACGACGCCCGCCGTCGAGGCCATGGCGTCCGCGCTGCGGGCCTGCGCGCCCGGCACCGCGTGGGTCGTGGCGACGGGGGCGCTGACTAACGTCGCGCAGCTGTTCGCCGCGCACCCGGACCTCAGGCGGCACCTCGCGGGCGTCAGCATCATGGGCGGCAGCATCGGCGGCGACTTCACGCCCGCCGTCATGGGGCGCGTCGACGACGTCGACCGCATCGGCAACTACTCGGAGTGGGCCGAGTTCAACGTGCTCATCGATCCCGAGGCTGCCGCCGCGCTGCTCCACGACCCTGTCCTCGCGCCCAAGACGACGCTCGTGCCCCTGGACCTCACGCACCTCGTGCTCGCCACCGCGGAGGTGCAGGAGCTGCTGCTCAAGGGCGCCGACGCCGCCGCCGCGGGGCGGGAGAACGGCGAGATCAAGGCCAAGTCCACGCTACGGCAGATGCTGGTCGAGCTGCTCATGTTCTTTGCGGAAACGTACCGGTAGGTCTTTTTGTCTTTTTTCTTCCTGGAGACTCTCTGCATTAATCTCCCTCTCTTCGGACATGATTCCTCTCCTCTCATCAGGTTCGAGCCAGAAAGCGGTGCGCATGAAGGCACGCTAATCAGTATGATTTTAGTGATGTCTTCGGCATCGTCGAGGGCCCGCCGCTGCACGACCCGCTCGCCGTGGCGGCCGTCTTGACGGGAACAAGCAACGAGATCCCCTTCTACGACTTCGACCCCGCGAACCCCGAGGCGCCGGACCGGCGGGAGAGGTTCGAGGTCCGCGTCGTGACGGAGGGGACCCTCGAGGACGCGCAGCTCCGGGGCGCGCAGACGGGCCGGACCACTGTGCGCCTGTTGCCACCCGGCGAGGAGGGCGTTCGCATCCCGCGCGGCGTCGACATTGAGCTCTTCTGGAAGGTCATCGAGGAGTGCTGCCAGAGAGCTGACGAGGTAAATGCGAGCAAGGCTACGGCTGCGAAATAAGGGCAGGGCCGAACGGCTTCGGTGAGATGGGCTGAGGCTGGTACATGGCAGATATCTCTAGACTGGGTATGCATGGGAAAACGGAAAACGGCACCGAAAGAATAAAGGGGGGGAGATCCTTTGATGGAAAAGATCTGATATGTTTGGTTCTGCATCGGTATGATATCTACTAAAAGACGGAAGACCCCTACTATTAGATGCATTGAGGATAGACGGACGGAGCATAGTGGTATGATGGGTAAAACCGTGGTATTAAAATTGCAGTCCTATGGATGTATTCCAGAACCAGTAACGCATACAAGAACGCCCACCATGCACACCGCACGCTTTTTTACACAGTTGCGCTCATGATTACTACTTTCATAATATCGCTCCAATGTTTCGCGTTAAATGAGACTACCTTTCAGTCATCATCTAAAGTGAGGTCGATTAGTTCGACCATCTTCCGTTTCGCACCAGCCACTGGATGTGGAATCATCTTGCTAGGCGGGGGCCGGGAAGCGTTGCTGACGGATCTATTTGCTGCCATAACAGGAGGTGCCGTTTGGGTATTTCCGGGCATGTATGACGTCGTAGGATGTTGCCATGTTGGCATGTAAGGGGTTGAGAAGACGTGGTCAGCCACTCCTCCATATTGGGGGGTTGTAGGGTACATTGGTGCAGGACCGACAGCATTTGGAGCCGGCATAGGTGTGAGAGGCGGCTGGAATTCGTATGCCGGCATCCCAAATACTGGTGCTGTGTATGCCGGCCTTGGTGCTGTATTCATGAACCGCGTTTGGTTCGGAGGAACTGTTGTGAATGGCTGAGTGTGGATAGTGACGTTGCTCTTTGCTGGCGCTGGAGCCATTGGCGGCCTACCATTAACCAGACGGTCCATCTCGGCTTCTATCCGCGCCATCTCTTGCGCTGGGTTTGCGGATATGGGGGCCAGTGGCTCTCGCGCCTGCGTTGACGACGGGGCCCGCGAGGTGGTAGTCGTGGGATTCTTGGGGCGCTTGAGCATGCTCATTGTTATGATGGCGTCGTACCTGTCTGCCAAGACGGCCCTGAGTTTCTTTTGATCGAACGCGTGAAGATGCTTTGCTGCTTCTATTTTCCGTTGTTTTCGAGCTCTTTTCTTGGAGTCGTCTTGCCAGCCAGTCTTGGTCAGAAGGACACAATAACTATCTGACGGGTCCGGCTTCGTAATGCAATATTTCCTGATATCATGAAGCTCTTGCTGGAAGTGGGACATGCGTCTGTCGCTTTTGTGAACACGGTATTCCTTCTGAAGTGGGTGGACGAGGAACTTATTCAGATCTCTGCATTCTCGGCACAAGCAAGATACGGTTTTGCTGATCAAACTGGGCTGTAATTTTGGAACTGACTTGCCCACGTAGCCCCGCAGAAAACATTCAAGAATAGCTTGGTAAAAAGCCTGCCATCTCCTGTCGGAAAGCGAGATTTTAAGCTTCTCGCAAGCGGATAGTAAATCTTGGAGCAATGGAATCCAAAGGGCTTCGAACTTGGTACGATCCGAAATGTGCATTGCCTCGAAACTGACCTTCTCCACAAACATATCGCGTTGGCTTTCGAGACCGGGTTGGAAAAGAGACGCCACGAAACGGTGCAAGTTTTGGTAAGAGATGGTGTCATCCCGTAATTGGCCGTCGATATGAGTTTCTTCGACAGTCAGCAAGGTTATCGACATGTTCCGGATCGTCGCCCGGACTAAGCCCTCATATATTGATTTTGCCTCGGCCTCCGGGACCTGCTTCCGTTGCATACCCTGATGTAACCTGCTCACAAATCCCATCGTAAAGTCGGTTAAGCGACCGGATGCCCCTGCAAGGCCTGGGACAATACTGCCTAGCAGTTAGTTTAATGGATAATGGCGATGGCGTCATACCACCTACGACGATTTGATAACCTCCAAACAATTGTCCGAGTATTGGGTAAGATCAAAGAGTGCGACGCCGTTTTCATATGAGGGAAAAGTCTCCCCCCAGTTACTGATGGAGTGGGTGGCGGCATCTTTTAACAATTCAAGGAGTTGACCATTCGGCTCTGTATCCCCCTGGAGAGCAATAATAGCGTGGTACTTGATACATAAGGATTTCTGTGTCCGAAGCAGGTAGGTAAACCTAGGATGTGTAAGAAAAGAGTCGACCGGAGCACCGAGATTTACGTACCCTGCCCTCAGACGTTCGAATGAAATCGTGGACATCTCAAATTGCTTTTGTGACCATTCCAAGAGTGTCGAGGGAAGAGGCAATATGTGACACACAACCCAACCCATCAGTCTTGGGCTATCGCAAGTCATGGCGAGCTTGTACAGCCTCACGGCAAAGTCTTTATTGGTAGCCCAAGGTGGTTGACGAGATTCACTACTCATTTTCTGCAGCAAACATAGCAGTACTTGCAGCGCCGACTCATTGTCCGAAGACTGCCAGCGGTTTATACAGCAAGTGAGTAGATTAGGATCACACTTGGGGTTGGTGCCGATAGACTTAGCCGAAGTCAGAAACCGCGGTACTGCTTTCGGAGGCACAATGGCCAGGGCCTCGTAACTGTTAGCGGTAAAGACGAAGTAGCTAGGAGGGGGGATAATGACACACCGGCACTCTGTACCATCTAGTTCTCACGATCTCCTAAAGCAAGGTTAGCGTCGCACCAGGTTAGATAGGACCTTGACAAAGCTTAGGTACTTCAAACTCGGGGAAGTCCTCCTCGTCCGTGTCATCCGGGTCTTCGCCGAACGCATCTTCCTGCAAGATATCCTCTTCGTCGACGCAAGCGTAAATGGACGATGAAGATGAAGATATGATTTCTTTGCCACTTAAGTCATAGACAGATTTCACACGGACTGTTGACTCGGTGGAATCATTTGCATCGTCATCACTCTCGCTCTCCTCCTGCTCACTGTCCTCCCAGTCATAATCAACCTCCTCTAGAGCTTTAAGATTGTAGTAGTAGGTCCTGTCGACAAAATGCTCTTCACGCTCTAACGTGGCGAAGAAGAGTTCGAAATCGAGACGACGGCAGGCATGCAGGAGCTTGTCTGCACGAGCTCTATCTCGAGACTTCAAGTCCGCCCAGGAGGGATTCAATGTCGGGTATTTTTCGACGAGAGCACAATAGAGTGGCGTTGTGCTGTTCGTCTGCTCGCCTCTCACCCACTTCTCCATGAGCTCTGATAAAATCTTGTTATCCATATGAGGCACGCACCCTGGAGATTTCTCGGCCATCAATGCCGTTACGAGATTGTAGACCAACACCCATCGATAGCCGGACTTGACTGGCAATACTTTGTGCGATAAGTTGGAGAACCTATAATCATACAATTAAGAACGATGCGCACATAAAGACCATCACGGCTGGAGTCCCTACCAAAATGCGCAAGACATTGAATACGAAGAAGTACTCAACACCTTCTTTTTATCGAGGTATCTTACAGTCACATTCCCCCCTTCATGGAAAGAAGGCAGGTTTATCAGGAGAGTCCCAAATACATTTGGTGAGTTGTCCTCACTGACACCAATCATTAGTTTGATAAGCATTTTGCGGTCACTATGCACTCACTATGTGCTGGCTTTATACGTTGCACCTCTTCCGCAAAGCAACATTTTGTATACTACAGGAGTTGGGGTCAGTTATCGCCACTTTGGGAGTGATCGGTACGTGTTTGGGGCGTAGGAAACTATGATTTTAGTCTAAATAGAAGCTCTTATATCCTTCTAATGGCCAAAACATGACGACAACACGAGACTCACTCACAGTTTGCTTGAATAGGAGCTGTGACGCCGAGCTTTTTCGACACGGTCGATAGAACATCATCCAATACTTCGTCCCATCGCGTGCCTGCTGTGATTTTGAAGTCTCGGGGATCAAGCTCCCAGTTATTTCGGGCTGTTGTACGCACAACTTCCTCGCCACCTAGGCCAACGGGAACCTGGTGTGCCTTAGAGATGATCTGCTGGGCTTGCTCCTCTCTGAGCGGGATACCGATTCTCCCTACGCCCTCAACAACAATCTGAGGATCCCTTTTTTTTTTGATAACGTGGTGATCAGCGAAATCATTGTCGGCTACAATGCTGTTTAGCGCATCGCGCAGAAGTGTTGCTGAGAAATGCGTCGGGGTAGAGTTAGTCGCATGTTGGCTCACTAACGACATGGCTCCAGAGCCCCCTTTCCAAAATCCGTTACAAAGGCGAGAGTAGGAGCAGGCTAATGTAGAATACAATTCACAGTGGTGTTCATTTATTCTACCCGAAAAAGAGCGGTCGGCCACAGAGAAGGAATTCGGCGCGGTTGGGACTCGAAACCACCCTCGAGATGCGTGGAGAAACCTATTAATTCATTAGACGCGTCAAGAGGTGACATGATGATGGGCTGAAAGAAGCAGTGGGGCACATGACAAAACATTTTTACAGGGTCTTTATATATCATTTAAACGGCCATCTCGCGTAGGTAGGTAAGTACATGGGTCGGTTCTTGAATATACCACTAGGCCAGACTGGGCGGACGTTCGGATTTGAATAACTGAGTCCAAATAAGGCCTTAACAACCTTCCAGTCCTTCGTAATTTATTCTTATTTCTGTCCGATCGCATCTTCCCATCTTACCCAACTATAATCAGGGCTACGTGATGTCCAACAACAGCAGCTTTAGTGATGTGCAAAGCGCTTGATGGGGTGGCATTCCAGCATCGTTTGAATAGGATACTAGGTAAGAGTTGCCATCCGCCTTCTCTAAGCCACTGAGCACATATTCGAGGCTATTGAGAAAGGCTAGCCCCAGCCATTTGCGGGAGTACGTGCGAGAAGCGATCACCGCTTAAACAGACAGCGGTCTCCCATGAAACGCAGGCAGGATATTTTAGAGCACTTGTTGCAGCTCAAGCTGCATTATCTTCCCGCCAGCGTTCGTTTCCCATTGTGGTAGCCTCTTCGTTGTCTGGAGCAACCCCGAACGATATCATGACCTACGATTTCCGTTCGCGTGCAGAGGTGGCAACTCCTTCAGCTCTCCTTGGGCGTTTTGGCGACACTTTCGGTATCGACAGAGTTGGCCTTGGGCTCGCCGTCTGCATCGAAGCCTAAAGCTTCCAGCTCCCGAATAAGCTCGTTGATTTTGATGACTTTGGCGATCTGTTCGGGTAACAGAGACTCGCCGCCTTCCTTCTTGTTTTTGAGGTCTTTGGCCTGCTTGAGTTTCTTCTTAAGGTTGCGGGCCTTCTTCTCTTTTTCGGCTTCGGGATCGACTTCCTCGGGCTGCGTCTCCGTGGCAGGCTCTATCTTTTTGGCCACAGCGTCCGGCGACTCGTTCGCCGACTTCGCCTTCTTCCTAGCTTCCCTGCGCTTGGTGTTTTTGTTGTTGGCGGACGATTGCGTTTCCGGCTTCTTGTCGTTCAAGCCCTCCGCGCCTGGTATGCCACCCTTGCCGCGATTGCGGAAGTCTTCAGCAATGCGGTTCTTGTAGATTTCGACATCTTCAGGCGGACGGTATCCAGGTCGGATCTTAATGGCTTTCCTGGTTGTGCCGTCGGCTCGCATAGACTCGGGGATGTGTCGCTCGCCACTGTCTTGGTCAGTGACGATGCCTGACCGAGAGGGTTCGGAAGGCATTGCGCAAGATTGAAGGACGCCCCTCGACGATTGGGATAGGGATAAGTCGATATGTCATATAGCTGGCGGCGGTTCACATGGACGTAACCGAGCCGCAATTTGGCGTTTGTGCTCTCGGCTACTTGTAGAGTCTGGGAGGCTACGACTCTACGAGTTGGGAATTGTGACAAGACGAGCTGGGATTTTAGCGGTGCTGTAGGTACCATGAGGCGGTAGACATAGTTAGGTGTAGGTACCTCCAGGTGACACGGGACACGGGACATGACCCCACTAGGTACTATCTATTCTAGGTTACAGCTAGGTACTTAATTTAGGTACTTAGGAAGTAGTTGGGCGGCCGGGAGGCGACGCTGTGGGGCACCGAGTCGAGTAGCTCCAGCCAATCGGGGGTGGCCGTTTTCTAAATTCTTGGGACGACTTGGTTGCACTGCTTTGTAGCCTCACAAAATCGTCCTGTCAACTCTTCCACTCCTACACGGCCCAACCACGGTCCAATTGCACCTCACAAGACTCCTACAGCCCGCCGCTCGCATCACTGGTCTCCAGGGGATATCCAAGATCGTCACAATGGTACGCCTGGCCTTCGTAGCCCTGACACCGATGAATTGCTCTAGCTAACTAATCCCGCAAACCGCAGGCCGCTGCTCGCCCCATCTATAAGCAAGTACACCTCGCTCACCACGGCCAGGCGCCACTCGACCGGCTAACTGTCGTCTGCACAGCGCACTCTTCCGCCGAAACTATCAGATGCTTGGCGTCGTGTTCGCCTCGGCCTTCGCCTTCGAGATGTACGTTGCGCAATGCGTGTGAGAAAAGAGAGGGTTGCTGATGGGGACTCAGGGCGTACGACACCGGCATGAACAAGCTCTGGGACAACATGAACAAGGGCGTGAGTTATACCGACCGCTGGACGGCTTGGTACGGAAGAAGCGGTACTAACACCGAACTTTCAGCGACAATGGAAGGACATCCGGTCCAGATACGTCGAGGAGGAATGAGCTGTGGCCGACGCCGATTACTAGGTGCAAAAAGAATTAGACGAGCGCCGCGCTTACGGCGCAGGGGAAGCACTGCGAAGCGCCGGACTCTAGAATTGTACAGTATCAATAAAGCAAGGACTGCAACGCCAACAGCCAGCCGTTCCTTTTGTACACACACATGGCTCAATCCGATGACTGTGCCGCTGAGTTTGCCCGCCCACAAGTCTCCAACGTATAGCGTTTTCCCGCATGTTCTATCTAGTATGCCCGATAGGCATGGCGCGTGCTGTGATGATGTCAATCTACGACTTTCGTATCCGTCGCGGTGTGCTTGCGACATAGGTACTTGGGAGGGGGGGGGGGGGGGGGGGGGGGGGGGAAGCTAAAGAAAAAAAATAATTTAGTGAAATACAACAAACAGACCAAAAGAAAAAAAATAAAAAAACAATAAAAA
>MU281330.1:580347-654550 GCA_022385595.1 Xylaria palmicola | reverse complement strand
ACCCCCCCCCCCCCCCCCCCCCCCCCCCCCCCCCCCCCCCCCCCCCCCCCCCCCCCCCCCCCCCCGCGTCGATACGGAGTACCCAACTTGAGAGTCATTGCTCATACAGCCGAAATGGGACACTATAAAATTTCACGACACATACTGACACGGAAATATCATATTTGTACATTGATGATCCTGTGGCCATTGTCACAACATTAGGGTGAATGCCTGCAACGTTCGCCCTATAGCACGCAGTACCTATACCGGTAGGTTCCTACCTGCCTCCGAACCTAGGTACTTTAGGTACGACCTACTCCGTAAGTGCAGGTGGGTTAGGTACCTTGGTACCTATGCCGGTACCTGTAACCTAAGTACCTACCTACTTCTTAGCTGTCTGGGACTCGGTGACGCAGCACTTATCGCTGATAAGGAGCATTTGAAGTTATATGGATCTTAGGCGCCTCCGTACCCAGCAGCATCCAACCCTCTCCCTCCCTCCCTCTCTTGTTGTAACAAAGCCACGGCACTGTAGCTTGCAAATCGGTGTGCAAGCTCGGATACTCCCATCTTCTGCAGAAGGAGCCAGCCTCTCTACTGCTCACAGGCTTCATTCGAGACAGCTCTCGAGCACGTCGCCTCCGCCAGCGTGCCACCCGACCACCCGACCACCACACCCCGCCTACATCACACCCCGACCCGTACCTCGCCACAGGATTCTCCGCTGCCATCTCCGCCCTACGCATGAGCGGTGTTCATTCGAATCCACAAACCAGTCATGGTCGAATAAACCGCTCCATAATGGACAGCACAATGTCTACGCAAGAGCAGCAACTCTGTGAACACTTGAGGGAGCTGCCCAGGACCCATGGCTACCGCTACGAAGATGCCGCCTATCGCGATCTCTTGTACAACCTTTTCTGGTCCATGGCCGGAGGGCGGCCCGAATATCTGCGCCTGTTCTTCCCGGACGGGAAGCTCACCCAACGAGGCCCTTTAAAGCTTAGGGAGGCCCAGGGTGCTTTAGAGGGTGCCGAATACACCGAAGCCGCTCGAGGTAAGGCTTGCGGCCACATATTTCGAGCTGGTGAAGCCACATATAGCTGCAAGACCTGTGGCACCGATGACACATGCTGTCTCTGTAGCAAGTGCTTTGATTCCACCGATCATACGGGCCACATGGTCCGTATCTCAATATCGCCCGGCAACAGTGGATGCTGTGACTGCGGAGATCCCGAAGCCTGGAGGCTGCCCATGTTTTGCACTATTCATAGTGAGCATGATCAAGATCGAGCCAAAGGAAAGGGCAAAGAGGTCGCTTCGCTTCCCGCAGACCTCGTAATCAACATACGCATGACTGTTTCTCGAGTACTCGATTTCATCTGTGATGTTATTTCCTGCGCCCCTGAGCAATTGCGACTTCCTAAGACAAAGGAATCCATCGAGCGCGACGAGAAGATGTCTCGCTTAGCTTCGACATACAACGGCGGCGATATTGACTCGCCTGAAGAATTTGCGCTGCTGATCTGGAACGATGAAAAACATACTGTGACCGAGGTTCAGCAACAGGTCGCTCGAGCTTGTAGCACCACTCTGGATGAAGGGTATCAGAAAGCAGTCGAAACAGATTCCATTGGTAGAAGCATTTTGAAATACGACACCGACGTCAAGAAGCTTCTCAGATGTGCTACGATACTTGAGCAAATTAAAATTACAGTGACGATTCGCTCATCGCGAGATACTTTCCGAGAACAAATGTGTGGAACTATGATAGAATGGTTGAACGACATCGCTGGGTGCTGTGTAGGTAACGACAACAATATTTTGAGGACAATCGTTTGTGAGGAGCTGCTCAAACCCTGGCGCAAGGGTAGTTCCGGAATCAATGCTATACCTGGAAAAGATGGCCTCGAAGATGAAGAAAAATTTGACTATGACCCTCTTGAATCTCACACGACTGCAATTCTCATACAGAGAAGGATCTTTGCAGATAGGAGGACACTCGCCGACTTCCTAGATTCCGATGGTGATGACGAGGATGAAGATGAGGAGATGAACGAAGGAAATCGGACTCCGTCTAGTGGAGAGGAGGACGATGAGGATGAAGACGATGCTGACGATGATGACGATGAAGAGGACGACGTCGTTATGACAGACGCTCGTCCGGCAACGACAGGTGATGTTAACCATGTTACTGACTGGATCGGGCCTACTGTGGCCTCTCTTGAGGAGGAGGAAGCGACAATGGCAGGCTATCCTCCGCCTCCACCGCCGCCCCCCGTACCCAGACGTGCCGCCCGAGACAGAGATCTTACACCATCCGATTCAGACACGGCAGAGCCTCTTATCGCGCCAACGGTCTACGCCAAAGCTAATCTAGAGGTTCCAAAGACACCTGGTCTTTTCAAAGCAGGGGAAAGCAGGCCCTCAAAACCTGGAAGGTATTGGGTTGAGACGCCCGCCGCCTATACTGAACGGGAAAACCTGCATCCATACGAGGATGTTTTCCAGCGTGTACGTCTGGACTGGTTTGTTCTCTTTGACCTGAGAATGTGGAAAAAGGTCCGCAACGATCTGCGGGCCCTCTACATTTCTACGGTGGTCACTATACCTGAATTCAAGAGGATACTGGGTCTGCGGTTTGCCGCACTCTACACCACCTTGGCACAGCTATATCTCATAGGCGATCGCGAGCCGGATCATTCGATTATCAACATCTCACTCCAGATGCTAACGACGCCGTCTATAACTGCAGAAGTGGTGGAAAGAGGCAATTTCTTGACAACTCTCATGGCCATTCTATATACTTTTCTAACCACTCGTCAAGTCGGCCATCCTTTCGAAGCTGCATCCAATGCAGTACTTGGGTTTGATACTGGGTCCGTCACTAATCGGCGGATGTATCATTTTTATGTAGACCTGAAATATCTTCTTGGGTCCCCACATGTCCAAGAGCGTATGCGGACAGAGGAAAGATATTTGCTTCAGTTTCTTGATCTAGTGAAGCTGCATCAGGGTATCTGTCCGAATGTCCGCGCAGTTGGCGAGCATGTCGAGTATGAGACCGATAGCTGGATCGGTGCGTCCTTGATGACGAGAGAGATAAATAAGCTTTGCCGGCTTTTAGCTGGTTCGTTTCGACATCTCCCCGAGCAAGATTCTTTATATCTATCTAGAGCTATTAGGCTCACTACCAAGCTTGTCATAATCAATTCCATTGGAGCTGAACGGGCCAGGTTTACTCAGTCCGAGGTTAAAGACGAGACGCGCTTCAAAACGCTTACTGACTTCGAATTCGCCGGAGAAAGCACAAAGTATGATGTCATCAAATTCGTCGTAGAGGAGCAGCCGATTAGCTTCCATCATGCATTACATTCTACACTATCTTGGCTGATTGAATGTGGAAAACACATGACAACCCAGCAGCTCAGATCAATATTGAGTTTCACTTCCCAAGAACTCAAGATGAAACCCAGATCCATGGGCCGCAAGTCACTACCGAAGAGGGACTACGCGCCTGAAGACTACTTGATGGCTGCCTTTGACTTTCCGCTACGCGTTTGTACATGGCTTGCCCAGATCAAAGCTGGCATGTGGGTCCGCAATGGGATCAGTCTCCGACACCAGGCAATGACATATCGGAACATCGTTACCAGAGATGTCACGCACGCGCGAGACATCTTCCTCCTGCAGACGGCCATGGTAATTTGCGACCCTGGACGGGTTCTAGCTTCCATTGTTGATCGTTTCGGCATGGAAAAATGGGTAAAGGGATTTTACGAAATGACAACTACGGCACAGGATGCGTCCCAGCACCTCGATGTTGTGGAAGACATGATACATCTCTTGATCGTATTGTTGAGCGATCGTACTGCTCTAATACCAACTGAGGATGAACAGCAGACACATCTTATTGCACTGCACCGCGATATTACGCATATTCTTTGTTTCCGCCCTCTATCTTTCAACGAAATCTCCAACAAGTTGCCGGAGAAATTTCATGAGCACGAAGATTTCCACAGAGTCCTTGACGAAGTTGCTACTTTCAAGCATCCTGAAGGTGTTTCGGATGTCGGAACTTTTGAGCTTAAACCACAGTTCATTGAGGATATTGATCCGTATGTGGCACATTATAACAAGAACCAGAGAGAAGAATCGGAGACTGCCTATCGTAAATGGATGGCAAAGAAGACAGGAAAACCTGTCGAGGAGATAGTCTATGAACCCAGGCTGCGGCCAATAGACAGGGGGGCTTTCGTAGGGCTTGCCGAATTCACGTCCACGGGCATGTTCGGACAAATTATCTATTACGCCCTGTTATACCCTCTTCTTGCGGCACGGTTCACCCCAAAGGTACCTTTCACACGGGTGGAAACGTTTCTACAAGTAGTCCTGCACTTGATACTCATCGCCATCGCTGAAGACAAGTCGAACGATGGCGAGTTGTTCAATTCCAACTCCTTTGTCCATATCGCCTTAACAACGCAAGGCCGGAGTAATTTCATGACGGATTCGCCAACGGCCAAAACCATCGTTTCTCTTCTGGACGTGCTGTCAACGAAAGAGGAGTTCAAGGCCTGCCATCCGAAAATTGGTCTCATACTCAAGAGAATGAGGCAGAAGTCCCCGCGGCATTTCGATTCCGCCTACTTGCGACTAGGAATACCACTGGATCGTATTGATACCGCGTCGCCGGCTAACCCGCATAACGCCGAGGAGGAGCGAGAGAGGAAGAAAAGAGCAGCTCTAGATCGCCAAGCCAAGGTCATGGCTCAATTCCAACAGCAGCAAAAGAACTTCTTGGAGATGCAAGGCGATGTTGACTGGGGGGAGGACGACCTTGAAGAGCTGCAAGATGCGGAATCCATAGAAGAGCGAAAGAATTTGTGGAAGTACCCAAGAGGCACCTGTATTCTATGCCAAGAAGAAACCGATGATGGGCGCCTCTATGGAACATTTGCTCTCTTTACTGAGAGTCTCATTTTACGGCAAACTGACCTTCAAGATCCCGACTTCATAAGAGAAGCAGCGAATACACCCGTTAGTCTGGATAGATCTGCGGAGGATATTCGACCATTCGGCTTGGCGCATGAAAATAGGACGGTTGTTGAGAAAGTTAACTCTGCTGGACAGGCTTTTATGGCTGAAAAGCAATGTCTTGGAAAAGGCTTTCCAGCAAAACTCTGCCGGTCGGGCCCAGTGTCAGTCGGCTGTGGTCATATTATGCATTTCACTTGCTTTGAGACATATATGGACGCCACCCTTCGTAGGCACGGACATCAAATCGCTCGACATCATCCTGAGTCCCTCGAGCGGCTTGAATTTGTTTGCCCGTTATGTAAAGCGCTCGGCAATGCATTCTTGCCCATCACCTGGGACGGGAAGGAGGAATCATACCCTGGTGTATTGCAGAGTAGCAATGATTTCAACACTTTTATTGATCAGTGCACCAAGGAGTATTACACGGGTGTGAGGCAGGGGCTGCGAACGCCCACGACCATCTTCTCGGATTATCTACGATTAAAGATGCCAGAGAGTCTAGCCCATTTTACGGGGAAAGGATCTTGGGAGTCCAGCAATGTCCATTCAACACCGTCCGGTTCTTCATTTAGCGAGATCCTTGCCTCTATAACAGCGCCCGGCTCAAGCGCTCGGTCCCGTTCCCCCACCGAGGTACGAACAGCTGGTTCAGAACTTACACTTGCCTACCAACGACTGCGGGATACCCTAGGGAAAAATAGTCTTACTACAGTCTTTGAGAGCGACAGTGGTGACGAAGAGTTGTCTGGAAGCATTACGTTGGCACGATCAGTTGGCTTTTCAATTGCTGCCGCTGAAATTCAACAACGTGGCGTCGAGGCTCAATACGGAATGTCTTTGATTGAAAAGATACCTGAGCAACTATTGATCCAGCTTCGAGTCTTATCCGAAACGGTATCATCCTATACATCTGTGGGCGGCCTCAAGCATGGCGGTGAGAATCAGATAACAAAAGAGTTTCGACAGAACTGCGAGAATCAGCACTGCCAGCTTTTTGCATCACAGTATGTCCACAGGGGCCAGTATCTACCACTATTGAATGAGGACCCCTTCACTTTTATGTGTGAGGCCATGTTTGGATTGTCGGTTGCAGAGAATATGGATCCCATGCATCTGGTTTACCTCTGTTACCTTGCCGAGATTGTCAAGGTATCATATCATATCTCCAGGAACATTCCACTCTCGAAATGGCTCGAGGATATGGGCAGTCGCAATGCAGATGACCCCGCCATGAACAACTTTGCCAATTTCTTTCAACATATCGTGCTGACTAGCATGAACATCAGCGCCGAAGTAGATGAGACGCCCAATGATCTTCCAAACATCGGATTTGACCAGCCTATGCTAGAAGGCCTAGCAAACCTGTACTCGTTTGTAAAGAAATATGCCCTAGTTTTCCTTCGGAAAACAGCAATACTTCTTCATGTCCACCATGGCGTGGATTTCAACAGTCACATATCCCCTGACGCAGAAGCTGATGAACTTACTAGGCTTACAGCTGCTCTAAGACTGCCTAGTTTCGATGATATGTGCACTGCATTGAGTCCCCTTAGCAGCCAGTCTGGTTGGTCGTCGAGTGTGGTACATGTGGTTGATGGCTGGATCAGCCACCAAATTAGGTGGGGAGCAGACCGTACGGCCGCCAGCCGTCAAGAAGATGGTTTGCCTATATCGGCACAAATCAGCCATCCGGGCATATTCGAATTGATTGGACTCCCCAAGAATTTCGACGCGCTCATTGAGGAATGCTCGAAACGGCGATGTCCTAAGACTGGAAAGGATCTTGCTGATCCCATTGTGTGCCTCATGTGCGGTGATATCTTTTGTGGGCAAACTATGTGCTGCCTTATGGAATATCAAGAGCCGGGCCCCAATAGATCCATCATTCGAATCGGAGGAGCCCAGCAACACATGCGATTCAAGTAAGTTTAAAAGAGACCAAGATTTGGCAACGATTCATTAACTAATTTCTCTCGTTCAGGTGCCAACGCAACATTGGTTTGTTCATTAATATTCGCAAATGTGCTATCTATTATGTGCATCGCGTGTCTGGAAGCTTCAGCAATGCACCCTACATCGATAAGTACGGCGAGGTAGACGTAGGACTGCGTCATGGACGGCAGCTGTACCTCAGCCAGAAACGATATGACTCGATGATACGTAACTTGTGGCTCAGTCACGGCATTCCGAGTTACATCAGCCGGCGACTCGAGGCAGATATCAATAACGGTGGGTGGGAGACAATTTGATTTGTATCTTTCATTTATTGGTAATGCTTTTCCGACTTTCGACTCGGCAACGAATAAAGGCGAATTACGCATGGGTAGAACGAGGAGAAAGTGGTATAGTATATACTCACTGCCTAACCAACGGGCGAAACTGGGCGCCAGCGGTTTGCATATTCTTTAGATTAGCAAGACAGGGTTACAGGGTGATTCATGCATCATCCGGACGCAATGTAGAGCTTAAAATACTTTGCTGTGCTTGAACATCCGATAGGGAAATATACTGGCCTTAATGGTTCGGCTCGTGGTGTTGAATTTCTTGTGCTGCCAAACCGGATAGTGACTTTACAAACGCTCCGCACACCGAGGCTGTAACCGTACCATTCCACGAACGTCCTTCGCACCCTTTATTTATTCCGTCCTCTAAACTCGGATAGCAGTGGTTGCATGATGAATAAAACTTGCCGAGCACCTATCAACCGAGAGTCGTTCCTTTTTTGTTTCTCACAATTGCCTGGCTGGCGTAAATCAAATGCTTTGGGTTAAAACCTCCATCTACCGTTGATGTACAATTCGGAGCCGAGCGGGACCATCCTTAATCCGAGGGCGCCGGGCAGACGAGTGAATATTCTTGATCGTACGTACCGTCGACTAATATCTCGTGAAGATTTATCTAGATAGGGGCTTGAGCTGATGCGCGACACAAGCTAGATAAGTGCTTCGCGCAACTGGGAGGAGGCGCTTGTGGGAGCGCCTTTAATTGTGTCGCGTAAGAAGGTCGCATGAAATACCGTAAACGCCATCGTGGCGAGAAGAGTTCAGGCTATGACATCTTAATCAACAGGGCGGTGACCACGAACATCAAGATCCTCGAGGGACTCTATATTAGGGGTGGTAGCGTAAACGAGGCCGTGAGGCATCGAAGCTGTCCACGCTCCTCGACCAAAAATCAATGTAACGGCACACAGGCAAGATCAGTTTCACTATCGAAAGTTGGTGTGGCGGAGCACGGCATCCTGGTAATCATAGGTAGATATGGTGAGGGTCAACCGCCAGAGAGGAGATCCCTCAAATCTCCTCCTTGATATCTTCATTTTTAAGAGGCGAGTCGGTGACCATGAGGTCGCCCAGGGCCTCATTTACATGTGCCACGTCGCCGATACTCTTCTGCGGGCCGTCGTGCTTGTAGACCCTGATCTTGCCGTCCTGACCGGCGCTCACCATCATGTCCTCATACGTGTCGACCCAGAAGCAGACGCCCTCGTGACCCTTGATGCGCTGCACCACCCCCTTATCCTTCACACCCCACAGCACGATCTCGCCGTCTTCGCTCGGGGCCGCAATGAAGGGCTGCCCGTCCACGGACCCGAAGCACCCGCCTATGCTGAACCCCTGGTTCTTGTGACCGGAGTATGTCTTCTTGACTGTCCCGGAGACATAGTCCCACAGACGCAGGCAGGAGTCCATGCTGAAGGCCAAGACGTATCGGCCGTTAGGGGCAAAGCACACCGACGTAATCGGGGGGTTGTCCTCGTGCACCAGCGTGCGCAGGCACTGTCCAGTCGAGGTATCCCATATTCGCCTGCGTAGACTTGGTTAGTGCTCCTGCCGGCTAGGATGCCGGGGGTGGCCGGCTCGTCAACTTACGTCAAACCGTCGGTGCTGCAGCTCACGACAAGCGTCCCATCCTGGCAAAAGTCGATGCCGCTGACGGGGTCGCTATGCGCCGGCAGGCTCCGCATCAGCCTGCCGGCCCGGACGTCCCACAAGAAGACGGCCTCGTCGTAGCTCCCGCTGGCGAGGATGTTGCCCTTGGGAGAGAAGGCGAGGCAGTAGACGTAGCTGTGGTGGCCGAGGAGCGGCTTCGGCTTTGTCGGCCGGCCCGTGACCCGGTCCCAGAGCCGAATCGCCTTGTCGTCGGAGCCGGAGGCGAGCGTCCTGGAATCTGGCGACCACGCGAGGGCGGAGACGCCGGCCATGTGGCCGACGAGGGTGTCCATGTGCCGGCCCGTACTCGCCTCCCATATCCGTATCGTGGCGTCGGCCGACGAGGACGCGATCCACCGGCCGTCGGGCGATATGCGGACTTGCGATATGGGCTTCTGGTGGCCGGCCAGTAGCAGGCGGGGGACGTAATGGGGCCTCTCGGGCTCGCGCGCTGGGGGGGTCGCATCTCCGTGCTGCTGGTCACGGCGTAGGGGGGTATCGCGGGGTGAAGGCGAGAGGGAGTCGCGGTCGGGATCCGAACGCGATCGAGACGGCGACCTCGACCTGGACCGTGATCTGGTCGAGGAGCGGTCAGATGGCGACTGCGACCGGGATCCCGACCTTGACCGTGTTCCCGACCGCGACCGCGACCTTGATCTTGATGGCGGGCTGGAGGGCGAGCGGCTTTGTCGCGAACAGTCGCTGTTGTAGTACTCGTCGTCTCGTTTTCTTGGCCGACTCTGGTCTCGGCTGGGGCTTGAAGAGGGGCTGTGTAGCGACTTCTCGCGTATGGAGACGCGCAGCGCGCCCTTCTCGTCGGACACGCGCTGCACCTCGAGGCGCTCGTAGCGGGGCGTGGAGTCGGCGCTCTCGTCCTCTATCCTGCGGCGCTTGGAAGGGGGGTCAACGTCGGCTGGGGGCGCCAGCTCAGCCATGGGCAAGTTGGGGGCTCGTATGGTATGCGTCTTGTTCCCCGTGCCGTGTGCTGGCTACTACGAGCAAGGCTGCCGAGAGGAGAAAGCAAGCGAATTCGGTTGTACAATCAACTTTGAGTCGACAGGTGTGCTGGGAAAAGGTGACGAGGCTGAGTGTTCATCGATGTCTCGCAGAGTCGCAGCCATGTGAAAGCCCAATGTGGGTACCTCTTGCTTCGGTGGGTGCCCCTTACGCTAAACACTATGTACCATGTACCCACCAAGGCCCCCCCCCCCCCCCCCCCCCTGCCCCCTACGGTACTTGTAGTGCCCCCTACAAGTGCCCAGTACGTACCCAGAGATTGCTGTAGTAGCCAATAAGGGTAGGTGGGGGGGGGGGGGGGGGTGGACATCACCATGCAAAGGCTCGCAGGATCCGGCCCAATAACATGCCGGCGCAATCCCCCTCTTGGCATCTCGCCCCCCCCGGCTTGGTCGGTATTGCGACCGATCCATGATCCATCCATCCCCCCGCCTGCAATCTCAAGAGGTCACATTGCATGGGCAGTTCTCGCGATCACACACAGAAGGACCTCGCTCACCGTCGTCGGTTACCAGGCCCAGACCCCACTCCGGCACGGGATGCGGATCCCAGATGCAGGCTCGTCAGGATCGCAGCAACAAGGCTCCATCCTGCATCCTGGGCCGTGACGTGCGGTCTGGCCCGTTCTGACTGGCGAGAATGGCGAGACGGACGAGACGGGCGAGTCGCAACGGTCCGATATTGCGACGTCGGTATTACCCGTATCGTTCGTTACCTGGAGCACATGCACGGTGCGTACTATGTATATGTACCCTGCGTGCTTACCGGCGCTGCTACAAGTATGTACGTGTATCCTCCGCGGTCCCAGGCCCGCCTCGAACTCCACGCAAGAGTAGCCGTCGCCTGAGGCCGTCACAGTCGCAGACAAGGGACGGCACGTCGACGTCGGGTCATCTCGATACGTACAAGTACAGCCTCTTGTGCGCCACTCCATCAAACCATCAAAGCGCCAAACACGCGCCAGTCTCAAATAGGCACGACAGCAGCCGGCCAGACTAGCCGTAGCTTGCGCGCGCCCTGTTGTTACCATTATTATGCTTCGCCCTGAAGGCTGTCAGATCCGGCGACCGACTCCCATAACCGCCGTTGCGGAGTATTCAGCCCCTCCTGCGAGCAGACGGCATTTGGCAACGCAGTCGGCGAATGTCTCGCCGCTGTAGTCGACGGCCATGGACCAGCTACCTATAGAGCTCAATGTCACCACGCTGAACTGCTGGGGCCGCAAGTACACGAGCCCCCACCGAGAAGTGCGTATGGCAGCGATAGGACGCTACTTAGCAACGACGGAACCAGCGCCGCACATCGTCGCCTTACAGGAGTGTTTCGAGCACGACGACTACCTATCCATAAGACGCGAAACGCGCTTTGCCCTGCCCTTTGGCAAGTTCTACCATAGCGGCCCCTTCAGTTGTGGACTGGCTATCCTGTCGCGATGGCCTATCGAGGAGAGCAGCAGTATGCGAATTCCAACCCCATTTCCCCGCCTCGAGCCGTCGCCAGAAGCAGGAACCTCCGTCTAGGCGTCTAGGCGTCTCGGCTTGCTCGGGGTGGCCAGCCGTGTTTCACTGCTTCGGCCTTTGGACTATGTGAGAAGATTCACTAACGCCCCATCGTGACAGTGGTTCCATTCTCGCTTTGTGGGCGCCCGGCAGGCCTGCTTAGGGGCGACTTGTTCATGGGAACGCCAGGCGTGGCATGCGCGCGTATTCGTTACGGTGAAGGCGAAGAGGATGTCGTCGAGATATTCAATACAAACGTACTGGCTCTTCCCGTTCGGTTCGACGTAACTCGATGGACGATTCAAGCCCAGCTAACGAGATGGCAGACACATTCTAGCTACGATCCTTCGCAGCATAGTAGCTATGCCGTCCACCGTTTGTCGCAAGCAGTGAGTTATCCTCGAGCCCCGCTTTCTTCTCGTGGCGGGTCATTTCAAGAGTGTGAAGAGTCCCATTGAGACTACAGCCAGGTCTTGAAGCGCATTCCACGGTCCCGCAATGCTCCGTCGAGTTGACAATAATTAACTTGATGTGTTGCAGTGGGAAATCGCAAAGCTTGCGCGCAACGCCACCGAACGTGGCCACCTCGCTGTCGTGCTTGCCGGCCTTAATGCTGCCCCTTTCTCGCTGCCGTACCGCTTGCTCACGTCGCATGCCACTATCCGGGATACCTGGCGCGTGTTGTATCCAGATAGCTCATTAGGCTCAACATCTCACGAGCTGGAGCGTGCTCGTGGTCGTCCTATTCCCAGTATGCAGTTTTCCACCTTGCCCCTTAACACCACAAAATTCTTACTTTCATATGAATCGATCAAACATATACTATAAGCGGGTGGTTTTTAACACTCGAGCTCGTCTAGCGGCTGCCTTCAACATAAGCGAAAATGGCGTGACGAGCAACAGCGCTTACAACACATGGGCATGGTCGAGCTCTGAGCAGCGAGCTTTGCGTTCGGGAAAGCGACCGATGCTTATTTCACCCGAGGCACCGGACGAGGACGGTCAGCGTGTAGACTACATCTTCTTTTCCAGAGGCGGCGACCCGCATGTCTTTCCTACCGATTTAAGCGAAATTCTCAGCGCGCACAATACCTACACAGACGACGGCGTCGGGCCTGCGCCATCGCCGCCCGGCTGGGTTGTCAGGGACGTGCGCGTAGGGCTTATGGCGCGCCATCCGGATCTTGGGATTAGTCTCAGCAACCATTTCTCTGTCGAGGCGTCGCTGCTCCTTCACACCCCAACACCGCGTCCCCACCGCCGTCGACGCCAATCCGGCTCGCGATCTAGGTCTAGGTCTAACTCGCGGGCTCCGTCCCCGGCATTGGGAGACGAAGCAACGATGTCTCCGAAGCGATCCGGTACCGTAACCCGGAGCCAGACTCCACGAGCCACGCCCACGCCCACCACAGCCAACCCCCTTTCAAATACCGGGCCAAAGGACAAGGAAAGGGAAAGAGGTAGGCTGGCCACCTCGCATAGCTTCACCTCCACGGATGCCGGCATATACACCCTCGGCGCGCGGGCGGCAGCCATGGAACAGGGGACGTACCTCCAGTCGCCCACCGCGTCGTCGTACCGCCGTGGATCCCGTGATCGCGCCGCCTGGGACCACCAGCTCTCGAGTCTCGAGCTCGGCTCCCCACCCCGCCTACCCCTCGCCGCCTACGACGAGATCATCCACCAGATCGGCACCCACGCCGTGCGCATGCGCACCCGGCGGCAGCTTGGCATCGCACACTTCGCTCTCTGGACCGTCATCCTCGCCGCCAGCTACGTCGGCATCTGGTTCCTCCCCGACGGCAAGGGCGCCTTCGCCCTGCTCGTCGCGGGCAGCCTGGGCTTCGCCGCCGGTGTCGCCACCCTGCTGCTCGCCTTGTTCTTCTACGCCGCCGAGCTGAATAAGCTGGACGAGTTCGAGTGGGAGATTCGCAATACCAAAGCCGTTACCAGCGGCATGAGCCCAGAGGCCCTCGCGCACCAGGGGAGCGAGGAAGAAAAGCCATGGTGAAGGCGGTTACCACCAGGCCCTCGAACGGCGATAATGAAGAGTATAACCTAGTAATATTTACATGGGTATAAGAGGGCCGCGGGTTGACCACCGTACTATGGCGAATGCCCTTTACGCTCTTACGGTGCAAACTTGAGCCAGTGCAGAGATACCTTTTTATCGCAGGTCCATAGGAGGATAGAGCTTGATTGTCTCAGTAGGTGTGTAGGGCGTTATTAATACCATATAAACTTATACAGGTCCGATTTGTCTCCGGGTTTGTGATATAATTCTAATACTGGTATCCTGTTGTGGCTGTGCCTCCGATCAACAATAAAACCTTAGTCCCGTATACTTTGCAGAAGTGCCGTTGTGAATACTCTGATCCAACACTGAGTTTCTTCTCTGAGATGTGGTGTTCCTAGGGTTATGTTGAATCTTCACCAGCCCATATTCATCATTCTCGGTTCCTGATGCAAAGCCCTATAAGCTGCCATATGGGCGGCATCGCAGGGTCTGACGGTTACACACCCACTCTCAACCCCTCTCCATGCTTCAACCATTCCCTTCATGGCCGTAGTTGGCGTGCCCGTCCCCAGAACTCCGTACTCTGCAATGCCTGGTATCCCATCATGTAAGTAGCCGGGCATCGCTCCGGTCCCGTCAAACGGCGAAATGCCAGTCGAGTCGACATCCACGACTCGGCGAAATGTATAGCCGAGGAAGGCCGTCTGTTTGCGGACCTTAAGTACGGTAGCCCTGGTCTTGCGGTCGCGGAGGAGGCGATCCCGTGGTCTCTTGCGCTCGCGCCGACCAAATATGCGCACAAACGCCTTCATCTGGTCCGCGAGTGGCGTTTCCTCCCCCTGCACTATTGTGGGCGGCTGTGTGTTGCCGCTGCTATTGCCGGCTGCCAAGGCGTTGATCTCTCTGTCCATGCGCTTGAGGCGCGTCGAGTCGTACGGCGCGGCTACGAATTGCGCCAGGGCCCCGCGCGTGTGGCGCGGAAAGCCGGCCAGCTGAGCCTGCATGGCCGCCGTTTTCTGCGGGCTGCGGCGGATCATGACCGGAGGCGGGGGTTGGGCGGCGTGTGGTGGTGGGGGTGATACGGGCGGCGCAAAGGGCCCCTGGGTCGCCATCGCCAGCGGGTTCACCTCGAGGGCTGGCTGTACTTCCGAGATTTCCGAGTCGGTATCGTCGTCCCCGTCCCCGTGCGAGTCGGACCAATCCGAGATAGGCTCCTCCTCGTCAAAGTAGTGGGTGTCCTCGTCGTTGGCGATACGCGGCACGAACGGCGGCGTAATCAGGTGCAGCTGCTCCCAAGGGATGTCGCGGAACCACTTGTGTGCCTTGATATCCTCGGCATCGTGCGGGTAGACCGAGCGCGCCCTACCATCTCTCGGTCGCAGGCGCATGCGGCTCATGCTGGACATCGATGGGTGCTCGGCTCCCGTCTCATGTGACCGATACCGCTTTGACGACAGGCGGCCGTCGCGCGCACACACGAGGTTAGCTATAAGATCCATGCACCGTCTCGAGACTAACGGACGCGGTGGGAATGCGAACGTCTGCTCGTGGTTCACAATGTTCCGTTTGGTCTGCTGCCGGCCACCCTCCTCCGACAGAAAGGGCGTGTGGCCGTACAGGCACTCGTACAGGATGACGCCGAGGCTCTACTAGTCGCATCTTGCATCGTAGTCGCCCTCGCGGATGACCTCGGGAGCCATATACTGGCTCGTGCCCACGCACGACCGAGCAGCGCTGCGGTTGCCGCAGCGGTTGCGCCAGTTGAGCAGCGGCTCGTCACGAACTGGTGATGTCACCTTCGTCAGCAGTGGCTGGCGCTCGTGCTTTTGCATAGCCTGTGTCACACCCTGGGCCCATTTCATCGTGCCTTGGAGGCCTTCTGCGCGGTCAGCCGCATCACCTTCCACAGCGAGGCCGAGCTTGTGAAGCAAGCTGTAGCGCTGGGTATGATAGTAGCTAGTGTCGTGGGACCAGTGGCCGTCGAAAGCCAGGCCAAAGTCGGATATCTTTAGGTGGCCCGTGGCCGAGATCAGGAAATTGTCGGGCTTGATGTCGCGGTGGATGCAGCGCAGTGAGTGCGCCTCTTCGATGCAGAGGATCATCTCGGCGATATAGAACTTGGCCACTGGCTCGCTCAGGATATTCTCGCGGATGAGGAGACCCAGAAAATCCCCGCCAGGCATGTAGTCCATCACGAGATAGAGATTCCCGGCGTCCTGGAAGCTGGCAATGAGAGGGACAATCCTACACCTCGAAATCAGCTGCAGCCTCAACACGAGCCAAGCATCAATCCTTGGTCTTACCACCTTGATCCCTCCGAAGCAACAAGGAAATCTCGCTCAGCTCGCAGATGCCCTTCCTGGCTCGTCCTCAGCATGGCAGATTTGCGAATCACCTTCATTGCGTACACACGGCCGTCCCGCTGGTAGCCGTCCTTTTCTGGTTTCTCGCGCACGAGCCGGACAACGCCGAAACTTCCCTTTCCGAGCACCTTGAGAACCTCATAGTCGTTGGCTAGATCGTTGTGCTCGCACCTCATGGCACCGATGCTTCTGGCCGCTAGGACTCGGCTCTCGCGGAGATGATTTGTCTCCCGCTGACAAAAGCGAGCCCGCCGTGTGTCCTTTTCTGCCCGGCTCAAGCCGAGGCCATGGTACAGCTCGCTTTCCAGGTATCTCCGGCGAAGTGAACGGGGAGAAGGTTTGTTAGTTTTTTCATTGAAGTATGTTTCTAGATATATCTTGGCAGCGGCAGCCCTCTCGACGGTCAGAATCGTGGGCGGCGACGGCTCTATTGCTTTTTCTTGGATTGTAGTCAGGCTTGGGTCTGTCATGGCCGAGAGAGTCTCGGGCTTCTTGTGATGGACTATGCTCGCCGGTCTCTGCTCCACGGGGTCGTCATCTTTGGCAGAGAGCTTCGACTCGAATGAAGTCGCCCCCGTCGTACCGGTGCCGTTGGTAGGGCCCGAGGACTTGCCGCTCGAATTTGTGTTGCTGTTCGACGTTGATATGGACAAGATGGCGGGTGCGCTGGCTGGCATCATCTTGTCTGCCGCTCTCTCCATTGAGCGAATGGAGGGCCTCGATTTTCTCCTGACGCGGTGAATCACGGTGACTTGTCCGCCAAACTGACATCTCAGAAAGGGGAGAGACATCTTCTGGAAGAGGCGGCGCCGATCGGGCGATTGCTCGCTCGGCAGGGACGAGAGGGGCGGCCATCGTGTCGATTCCCTCGTAGATTGTCCTGACGCTAGGTCAGCCGTGTGAGTTATTGAGAAACAACCACGGCATCCACTGCGGACGGAGAACGCACCACTGTTGGTCAGGGACCGGAGGCGCGACATCATCGAGCCTTGACGCCTCAGCTTCCGCGGCCGCTCAAACCGCTCTGACATTGATGCTGACGTGGACGACGACGACGAGGCCGTCGATAACGTCTCGTCATCTAGCACAATCGTCGGCATAGTGCTGGCACCGGCAAGACCACAGCGTTACCAGCAATACCGCAATCCCGGGGGCACCATGGGCGACGACGGCTGGGAAAACTATACTACAACAGCCAGAAAGAAGGAATCCTAGCTCATCGAACCCCGTCTAGAGCATGGCATGGAGCAGAGGACGGCATCCGCTGACGCTGTTGGACCACGCCTTGATACGAGGCTACGCGTTCGTACGATGTTGGTATCTGGGTGGGAGGACATCGACGGCCCCCCCCCTCCCCCGAGGGGAGTGGTTATACCCGTACCTTAGCTCACCCCAGCGCCTTCTTTCGCTGGTTAGCCATCGAGGTTTCCCCTGCCCGTCCCAGCAGTCTTCGGGGAAAGGGCAGCACGGTATCATAGGCGGGCCCCTCCTTCTAGATACCAGTCTCGAGACATGAGATACAGGGAGTAAGCCACCACGGCCAGGGGCGCCTTGGCTACTTGTTTGCCTACATAGGTGCCTAAGTAGGTACGTAGCTAGGTACTTAGTCAAGTAGTCAAGGTAAGCTTAGTCCATAGGCAAGATTATATACAAGCCCAAGTCTGCAAAGCAGTGGCTATCAATCAAGGAACTGTAGGTATTGAGTTACGAGGATAGAGATAGAGTGTAGTATTGATGAAAATTATATCCCACTGACAGAGGTATCTTGATCGCCATGCCTACCTATAGAACAATCGGCAAGCTATACGCACATACGAAATTGTTCTCCGAAACCAACTTTTAATTACGCCATAGATGCAATGCCGACGCCATCCCTTGTAACATCTTTTTTCTCACATCCAAGCATGCCTGGATCCCCACGGGGACACGTGCACGTCTGTGGCTAAGCAGCGCGGGGCTGCAGACGAACTGCCAGGAAGCTCGTTCGTGGACATGTTCAAGACGAGCCAGAGGGGATAGAAATCAGTAACCAGATAGAGTACACCCGGGTCGGTAGCCGCTGATAAGCAACAGTCGAGAGTGAAGACGGCAGTACCAACGGCAGCGTGGGCCACGCGTCAACTAGATATCGCCTATTTGATGCCGAGCAACTTGATGTCAAAGACCAACTGGCTATTGGCGGGGATACCCGGTTGCGCCTTGCTGCCGTAGGCAAGGTGCGCGGGGATGGTAAGTCGTCGCTCTCCACCCACCGACATTCCCTGGACGCCAACATCCCATCCCTTGATCACCTCACCCGCGCCGACCTTGAAGCTAAACGGCCTGCCCTTTTTATTGGCTGAGTGCCGAGTCAGTAAAGGATGAAGAAATAGGACCAAGGGGGTTTGCTTACAATCGAAGACTTTACCATCCGTGAGTTTACCAATGTATCGGACCTCGACCCTGTTACCCTTCTTTACGTCACGGCCGCTACCAATCTTGCGATCGTCAATAGTGACGCCCCCGACGACCTTAACGCCCACCGTGGCCTTCCCGGCAGCGGAGCCAGTAGGGCCTTGCTCAAGGTTCTTGGCAAATTGGACCTTCTTGTCGCCCTTGACCGGAGTATCCTTTTCAGCCTTTGTTTCCTCCTGGTTAACGGCTTCGCCCTTATTGTTCTTTAGCTTCTTCTGCTGCTTCTTGCTTAGTTTGCTCTGATCGGCCGAGTCAGCCTTGGCAATCATGTCGTCCAGGCTCTCGGGTTCCTGCTCGGCGGGGCGCTTGTTCTTGCCCTTCTTGGACTCAACTAGCTTAGGAGCCTCATCTTCCTCATCTGATAGAATCTCGGTGACGCGGGGGTCTTTGATATCATCAAGCTCATCGACTTCTGAGTCGGAATCGTAGTCATCCATGCCGCCGATGCCCTCGGGCAGCTCATAGTCCTCATCGTCCTCCTCGTCAGAATTATTGACGTCGTCCAAGTCGACAATGTAGTTGCCAGTAAGGTGGATAGCATGTGTGCCCTTGACAACGAAGAAGACCTGCTCCTCCGGGCCGATAGTGACATCTAGAGGCTGTTGGTAGTTCTGGAAGTGCTGTGAGCGCGCAAGAACAAGAAGAAAAGGAGGAAGAGGGGCTTACACGCTCGGTGTCCAGCGTGCAAAGAACTAGCTCCTCGATTTCTACGTCACTGGAGGATATGCTCTCGTCATCATCGTCGTCGCTGGATGTAGCAGGCTCCTTTCCCTTCTTGTTTGCCTTGCCGTTGGGCTTGGCATCGCTGTCGTCCATGTCCTCATCCGAGTCTTCGGCCTCGGCGGCAGCGATGAGCTTCTTGATAGCTTCGGCCTTGGCCTTCTTAGACTTGGCCTTGTCGCTGGGGCCGCCATTGGGCTCGTCGTCATCATCTTCGTCGTCGGAGTCCTCATCATCGTCACCGGCCATGAGCCTCTCTAGGTAGTCGTCACCAATGTCCCTATCTAGAGAGGGGCGTTTGCGGATGAGTTTGAGGGTGGACCGAGGAACACTGGGAATGTTTCCGTCCTCATCGGCCTCGGGGGGTTCAGTAGGGTCAAGGGCGGCCATGGTGATACGATACTATATGAGAGAGATAGATGCATCAGCAAGGGATCGCTGCCAGATAATCCAAGGTATCCAACAGAGCAGGCAAGCATCAGGTTCGGACGACAGACGAGCCCCCCGTTCATGATGAGCTCATCCACCATGCCGGCGTTAACATGGGTGAAGTTCTACTTACACAAGCGTTCGGCATGCTATCCTCCTGCATGGCAGGCACCATGACGCCTAGGGGCGGGACCTCAAGCCCGTAGAGAGCAACCGGTGTCATCGACATATTGGCGGATGGATGGAACGAGACGGTCCTGTCTATCGCAAAAGCACAGAGGGTGAGAAGAGCGGCGAGAGCGGCTTGGGAGGGGGGACGCCGGACAATTGCCTTTGGGCTGATGATCCGTGGAGAAGGGAAGGCTTCTTGCGACTCGGATGGGAGTGAAGGTGAAGAGAGAAGCAGTCTGGTTCCTCAACAGCTCAAGGTCAAAACTTTTTTTTTTTCAAGCAGCAGAGGACGGAAAAAAAAAATAAGTAGGCGGCCATGCTGCAGGTCGCGACCCCACTTTCCCCAAAACGCAGCCACCGCCTCGCAGCTACAACCCGCCAAAGAGCCACTCCAGAGCACCGCTAATGCACAGTACACTCCACTACCCGTTGCGCCGCAACCTTGGGCCCCGGCGTGTAGTAGAGGCAGGTTGCGGTGTTGTACTTTTGCAGGGTGCTTCAGCAAGATAATGACATCTCAACGCTCAACAATCGGAACTGGGCAATAGAGGACGTGCGCTTAAAGGCGGCTGGCCAGGACATATTTAAGCTTTGTGGGTGTGAAGGATCCTTCATTTTTGTTGTTTGGCTGTGGAGAGGTACCTCAGGTCAACGTAGGCCGGGCTATGCGGGTACTTCCATGTGCCACTTTATTTACGTGCTTTGGGCAAGTATCTCCACACTCAAACAAGCCGACTTATAAGTACTTCCATGGCATGGAATGGAACCCCTCCCAGTCGGTTAATTCACTATCACATACTCCGTATCACATATCACCTGCTGTTAATCAACCTGGTGGCTTGCTGCCGGTCTTACTATGTAAAACATGCACGTCATCACAGAGAAAGGGTCCATCTTGATCTAGCCAGAACCGTGGCTTGTGTTCTTAACGATGTATGATAAATCAACAATACACTTCCGCGACTCGACTTAGGTGCCTAGGTAGGTACTAGATAGTCTACAGTGCTGTAGATGGGTGTCCGACCCACTCACTTAGGTCCATTTGAGCAGTAGGTAAGTACCTACACCTAACCTGAGGGAGCGAAAATTCTCACCTAGACTCGAGCCATGTACGATACTCCGGTTGTAACTAAAGCCTGCCCTCCTCTCGGATTCACTCATCGGCGCCAATGGAATTTATCATAGGGACAGACTGGAAGACATTGAAATGCAGGAACACTCTCGATTTGTGTTACAGGCTTACAGCTACTATGAGGTACCGACTCGGTCGTAGTTAAAAGTGGAGATTTGTCTACCTGAAAGGCCCTGAGGCTGAATCGGACAGCACTTGGTCGCCGAATCGAGATCAACCACCATGTGTCAAGGGGCTACCTAGCTTAGGCACCGTATCTAGACCCTGAGCCTAGATCTTTCTCCTGCCCCCAGCCACGGCTCATCCTTGAATCATGCAGTGGCCTCGATAGCGGCACCGCTCGCTGCCATCAGTTCCCCGATGTGCTTTTCGATCGTCATCTCTTGACGAGGCAGCCCTGTCAGCAAACACCTCGGAGGGAGGGAGAGAAAGGGTTAAAACAAAAACTACAGAGGCAAGAGTAGACAGCAGCTAACCTTTGGTGTACTCCTGGGGCCGGTCCCCGACCTCGAGCTGCTCGCAGGTGAGCTCGACAAGCGCACGCGGGAAGTACTTGGGCGTGGCGCGGGCGTACGCGGCGACGAGGTCGTTGCCGTTCGTCACACCACCTATCATAAACGCCCACGGGTTAGCTCCGCGCTTAATATAGGATCTTGGACATCGCGGCATTCCTGCCGGACGGGAGGGCAAGACGACGAGGCTTGGTTGGGGCTTGGGCGGCACATCCCCCCGGCCTGGGCCCATCGGGACTCGACATACCACTCGACCAGAAATTACCATCTTGGATCCATCGCAGCTCGTGGCCTCTCATGCTCTTCGGGCCGTACCCTTTTTGTCTGAGGATATCTTGCATACCCCTGGGCCCGCAAATGTCCCGGCCCTTGAGGAGGCCAGCGGCGCCGCATACCACGATTCCCGTGCACACTACAACACCCGGCTGTCAGTTATCCCTCTTCCGAGCGTCACTGATGGCTTGTTCGCCTTGTGGGCGCCTTGTGAGACCCGGCTCGTCTCCGTAAAGGAGACTTTCTACCCTTGCACAGCCAAAATGGAGGGGGTGGTGTTCCAGCAACTACTGACCACTCAGAATATCGACGCCTTCCGTGGCGCCCTGCTGGCGCAACCATTCGATGGCGCCCTCGGGGAACTCAGAAGAAGGGTCCGGCCCAGGTACGTAAACGATGTCGAGCTTGCCCGGCGCAACTGCTGCATCGCTGTAATGGTCGGTCGCGACGACGGCCTGGTTAGACGTCATAGGGATCCTTTCGCCTGCCGGCACCGAGCCGACGTAGTGGATTTCGACTGACGGCGCGCTGTCGATGACGGCCTTGGGAATTAAATCCGCCAGCACCGAGAGGTATTCGTAGCTCATGGACCCGAAGATGTCAACACCTGCCGCGTCTAGTAGCTGGCATTCCGTGGGGATGAAGACGCCGATGCGGATCACCTTGCGATCACCCGTTGCGCGAGACACCTTGTTGACATCTTTGAAGACAGGCATTTTCTTCTTTTTGGCTTTGCGTTCAATTTAGGACGATATATTTTGTTCTGATGTGAGGATTATAGCCCGCTTGGGACTGTAGTTGAGTAGTGGACTGGAGGGTTGGTGTAGAGAGACAAATATCAGACAGGACTCGGCCTTGAAATTGCCAACATCAACCCACATTTTATATATCTCTCCCGGCTTGAGACTATCCCTCATAGTAAAGGTCTTTTCATGTATACTCCGGGACTGGTCGGCGCGACGTTATAGATGGCATGAGGCAGTTTTCCAGGCAGTTGCTTTAACGGTGTTGTATGATTGGTCAATTGACTTCTCGCCTACTTAGTAGACTAATTGTCTCTTCAAAGCTCCGGTCTCCACCGGATCTATTAATTCAAATTCGGGTATAGACACAGCATTGAGCGGTTTACACCCGAGCACTGCCGGCATGAGGTTCGGATAGCCATTTTGAGTGAGTGATTATGAAGTCTAATTATATGGACGTAACCGACCTATTGAATGCCTACGTTCGTAGCTTGACTTGGTCTGTTGGCCGGGCTTGAACTGTCTCAAGCATTCGAGTTAACTAAAGGAGCCAAACTATGGCATGCCGGGTGTTATTTCACTAGATGGGATCTTCATTTAGCATTAATTTTGGCAAGATAAAATCTTCAGGAGCAATACGACAACATCACTGATTGTTGTTAGCTTCTAATGTCTATCAACTATGGTTGACATCCGGCCTTCTCCGCCCCGGCCGCGCCTCATAAGTATTGCTCATGCCTATATACATCGTAATTAGGTATTATCGGGCTAGGTTTTGCTCATTACCTGGGTTGCCATGCCGTGGCAAACCCCTTCGTCCTAGCTGGGCTAGCCCGCTCCCGAATCGGACTGAACGCAACCTTTCGCGTTCCGGAAGTCGATGCCCAAACTCGGCCATTCGTCTTCCATTCATCATTCCTCGCCGTATAAACGAATGCCAGCAGGAAGATTCCTCGATTCCTGCATTCTGCTCCTAGAACTCCGAGAGCCCAGAAAACTGATCCCATATCTAGAATGCCAATGCCAATGCCATGCATATCACATCAAGTCCTCTATTTACACACGCTCCTAAAAGCTGCTGTTCAAAACTACAAACGTTCGGCGTCTGATATTCCTCAAGTGGGAATTGCGAATCGAAAGAAAAGGCTCGTTTGGACCGGCGTAATGTTGAGCCAATAGGTAGCCCCGACGAGAAGTATTAAATTCAAAAAGTGGTAAGTCGCTATGAAAGAACCTCTGCGATGAATGACTTCGCTCTTTGCCGTGTGACTTTCTTGCTCACTGTGTATACGAGATCGTGTGTGAAGAAATGCATGAGCTGGGCCTGCGCAGAGGGGATGGAACCGTAAAGGGGCGCAACGAGGGGGAACACAAGATAGTCGACAAAGTTGTTCTTCAGGCTGCGGTGCGAAAAGCACATCCCTTTGGCTAGACCGGCTTCTTGCATTTCCTTTTCGCGAGTAGTTGCGCCAATCTTGTGGAAGCGCTCGTACAGGAAAAGCAAAAAAGCACATTCCACGAGACCGACGGTCCGCAGAACCTTGCAGATCTGGAAGATCCAACCAACGTTATGAGGGTCAGAGCCGCCTTCTGTAACCGCCATATACAAGGTCGATGTAACAACCAAGATGGTCATTTGGAGAGGAAGAAAATGGGCCTCGAATAATCGGTGGGCGAGTAGAAACGTGCGCTGCCAGTCAGGTTCTTTAATCGTTTCAGAAATAACCTCAGCGTAGATTCCGCTCTCAGGGGTTTGCTCTGGGTCGACATCGAAATGATTCTTGATGTACGTATCATTGGGGTGTTTCCTATAGTTGGTCAGCGGCTGGAGACTAGGTCACCAAGGTGCGATGATATCTTACAGAGCAAGATGAAGGGGACGGAAAGCCCTCGTCGTATGTTTGCGCTCCTGCCAGAGCTCTACGAATTTCCTCATCGCGAAGCCTACATCAAGAGCTCCCCACATATGTCGGAGTGCCTGCTTGTAACGTGCTGTGATGTCATTGGCGATTCGATGGACCCCTTCACCACCATCGCCTTTCACGTTGCTCTGACTGACCGGACTGTGAATTGTCCTGACCGTCAAGTTCCCGTTCAGTGCAAAAAAGCACTTGAGGTACATGTGTAGATCCTCACCAATGGCCTCAGAGTCGCAGTCCCAACCACCAACTCGGTCGACCAGCTGGAGCGGAAGAGAATAAACTGAAGTAGGCGGTGCAATGGATGAACCACGGTAGAGACCGGACATGCCGGCAGCACCCCACAGAATATCGGCAACTCGTACTAGAGCTGGGACTTCGTGGGCATTGCGATCGAAAATAATAGGCGCTGAATACAGCGTAGTTGTCGCTGTTTCAGGATTTGAGGTATGCATGTTTGTGAGCAGAGCGAAGTAATTCGATGAAAGATGACTGTCGGCTACATAAGAAAGGGAGTGTTAGCAACCGGGCAACCGTTTTCTTGCTTTCTTTTCTGGAATACGGGTAGATAACGCACCGTCGATTCCCGTGATGATCACGTCCTTCCTGAGGCTGAGGGGGTACTTTTCACTCAGCTTACGGCCGGCCCAAGCCATGTTGCTTCCCTTTCCGGGGGATTCTCCGGGGATGTCAGATGGGTGCAGTGTGAAATCAATCGACCGAAACTTCTTGGCGAATTCTTGAATTATCGTCATAGCCTTGACCTCAACGTCCACTTCACGGGACTCCATCGCGAGGTAAACCTTCATTCTAGTCAGCCACGCCATTGCCTCAATTTATGGAGACGATGTCAATCAATAGAGAGCCAAGAAAAACCCGGATCCTGGACAAGCTCGATGCAACAAAATCAATCTACTCACATCGTAAGTGTCACGCGCTAGTGGGTGCGACGCCATGACATCCAGTGTTTCCCGAAGCGTGTCCATCTCTTCCTTGTAATTAGGAATAATTATAGCATGAATAACGTGATCAATGCCATTCTCCGTATCAGCGAGAAATTCGGTCTCGGTATCACCCGCCTCGCTAGCTGCCGTCGAAGAAGGCGAAAGCAACTCCTTGGAAGACGTTAGGGTCTCGGAGCTCGAAAGGGACGTGAAGGAGCCCCGGCGGCGATGCGACAGCTTGTAATCCTTGAGCGATCTACTGCGGGCAGTCCTCTCCAGGCACCTGGAGATGTCGAAGATGGACCACATGGAACGCAGCGGGAAAGACGAGACCAAGATATGAATAGTCAAGCAATAATAGGCGAAGATGAGCGTCCAGATGCCGCCGCCCTCGTACGAGGTGGGAGTGGTGAAGGTAATGCGAGCAGGGCGGCTGAGCGAGTCTCCTTCGGCGCGAGTCAGGGTGAATCCCGACGCGGCGGCTTCCCGAGTTATTACATAGTATGCGAGGGCGACGACGGAGACCATGGCCAGGCCAGGCGCCCGCCTCGTCACCCAGATGAAAAGCATCGACATGGCGGCGGCGAATGGGCTGGGTACCAAAACAAAGCCCAAGGCAATTGGCGTCCTGTCCAACAAGAGAGCGACGGTGCGATGAACCGAAAGAAGAGAGAGGAGGGACGGGACGCGGCCACTCGGTAATGGCTGGCAAAGGAGGAGGGTAACAGCGGAGAGTCTGAAGGGAGCTGGCACTCAGAGCGCAATGGAAGTCAGTGCGCCCTCAAAGCTAGTCCACGCTGCCATACACACAGGTTGGGGATCAGTCGACGCGGATTATTGGAATGAGAAGAAAAAAGGGTACAGCAGTCGAAGAAATTCCTAGTGCTGGTAGGGGAGAAGCGAGTCGGGCTGGGGCGCGCAGAATTACATACAGTGTAACGACGAAGGTAGTGATAATCTGAAAAGGGGAGCCTTGTCTTTTCTAGTACGGGGGGAAATTGAAATTAAAGAGAAATTAGCAGCCATTCAGGGAGGACCCAGGTACACAGTAAAGGCAGCTCTGGGACGGGAAGGCAGCTTATTATACAGGGGAGGGTGGGGCGGATTACCGCTTATGTACTAGGGGCTCGAGACCACGGATCTCTGCGAGTACCGCTAAGTAGCCCAGCAGATTTGGGCCCAGGCTACAGCTTTAGCTGCAAAAACTGTGCACCACTGGGCCGCCCAGGTGCTTTGTCTACTAACTAGGTAGAGTTCTAGATAGTACTTATGTAGCGTACCTGTTTAGCTCCTGTGTCATGATGCCATTGGCAGCGGCTGTAGTCCTCGCGTGAAGCTTAACCTCAGCCTGTACATACGTAGTAGACGCCAAGTTAGCATCAGTAGGTAACATGTTGTATACAGATGCTACCTGTTACGTGCCTCGCCTCCAGCGTGAAATGTTATGTACTGGGGAGTAGGCAGTACGGTGCATGTACGGTGTACCTACCAAGTAATCTATCTATTTCCTGTATAGGCCACCGTGCAAGCGCCGGCAGACCTGCGTAGGAGTATGTCGTCCGGTTGTCATGGGTAAGATCTGTAGATGCCCACCAAGCCCCGTCGGCAGACTGCTATGTCACGAATGTCTTCGTGTCGCCTGTGTTGCAACAGTTGTTGTTTGCCGTCTTCCGATCGGATACTGGATGGATGTTTATGAAAACTGAGGTCCCTCGGGCGAAATCGAAGCAGACAGCCGAGGCTTCGCATCCATGGGCAGAGCCTCGTGCTGCTGCTCGTGGCGACACAGCATTCAAAGCAATAGCCAATGAGGGTGGCGTTCCCGATAAGAGTTGTACTTATTGAGTCGAGGCAGGCTTTGGGGTGGCACAATGATCCTATCTTCCTGCATAGTGCAAGAGAACAATACTTCAGCACATACGGTACATGATACTACTAAGTAGGATACGTAGTTTGTGCGATGCCAATCTGAATATTCTATTATTACACCATCTCTAGTTAACCAACTTTTATAGTGCTAGGTACGTACGGTAAGGCTGAGTCGCAAGTTATAACCCCATTCTTACTTACACACTCTGACCGCCCCTCATCTACTGCCTTCTCAGCCAGTAGGTATACCTATACAGTAAGTAGTAGTGGTAAATTCTCTCTCTCTCCGTGGTGGGATATGGCGATAGTGCAACGCTGGGCCACGTCAGCAGCAGTACTAGATACGCCATCGCTAAGGTGCTTGAAATGATACCTTCGTGGGAGACAGGTAACAACCACAAAAGTGGTTGCCTAATGGCCACATCAGATCAACGGCGATAGTCTGTCAAGGGTCTCCGTCCAAATGCTGCTCTCCTTCCTTGTCGGTTGCAGCTATCTACCAAGTACAGTTGCATACCAAGAGGAGACACGCTGCGCAGGTGGCGTAGCATTGCATGGCCGCAATCAGATGTTTCTGGCCATCCTTCTTTGGTGGGGCTCTTCAACCTCAGCCAACTCCGTCTCTTCCATTTCGTCATTCGCCTTGCCCAGAGCCCCTACTAGGTATGCTAGACAGTGGTGCGCGTCTTAGCCTGGGTTGGTTTGATCCTACCATTAGAGTCTACTCCGTACTATGCATATATTCGGCGTGTCAGCAACTGCATGTGCAAGGCACGGTATATTCAGCCCGAGCTTTCATAGAGAGAATCACCACCGGTTGACGTTGAACGTGCCTAGACCCCTGGGGGAAAGGCGGGCAGCCGTAACCTTGCCAGTACATTTACACACTTACCTGCGTAAGAGGTGCTATCTGGGTGCCTGCTTGACTGCCTTGCTGTTGTGTAAGCCCCTGCTAATTTGAGAATTACGGCGTAAAGAACTACCTAAGGTACCTAAGTAAGGTGAGGGTAGCCAACTACCCAATGCTAATACTACTGCCTATTTACTTACTTACAGTAGGTACTAATCTAATCATGGCACCCCCCCCCTCCTAATGATGGTATGTAATGCTGTGCTTCCCCTGCCTAATACTAGTAAGATGGGCCGTGTGCTGCATAAGTACCTAGGGTTCTGCAGTGTACATGTACGTACTCTGTCCATGTAGTGCCGCTGGGTAGGCTGGTACCTACAGGTACCTGTCTACCAATGCACCAAATAGTTCAGCTGGCTCGACCGGTTTATCCTTATGGTCCGGTATCTACTATCTACGTATGCGCTTGTTAATGCGAGCAGGATAGCCTCGGCTGAAACCCACGAGTCAACCTCTGGTGGACATCGTCCGTCTTTATTGCCCCAATTTGCTGCCCCTTGAGTCCCATGGCAAAATTCTCTCGAGCTACCTAGATAGGTACTACGTATAAGTCGCACATCAAGCTGGACCGCTTGGCCGTGCAGCATGCATATTTGTGTTTGCTTTCCCACCGAACTGGCCTGACAGTTCATGTGACAGACCACACGGGCACGCCAAATAGTGGAGGCGCAATTTCCAACTGGCGAATCACATGCGTGCAAAGCCCCACGGAGCCCGAGTGCAAGCAGGTACCAAATTCGAACTCTAATGCTGGTCAGGGTGTTGGCTTCTTACTCGTAGTACACCACAAATTTAGTACCGGGGGTAGGTGCCTATCCCACGATGCTCAATCTGTGACTTTTTGACGTGTGTGTACGGAGTGCGTATGAGGCGATCCTTTGGTTTCGGTATTCACTTCGTTGGGTTACCTAAACTTGGTAAGTGTCGATAGAAGGACGAACGGCCAATCAAAGCATGAGACTATTCTCTAAGCAGAAATTGTACTGCCTAAGCGTACTTACTTACTTACTTTATAACCAGGTACTTTTACAGTATCAAAAGCTTGGCATTTTCTACACTTGGTAGGCGGCCTCTTTTAGGTATGTTACCGGTACTTGTACATACGTACCGGCCTCGATTTCTACTACTTACTACAAGTAGACAGTACATACCTAACTTAGGTACTCAGTAGAGACTTACCAACCTCAGGTAGGTAGGTGCCTTAAGTAGGTACTCTCCTGCCGTTGCTCTTAGTCTCTTCCTTTCGTTCTGCTTCCGCAGGAAATCAGCGGCAGACAATAAACAAGGAAGACTCGCATTAACTGCATACTCGAATTCCCACAATCGAATAGTCTGAAGGAGAAAGCCGTAAGTCGGCAGTCGCGGGCAACCTTCTCGCTTTGCTCGGAAACAAATGGCTTGTCAATCTCCGACCCGCCGTTATAGCCCATACCAAACCCGCATTGAATGTACAGTACCTACCGTGTCGTCTACTATAACTCAACGAGCTACCTGGGTACCTCATAGGACCCTCATAGATGGGTTTTACCATCCTGAATCGGAATAGGAATCTATTCTAAGCCATGCCGCTTTTAGCCTGAGCCAGGCCTGAGCCTGAGTAAGGCCCGCTTTTTTATAACCCAGCATAATTTTCTAATACACAACCTCGTAGTTGTAACGCCATACTTTACCTCTTACCGTAAATCCACTGAAATAAAAAGGCTGTTTATTACTCAGCGTAAAACGGACATTTATGTATTATAAAACGGTATGTATTACTCAATAAATAAATCTATACAATTACAATCGAATGGATGTTCGAGCCAGAGGGCTGCCAAAATGCACGCCCCGAGGCTCAATAATCCCCATGCCGCGGAGCAGGAAGACTGCATGAAGCAATGCTGCCGCGTATACAATGATTCAACTCAGTGAGTAGAGTTTCAATAGGAGCCTGCCGCGCGTTCCCTTGTCGGGGTATACAAAGAGCTCGTTGCTCCTGCTTTGCCCCTCCCTTGTTGGCCAGGCGCACTATCGCGTCACAGCCTCAGCCGATTCTATATTCATCACGCGAGCCTACCACTCTATCATCACCAAAGGACGTCACCGATTAAATCCCCGTGTTATCATGGGTGTGCTTTCTAAAATTGCAACAATCCCCATAATGGCCATAGAGCTTTGCGCTTTACTGGCCATTGGTTTTAATGGTGCGGGCCCAGCGCTAGAACCTCCCGCGCACCTCGGCATCTTCGGTCGGGTCGCCTATTACACTTTTCATCGTCGATTCAGGGACTACTTCGTCCCTCTCTACGCCATTGGGCTTGTCCACAGGGTTTTTCATATTCTTAAAGGAGACCTGCAGGGCCCTCTCTGGCTTAACAATCTGTTCTTGCTTTCGGGTTCTTGGCTCTGGTCTCTTACCATGACAAGAATGGAGGCAATCGAGTACAGTAATCGGCCATATACTGTGGACGAGGAAAAGCTATGGACCGAAGGGATAACAAGACGCGAGTTCTTGAAGCGCAAACGTGGGTAAACACGGGTTTATCAGCGCGGTGAAGAGACCAATGACGGCCTTATGTTGTGCGCCGGCAACACGAGAGCATTTTCACTGTGGGAAATGCGCCGAGTATTCAATTCCCTGCTGCTACCGAGTAACTATGAACTTCGAAGAGACCAACAACAAATAACATTAGACTGCAGATGGGCCTGTTGAGATGGTCCGACGTATTCGAAAGCAAAAACGTGGTCACAGCATCAACCTCATCTCTGGCGAACCTTTCTTCCAACCACATCATCTGGACCATTATTATCAGACTTACTTCGTCTGATCCATCAAAACGGTGTCCTCGGTGAGGCCGGCGAGACGCAAACGCCGAAGCCTCTGTTCTACGGTCAATTGCCTCGTCTGGACACAACCAGCTTCCCCTCAGTCATCTTGTTACCACTCGATTGCCCAGTCTACAGATCATCGCCACAATCCTCTTCCAGTGGGGTTGGCTGGCCCTACACATCCCCGACTCATCATGATCTGGTCATTGTTCTGCCGGCAAATTCATCTGCGAGTGATCGCCAATTCCAGGAGGTTAGACTAGGCCCCCCATAGCCTGTATTGCTGCTACCTGTTCCAAGCTGTAGGTTTCGTCATCTGCGTTCGCTGAACATCCGGCATCTCTCATTTTGGAAACAGCCTGTTGCCACAGGCACCTATGTAGTCTCTAAGTGCACGCCTTATCGAGATAAGTTGGTGTCTTGGACCGGCACCATCACAGTCTCAACAGAGCTCTTTCCACATCGATGCCAGGCAGGTGGGACGCTACTGCTCAGACGTCCAAGACCAGGTAGAGACATGTACCAAGCTTACAATAGTACTAGGAGATCAACTCAGATGGACTTCATGTGCTAGAAGGCTGTGCAACAGCATGCTGCAGTTCAGTTCAAGATGCGAACATCAATGTAGAAGGTGCGATGGCAAGGTAAGGTTAGGTAGATTTAGTAGATCTTTCGTCGAATCCTCCGCTCTAGGGCCTTTCTCATCGTCTGTTAGATGAAAAAAATAAGAATCGTAGCAATAAAGCCGATTCCTCCTGCGATACTGTTACTTATACTAAATAGGGGGAACGTGGAGCAGTCACCTACCATCTATATACTAGAGCGATTGCAAGGGATAGAGTACCTCATATATTAGTTTGATAGCTTTTTAGCTGCTTATCTAGTTGACACAGTTAGGTAGAGGGGGAGCCTCCGCATAGAGTATTGTAGCGGTCTAAAAGGTGTAGCTATTAATGTTGTGTAGAATGGATGGAGCAGGCTACATAGAAACCACTTGTGAGAGGTAGGCCTTACCTACGGGCCTGGGCGGTTAACGGTTAAATTGAACCCGCTATGTAGAGCCGTTTTGAGAACCGTATCTCTCTGCATAAAATAATGTCTGAGATTGACAAGGCAGCAGCATTTCCGCCCGGAAATGCAGATGAGACTCCCTACGGCACCTAGTATTACGTGAGACTCCAACTCCATACCACCAAGGCTAAGGTTCGTCAACCTAGGTACATATATGTAGTTATACGGATCTAATAACGTGTATATAGGTGTATTTATACACGCACGCTATTCTCGTGATTTCAGTCAGCCAAGCGTAGAGTTGTTACTGGTGATGTTATGTCGCACACAGCCTATAATTTCCCTATTGTTCCCAGTCAAGTGTGATGGAGTTGGTACCAGATTACCCGACCAGCCAGTTTGATTACGGGTACCCCTTTCTCAGCTTTCCGCATTAGCGAGGCATCTGGGTATCTGCGTGGCGCATCGGTATTCTGACTTTGTGGACTCTTTTGGACCCAGAGCTGATATGGCTGTGTTGAGTGAGGCTTGTCTTTGAAATCCCACTGCAATGCCGAAGGAAATCGTGATAACCACGTGCCACCAATGGCCAATGCCCTAGGCATATTTACGCATCATAGACGAGATAGCTCATCTTTTGCACAGGCCCTACAAAGGATGTTAGAAGGCTATCATTTAACATCATGTATGAGAGCTTCCTTTGTACCTTTCTGGCCTGGTAATTGCTTCACTTCGTGAAGCTAGAGCACGTTTGAATGTACCCACAGCCTCTATATTCCGAGGCGTCTATAATTAATCAATGATACTACGCAACGACGTTTCCAGAGCAAACGCTCGCCTCAAACTCAAACGTTCTTGTCAAATAACTTGGTGATCGGTTTCGCAGACTGCCCTGACATGTAAGTTGAACGAAGCACAACCCTACAACCGGGTCACTCACGTCGATGAACTTCTCAAGTTCTCTGTCTAGGTTGGAAAGGTCGTCCTTCCGTCGTTTATTGTCGGCAATGAGTTTCTGCTTACGCTTGAGAAGTTCCATTCGCTTCTGCTCAAGGGTCTCTCGCTCGCTCCGCTCGTGCTCGATTCGCGCCACCATCAAAGTATTCTCGTCATCGTCCGCGTGCTCGGGTTTTAGCGCTAAGAACTCTTCCACGGGAACAAGCGGAAGCTGCTGATACGAGTGACTATTATGTATGTCTATTAGCTCTTGCGCTAGTTCGGCTACTGGGTAGCAATATGAGTTCTGGATCTGTTCCAAGTAGCTCGAAAGCGGCGAATGTATACCAGCCATAGTGTTATTGAGGATCTTATTGTCTTCGCAGTATTGACTGGCATGGATACTTGTACTTGAGCTGATGAAAGCTAGGGCCACTGGCACGGCTTCTTCTACTTGTTCTTTGTTTTCCTGGTCGGGAAAAGAGGCATGAGCAACGGGGACTGACTCAAATGATTCACAAGCTGCGATCTCGCCTTGCAGATGTCGCTGTTCGTAATACAGATTCTGGAGCTGGAGGTGTAGGCGATCGACCTCTTGCCGGGCTTCGGAGGTTTGGGTTTTGGTCTGACGCGCAGCAAAGTTTGCGGCTCGATGGAGTCCTCGAAGCTGTGCCAAACGCGTAATCAGAAGCTTCTGCTGTTTCGAGATTTCGAGTTGAGCCTCCGTTGATGCGGCATCGATCGGGCCTGTGGCGGCAATCTGGTCGACGAGGCTTAAGGCTTGAAGACGCGTATCTCGGGAGGCTGCAAGCACTGTTGCAAGCTCTGGATCGGTCACGATCTCGTCGACGGCCATGGCTGATCTGGTTTCGGCGAAAGCAATCCTCCAAGTATCGTCCGTGTCTAGATCGATATAGCGGGCGCTTTGACTCGGGGTGACTTTGCACAGGCGTTGCTGCTGCGCTTGGGATGGCTTACCTAAACTCCGTAGCTACGTGCCACAACCAGCAGACGTGGGCCCTCAGCGCTGATTGGCCCCAGAAGGGGAGACAGCCGGGGTCACCAGAGGTCGGAGATCGGTACTTACCTATTCTCCAGGTACTTTAGACGCTACGGTGGCAACTGGTGGGTACCTTAGCTCAGCTCTGGTACCCATGTACCCATGTACCTACCTAAGTACTAGGTACCGTATGTAGATGGCTAATTCAGCCTCCCCAGCGCACCTGAATAATGTAAAGCCGCTTGACTCTGCACTATACTTTGCCTGCACGGCTCCGGTGTCAATCGTTGACAGAAACACTGTCGCGTAGGGCGCTTGTGTTACTATTATCTTCAGCAGGCAATATTTCGAATTGGATTTGTAGATGGACTTGGGCCGCATACCCGTGCTTGGTTGTTGAGTCAGTGCAGAGGTAAATCGGTATTGCTGCATGTACGTACTGAGGTGCTTACATAGGTCCTAAAGTACCACCTACCTTATGGATACTAACAGGGTTTCACCGACATCCTTGATGGACATACGGTACCTACGTAGTTGACCGATCACGCAGCTTCTTGCAATTCGGCCCCTTCTTTATTCTTTGCTAGGAAGTAGTTAACCTTAAATTGGCAAACGATTGCTTCTCTCACGACGAAGCCCTGGATGTTCCAGGTACACCGCTGTGCACCAGACGGCCATGACACCTGCCGGCGATGCTTGGGGTATACAGTACGGAGTACTTACTCATACATTTTGACGTCTCCGTTCTTTGTGGTTCTTGTATGTTTACTTGGTACGATTGGTTACCGAGGGCGCCTGACTACGGTACTCCCCTGGGTAGGGAGTTACTTAGGTACTTATTAGGTAGGTAGGTACCTCTTTGGCAGCGACAGACCGAACTCCACCACGGAATCCTTTCAGCTGGCCAATCTCCTTCCATATCCACTGCATGTGATTGATTATACCGATGTAGTCGAACAACTCAGTTCCTCGTCCATCTCGCTCCTGGTTGCTGCGTTGTGTTGCCGCTGCTGTACCCAATTTGCGTCGGCGTCCCCCCTTCGACAACACGCGCACCCGAGCCGCCGCGACGCTTCTCCCAAGCCGACACAATCGACCGAGTTCTCTCTGCGCCGTTGCGTTACTTTCCCCTTAAATCCCCCTTTCCGTAGGCCGTAGCCGACTCAATCAGCCTACATTGCGCTCGCGCCCGCCGCCGCTGCGTCCGTCATGGCCTGCTCTTCGTCGTACGCTCTGGGGTCCATCCAAGATGCCCCAGCGGCTGTGAGCTCCGGCGCGGCCCCCCACGACCGGCGGTCCGTGCAGCGCCGTCGCCACTCTTCGTTTGTGCCTCATCGCCGCAAGTCCCTGGTCAACCAAATCATGGACGGCGAAGAGGCACTTCTGTTAAAGGTATTTCCTCGCCCCCGGCAGTGGGCAACTCTGTGGCATTAACTCGAGAAAGGTTGACTTGTTCCTCTCCGACCTCGAGCGCCGCTTGGAATCCTGGGAGAGCTACGGCGATCTGACGCACCTCGATGCTAGCATAGCGAAGACGTTTTTGACTTTGCAGGCGGTACGAGAAAGGTGTTCACACGTATCCGAAGAAGTCATTGGGGCCGGTCGCCGTCGCGTCCAAATCATGGTTGAAACCCTCGATGCCAGGTACCAGGGAGCCCTGGCAAGAGCCGAATCTATGAACGAAAAGGCCCGCATGGGTATCGAACTCTTAGATAACATGCTGGAGGACTTTGAGTGCCGCGCTATCAAGCTGCGCGATCAGGGATTCGCGAATGCCGCTGGTGCTGCTGAAAGCCTCATGGGCGAAGGCCGACGTGTGATGGACGAGGGTCTCGAGCGTGCCCGTGGTGTAGTTGACGAGGGCATCGGGCGGGCCATGCGTGCGGCTGAATCCGTAGAAGAACATGTCCAGAGCGCCATTGCACGAGCCCGCGAGCAGGGCCTGCTGAAATACGATGAATTGCCCGTTCCGTGGAGGGTCAACCCTCATATTCTCAAGGGCTACCGTTTCTCTGACTCCAAGATCGAGTGCGTCCGCTCTGTATTCGGTGTTTCCAACGAGACGGTAAATATATGGTCTCATGCGCTGGGCTTCTTTCTGATGTTGTCCGTGGCCTTCTATTTTTATCCCATGTCGGCCAATTTTTCCCTCTACACCAAGGCCGACATCTTCATCGCAGCAGTCTTCTTGTTCGCCGCGTGCAAATGCCTAGTTTGCAGTACAATATGGCATACGATGAATTGCGTCGCCGATCAGACTTTGATGGAACGGTTCGCTTGCATCGATTATACCGGTATATCATTGCTGATCGCTGCGTCAATTATGACCACTGAATACACGGCCTTTTATTGCGAGCCTGTCTCCCGTTGGGCCTACATGACTGCTACCGCAGTGCTGGGCATTGCAGGTACCATTATGCCCTGGCACCCTACCTTCAACGGCCAAGATATGGCTTGGCTGAGAGTCGGCTTCTTTATTGGATTAGCCGCGACAGGCGCCATGCCCATTATCCAAATCCTTATGACCCGCGGTTCGGCCTGGGCGTACGAATTCTACTTTGACTCTAATCTTATCAAATCCCTTTCCGTCTACGTTTTGGGGGCGTTTGTATATGCGAGCAAGGTACCAGAGAGATGGTTTCCCGGCGCTTTCGATTTCTTTGGTAACGCCCACAATCTATGGCATGTGAGTGGTACTTGATCATTTCAAAACGAAGACAGCTGCTTACCAGACTCATAGTTGGCGGTCCTTGGAGGGATCATCTACCACTATATTGCCATGCTTCAGTTCTTCTCTGGCGCCTTCAAGAGGGCTGAACTCGGATGTCCAGCCTACTGAGAATCTACTATTTGCGATAATTTCAAGCTTGATAAATACTGATGCTAAAAGGGGCTACCTAGTCTATTCTTCCTTGTCGTGATGTTAATACTCCCACCTCTCTTCGCCCCTTGCCGAGATTGTCTAGTGCCACTATGCTTCCGCCCGCACATTCGCACATACAATAGGTACAACGTCACCTGGGGTTTATAAAAACAAAGCAAATACGCTTACCACCGCTACCACGGCGATGGATCTTGTGACAGCTCGACTTTCCTCAACCGCAAATGAAACCTGAATAATAGGCGAGATTGGCTTGGAGAACTGGGCCGGTGGCGAAGCGGAGGCATTGGATATTTGTACTACCGCGGGATTGGTATATGCAACCTCGGGCAATTCATGACAACGGGTGGTGAATCCCGCAGCGAATGCTGTCACAGCCCCCGCATCATATCTTGACGCATCTATTGATGTCGGGGCCGGATCGGCTGCCAGGAATGGCGATATCGTGAAGGTGCGAATCGCCGAGGCCGACGTCGTCACTATGCCATCTGCACTCGCGACACGGGTAGTTGCAGGACCCGGCAAGTCGAAACCAGCGTTCTCAGCACATGTTACCAAATCTTCGCCCTGCTCAAACGCTTAGTCAATCGATCAATCCCCCATTCAAGCCGCGTGCTGGCAGCCTACCTCGATGCAACAATACCCTGCGACAGGTGCACAATAACTATCGCTACCGCAAAAACCCCTATCTTCGCAGCACGTCTACCGTAACTGTTAGCACAGTCAATGACTCGGCGTTTGCCGGCTTACTTGGCTGAGAGTTGGATTAAAGCACATAGTGCTTTCTGGTCCACCACACGGTATTGAACCATTTCCGTATGTCCGGTCACAGGTCATCAGCTCTCGCTTATGGGATGGCACGGGAAGAGGCGCGTAGTGCTCTGTTGCATATGCCAGCATTTCGAGGGCCGACAGGAGTAATATCGAGTTCAACATCGCGATGACAGGAAACTTTGCACCACGGTCCGGGAACTGAACACAGAAAGGACGAGAATAAAAGCGTTCCGGTAGTGCTCAAACAACGAAGGTGACAATCGAGCGAGTGGGTGCGACAAGTTTTCAAACGAGGCGGCGTTTCGAGGCGCGAAAGGACGGCGGATGGGCAATTGTTCTACAAGATAATAAACGGGGAAAACTAGATATGCATAGAACAAACGAATAGACTAGATGGGAGGGGCGCATACGGAGAGACGAGGCGGTGTTCAGAGTATGCTATCCTTGTTTGAATGTCGGATTAGACAGTCGAAGAGGAAGATGGGCTTCTTAATACATATTTTCAACCTCTATTTCGTGGGAGAGAAAGTCCTCTCGCGTTCAATATCTCACTTATCAATTTGCCTTCGTGCCTAAGTAAGAGTCAAGTGAGATATCCGTATTCTCCATCACGGAGGACCCCGACCCATATATCAGGTCCCTACATTGCTCGCCGAGTTCGAAGGTGGAATTTAGGGCGGTTTATTAGATGGACTATGGGCGTCCCCTCTCCCTATTAATCTTCCCTTTCCTCGACCATACTCCTCCTTTAAGACAGATCGTAAATGCGAGCAGTCTTCACCCAGCGGCGATGAAAGCGCGCCCGAATGACACTATGTTATACACAGATAGCATAAGATCGCTGTGCTCTCTCTCGGGGTCGGGGAACGCAGCCAGTCTTGGTGTCGGCATTGCATATGCATATATCCACGTGGCATGTGGATAGATGCGGGACGAGAATCCCACGCAAGGGACCGTCGATGATCCCTAGAAAAGAGGGCCTGGATTTAAAAAAAAGCAAGAGTGAAACATGGAACCGGGACCTCACCCTGGCTGGTGTCGACCAACATTCCAGGTACGCGTATCCCGCGCGCATGGGCTTGGACGATGGTGAACGCTCGAGGTTTAGATGCGTTTTAATGCATTCTTCCGTTTGTCTTCACTACCTACTAAAAGACACCCAGGTAGAAGAACCCTGAGCTGTTTTATTTATTCCACATTATTATGCGTTACCGTCCCTTCACCCATTAAATTTTCTTGGCCTCTAAAGACGAAACCCAATATGCTAATAGTACAATGTCGTTTCAAACCCGGCGTGCAAATCTCTCTTCCATCATCATGTCATTGGCCACAAGGAGCTCCCGTGGCGTGCATTTATCTCATCATTCCCGCGATTGTTATAATACAATACAGGTTAAGTCATGGTGGACTAGACAAGTCCTGTGATTTCAGCTTCATCCGAGAGAGCGTGGTTCTCGATTCGTGAGCGTGATAGTTATGTCATAAAACGACGTATCCCGGCATGATCAAGTTTGCTCGGTCATACGCCTCATTTCAATACGGGCTCGAGAATAGGCACTCGAGCTGCGAAGTGAGTCATTCTTCATCATCATAATGCATGGTTAACAATCTCCTCATATACGTCGTCGGGTATCATCTTGATGATCGCCAGTGCGTGAGCTTTGATCTGATCAGCATGCAAAGTTGGGAACGATCTTAGCAGTTTATTAGGGCTGCATGGTCTAGTTAGCACGTGCAACAACATCCGTATAGGAAGAGGGCGACAATGACCGACCTTGAGGAGCTCAGCAATTCGTTGCGCATCATGATAAGTTGGGCAACGATGCAGAGGATGTTAAGGTGCGGTCCATAAGCAAACAGGAAATCCCATAGTCGCAATACCTCAGGTAAAGGGGGTGTGCAGGCGCATAGCGTCAATACTGACGGAAAGGCATATATCTCAGCTGAGAGACCTTTTGACGTGAGATAGAGACTCAGCTTAGCATCAACAATGCCCAATACTTTATCAACAAGGACAAGGCCGCGGTGTACACCATCCATGGCACCCCGGATGTAGGCCGGGCATTCTTTGGTTAGAAGCTGATGGAAGGCTACGAAGGCCTCAGCTTCGCTTCGGGCAGCATATAAGAAGGGGGCTGCTAGCACATTCATGCCTTGCACATAAATCCCCGGCTCAGAAGTGTTCGAGTCTGACCCTTCTGTTGTGAGTGTGAGGGCGCGGGCGCGACTTCTTGCCACAGGGGAAGACGAAATCGCTTGGGAAATGTCACTGCGGGAGGGACTAGCACTGTTGCTCGCAGGGAGTGACTGTCGACTGCTAGGCGGACGGCGAACCTCCCTAGCATCATGCAACATCCATGCAATGGCATTGAGCAGACGGATCAAGCTAGCCTCGCTGACGCGGCGACGGAAGAGCGGATCGGTAGTCAGGGTGCGAAACGTGTCGTTGCGAATTTTGGAATAGGCAGGAGAAGCGCCGCGGTGGACAAGCTTGAGATATTCGTCGGTTGCCATGACAGACGCATCGAGGAGTATGAGCCAAATATAGATTCGACTAGAAGACTAGGTAAGGGAACGACGGTGGTTAGTCTCTCAACCACGGTATCACTCGTCGCGCTTCACGCAGAGAGCCATATCTTACCATGCCATCAACGTCGCTCTTGATCCCCTGGCCCAGCACCTTGAATCGCATGGTTGCTAGAGCGCTGCCTACGTCGTCATCGGGCGGGCCATCTCTTACTAGCCTATCCAGGCTCAGGGTATCTGCAAGAGATGAGGTCCTGCTGAGCGCGGCGCGTTTTGCGTGTAAAGATGCAGTGGAGCCTGCGGCACGAAGGTTTGGCGGCTTGGCGCTGCCGCTGGCATCCGAGTTGGACCTGTGCCTCTGCGGCGAGCGGTTGAGGGCCTGACGGCGGGTTGGGGAGACGTCCCGCGAGTGTACGTCTCTGAGCGTTTGCTGGGTGAGGACGGTGGACGAGCTGGTGGCGATCCTGGAAGCGGCGCCCAGATTATGCGCCGACTGGAGTTTACGCAGGGTTCTCTGTGTCCGTGGGGTGAGAGGCGCCTGGAGCTCGATGCCGACGGAAGACGGAGAGTAGAAGGCGGGGACTGCGTCCCGCGTTGGACTCGGCATCGTGTCTCGTGTGCCTCCCGCAGCCTCTCGCAGCCTCTCGCGTGCCTTTGGCGGGAAGCAGACTCGCTCACTGCGGTCCCGGTTGCAGACGTAGAAGCAGGGGCCGATGCGGGGGCAGGCATTGCGCTGCCCGATGGCGAGCGACGGTGGTGTTCGTATCTGATGTCCTTCGGCGGCTTGCGTGGCGGCTTGCGTGGCGGCTGTTGTTGTTCGAGATGAGGTTGGAGCCGCCGTGAAGTGGGACCGCTCGGCCAACTTGGGCGTTGGTCGTGCACTACCGGTACTCCAAAAATAGGAAATAGCAGACGCGTCGTGTCGCGGTAGCGCGTCTACTAACCCGTCTAAGTTTATTCCAGTCCCCTGTAGCCATTGGTACCTTACCTAGTTGGGTACTTATTTGTGAGGATATCAAAGTAGGTAGGTATACTTGGTAAACGTTGCGCATGATTGAACGCCATCGATATAGAGATTCGTGCTAATAATGCTAATAATCCTAGGTTCTACTATCAATCGTGCGCATGGGGATGTTCGGCGCTCCATGTGCCCCATTTGCAGTGTCTTGGTCGGTAGAATAATTATATCGGCAGCCAGTACCTCATCATGCCTACCATAGTATCTTTTTTTTTTTTCACCTCGTAATGCATATGGTAGATATAATATTTTATACGTAGCTCACGTCAGATGTTACAGTATAACCTAGTCTTTCCAGCACATTTGTTTGCCCCGAGAGCACACATAATTATCAGACCCACTAACTTGAAGTAATGGCCCCCAATCGCCCTGAATAGCCCGTTCGCTCAACATGCTGTTAGGTCGCGCAGATTTCGTTTAGGCTTGACATCCCGCCAACATCATAACTCCAAAAAAAAAAAAAAAAAGAGAGGAACCATTGAGCATCATCTTCTGCTGTGGGGAACGGGTGTCAGTCATATAGGGCCTTAATGATAAATCGCAAAGGAGCGACCAAGGATGAAGATGTAGGTAGTACGTTTGAAGATCCAGTAATGTTGCCCAAGTTAACCCGCTCTTCACCCTGATGGTGAGCAGGCTATTCCAACACAAGGCCACTTTGTAGAGAGAAACGGCCGCGCCGGTAAGGGAGGACAGACGAATTTTTACGAGACTAGGGCATAGTGTTCTCCTAACGCCCGTGACCAAACGTTCGAGCCAGGTCAGGATGGGTTTGCCATACGTGGTTGCGTAATTCATCGTTGGTTTGAGAAAACGATACCCCTGGCTGTCGCTGAAAAGGGTATGTTCTACGTATCCGTCTTTTATCGAACTTTCACCTGCACTATGGTTGTGTCGTTGCAGTTCGAAGCCGATCCCTGGCGAGTAAGAAACTCCTCGGCTTCCCCGACCACTAATCATATACCGCCAACCTATCAAATGTGCATCGTCGACGATGCCCGCCAGGATAGGTATTATCGGGGATCATCGCTAAAGATCCGGCTGGAAATTGATCGTGCGTCGATCGAAAGGTACACGTGCGCAACCGATCAATTCCAATACTCGAGCACGCATCTTTAGCGTCGTTCTCTGATTTGACGCCGTGGATCGTCACGACATGGCTCGCCAAAGGCGGGCGGGGAGGGGAGCACGATTTCTGACCGTCAGTCACGCCTTAGCCATGGCTTCGGGTACTGTGCCAAGAGTGGAAGACTCACCCGACGGCGAATGCTCGTGGGGTGGTAATTTCCCGCTTGGGGTCGATCCCGTGTCCGCATATGTAGCGTTAACGCATCTGAAAAGGGGTTAGATAGGTTATACCCCGTATGCAGTCTCTTCTCCCAACCTTTGATGTGAGACATATGCCTGGCATTTGCGGGTAGCTTACCGCGACATTTGCGACATTTACAGAGTACCTACTCCGTACATAGTAAAGTAGTCGTAAAAACACAAAAGGGACTAACTAGGTAATTCAGCTGCGGCCAGGCTCGTGGATTGTGGATGTCTCCCCTAGCCCCAACTTCTAACGAGACCCCCCGGCTTGCATTGATGCTTCAATCTAACAGTAAGCTTAATACCTAAGTTAGTCGACTCTAAGGACTCTAAGGACGGTACCCTAGCATTCCAGCTTAGCTCTCGAGGCGATATTCGCTCGGGAGAGCAGGCCGGAGAGGACCATCGAGAGGACCATCGAGAGGACCATCTACCCAGTATCCGTAGTATACAAGTACCTGATCCTTATGATATCACGTGGCGAGTGGTCGTTGACGCTCACAGAAGGAGGTTCGTCCTCCGAACACGGCAGCGTGCGCGTCGACTCGCTCTCTCAGACGGTGCCGATGGTGCAAATGGTGGGAGGGGCTTGGCAAGGATGGCAATGACATCAAATTCAGCCTCAATCACACCATCGACGCTCGGGCCAGGCACTCTACAACGCAGCGCTGTAATTGGCCAGTTGCGGCCAAAATTGACCCGATTCGGAAAGGATCTCGTCGGCGCTGATGAACAACCCACAACAACCACCATGCTCGAATTCTGGGCACGACGCCGCACCTTGAGCGCATCACACGCATAGGTACGTCAATATCCCTCTTTGGCACTAGAGAAGTTGTCCTGCAGGCTGCCTACCGCGAACCGCGAACCGCGAACCGCGAACCCGGAGCCTGTATGCCAAACGGCCCTGTGCAGGTGCGGTTGAATGTGGGCACCCGCGAGATTCCCGGACAGAGACGCCCACGTCGATCACCAAGACGCGCGAACACGAATAGCTCCATGTAGATCTATCTAGATCTATCTAGTGCGTTTCCTCTCGCAAGCACAGGTATACTACTTGTGGTAGCAGTCGCACAAAGGGCCTGCCACCGGTATACTGTTTATTCATCAGGCGTCGCCGGCCCCCCGCTAGGCCCTGAACGGCAAGGGGCCAATGGCGCCATAGAGGGTCGCCTGCCATAGACCAATCCGGTAGTTCCTCTGATGACGACTCGGAGCAGGATCAGCTGTGCTGTGTGGGAGACAGACATGTGCAATGCCAGAGTACGTGACCGTTAAACACCCTTCCCTTGCCTTCTTTTCGGCGTGGGCGTTCAGCTTCCTGCCAACCCCCAACTCCCCTTCCCACACGCCTGGTTTAACACATAACCGGGAATACAGCTGGCCTTACGTAAACGGCAAACTCGCATCAGCCTGAGTCCTGAGTCCTGAGTCCTGAGTCCTGACACGGTTTTTTCGAAGCCCGTTCACAGCTTGCCATCAAGCGTCGGGTTTATTGCCGAGCCAGCGTTTCACTCGCTTCCCTTTCCTCTCTAGACGGACGAACGTTGAGCCATCTGCTGCTCCCTCCCTATCAGCTTCTATTCCAACGTTATTACACCCCCGACAGCCTCGTTTCTTGGCTTTGAAGCTTGTTGGGGAAGGACCAAAGCTTCGTCCTTTAGGGCCGAGGGCATCCCGCCTTGGCTGCCTCGACTGATACCGGGGGGTGGGCTTGTTTCCACGTTCCAGCTGGGTCGCCCTTGAAGGATTCAGAGTGCCATATTGGAGACCTGAGCACGCCACCTCACAAGATCCCCACGCAGCCAACCAGAGGCCACCTTGGCGCTCAGGGCTCGTAGTGTGCGTTGATTGTCTACGCTATACAAGCAATACAAAGTCCTTGGCTCGCCTCTTTCACGCATCCCCTTCCCTCCATCACCGCTGCATCGCCAGAATATCGCCATGCCTTCAAGTAGGCAATCCGGCCACCGCTTGGCCAAGGTCCTTGGCATCAAGCTCGACGAGTTCGAGACTGAGAGATTCAATGGCGCTGGATCTGTCTTTTCCAACCAAACCGCAGACTCCTTTTTCGAAGAACAACCCACTGTTAAAGAAGTTTTAACCGCCATCATACCCACAAAAAGAGACATCTTGGACTACATTTTATCGCTATTCCCGTTTCTGTCGTGGATTGGCTTTTACAATGTTCAGTGGCTTATCGGTGATCTCGTTGCAGGTTGGTCCCCCTATAACCACCGGCTGATTTTATGCTGACATTATTCTAGGCATAACAATAGGAGCAGTGGTCGTTCCTCAGGGCATGGCATATGCCAAGCTCGCAGAACTCCCCGTGGAATTTGGCTTATATTCCTCCTTCGTCGGCGTCATCATCTACTGGTTTTTCGCTACTTCTAAAGACATTACCATTGGGGTACGTAGCATGTCTTTGGATGTGGCAGTTGGGTTGTTAACGTTTCTTCTAGCCTGTTGCCGTGCTTTCTACAGTCACAGGCACCGTGGTTAGCAACGTCATCGCCGCCCATCCCGAGTACGAAGATGTCCCTTGGGTCATTGCTTCGGCGCTCGCTGTTATCTGTGGCGCAATCGTACTCTTCATTGGTCTGGTACGGTGTGGCTGGATCGTTGAGCTGATCCCTGTAGTTTCACTTGCAGCCTTTATGACCGGCTCAGCCATCAATATCGCCGCTGGACAAGTACCCGGGCTGCTAGGCATCACCGGTTTTTCTACAAGAGACTCGACATATCTGGTTATCATCAACACACTCAAGGGTTTACCAAGGACGAACTTGAACGCGGCGATAGGCCTCACTGCACTTTTTTGCCTCTACTTCATCCGATCCTTGTGTTCATGGGCTGCTAAGAAGTACCCAAGCCGCCAAAAGCTCTTCTTCTTTTTGAACACACTGCGGTCGGTTTTCGTGATCCTGTTGTACACCCTGGTCAGCTGGCTAGTGAACATGCACCGTCGGAGCCACCCGGCCTTCACCATCCTTGGTAAAGTTCCACGAGGTAAGCATGCTGAAGAAAGATGGCTGTCCTGGGAAAAGGAGCTGACGGATTTATAGGCTTTACACATGCTGCTGTACCGACCATCAACACCGATATCATCAGCTCTTTCGCTAGTGAGATCCCCGCTACGGTGATTGTCCTCCTTATCGAGCATATCGCCATTTCGAAATCCTTTGGCCGCGTCAACAACTACAGAATCAATCCTTCGCAAGAAATGGTAGCGATCGGAGTGACCAATGTTATTGGGCCTTTTCTCGGTGGATACCCTGCTACCGGTTCCTTTAGTCGAACGGCCATTAAATCAAAAGCCGGCGTTAGGACCCCCTTTGCCGGTGTCATTACTGGCGTAATCGTGCTGCTTGCTATTTACGCCCTGACAGCGGTGTTCTTCTACATCCCTAACGCTGGGCTTGCAGCCGTTATCATCCATGCCGTTGGTGACCTTATCACCTCACCGAACACTGTCTATTCATTCTGGCGCGTGTCACCCTTGGAGCCCATCATCTTTTTTATTGGTGTGATCGTTACCGTCTTCTCAACAATTGAGATCGGTATCTACACAACCATTTCGGTCTCGTTTGTCATATTTATTGTGCGAAATCTCAAGGCAAAGGGTGCATTCCTCGGTAAGGTTCAGGTACACTCCGTCATTGGTGACCATGTCGCCGGCTACGATAACCGCCCTGGTAGTGAGTATGGGACTTTCAAGCCCGAGCATGCGGTCACTGCTTCCCCCCGCAACGTATTTCTACCAATCGACCATCAGGATGGTTCCAACCCTGGAGTCGAGCTGGCAAACCCGTATCCTGGCATCTTTATCTACCGCTTTTCCGAGTTACTCAACTACCCCAGCGCCAGCCATACAATGGAATATCTGGTGGAATACATTTTCGCCCACACACGGCCCACAACCCTGAACGCCTTCAAGCGCCCCGGCGACCGGCCATGGAACGACCCAGGCCCGAAGAAATCCGAGCAGCAAAATACTGACCTCCCCGCGCTTAAGGCCATCATCCTCGACTTTAGCTCTGTCAACAACGTCGACGTGACATCGACGCAGATGCTGATCGACGTCCGGAACCAGTTGGACCGGTACGCAACCCCCGACGTCGTTGATTGGCATATAGCGTGCATCAACAACCGGTGGACGAAGCGGGCGCTTGTGTCCGCGGGCTTCGGGTACCCAGCAGTGCGCGAGGACGGCGCGCACTCGCGGTGGAAGTCCATATTCAGCATCGCCGAGATCGGCGGGTCCGAGTCGGCGGCCGCGGTCGCCGAGCGCGAGGCCAACGAGAAGGAGATCACCATCACGCAGAGCCGGGCCGAGGATCCCGAGATTGGACGGGCCGAGAGGATCCAGCCGAGCGGCGCCTCCGACACCTCATCCTCAAACTCTATATCCAAAGCCAAGAACCCCGAGCATAGGTCCCCACGAAAGGCCGTGGTGCACGGCGTGAACCGTCCCTTGTTCCATGTCGATCTGACGAGCGCGCTGCAGAGCGCCATTGCGAATGTGGAGGCCAGAAACGAGTTCGAGGGGGGGAGCGGGCGCGAGGCCGGAGCTACCCCTTGAATGGAGGGGACAGGATCGTTCATGGACTTCCCGGTTTCATTCCCGGATTATTCGATTCAGGTGCCCAAGACCATGGCATTTCGCGAGTAGCAAAGGCCACACCCAGGCGTTTGGTGGATACCAGTTATATATAGATCCATATATATATGACTCCTAAAGGCAGGGCGGCATCACGGTGGCTTGCCGTGATTGTCTACATGACAAGGCACCGCTTATCCTGCTCCGGACCTACTGGCCTTCAAGGGCTTACCTGGTGCATCGGCATTGTTTATATATTCGTTTCGTGTTTATTTTGGCAAAGAGGATCACTGGGACTTCGGTTTTCATATACCCATGTAGCATTTTGGTTATTCACTAGGATTCTGGAAAGACCGCGGCAAGCAAGCCAGAACGCTGGCGTTACGAGGGGAGATTTTCTGGAACTTGATTCTGAATATTTACTTACATTGTTAAGAACTTGACATGGGTTCTTTTGAAACCCCCAACTATGTAACTCAAAGGCGAGGCAAAGGCTCAGAGTAACAGGACATGAGAGGCTAATAGATTGCCCTGCGTATTCATGTGGTGCGCGATATCCATAGAACCTTTTCTCTTTCCAGATGAGATCCGCCGAGGCGATGCTCCCGTCGACACAAGGGAATTAGGATATTACATGGCCTATTTCGCCCCGTCAAGACCGGTAGGAGTCTTTGATCGTATCGTATGACACACGCCTCTCTGGCTACTGCACCCGACTGTTTCACAATGGAGTCAACCTGGCCGCCTTTATTATCGGTGAGTATTACCATGAGATCACCATCCACTGACGCCTGTCTTGCATCATACTAGGCCTCCTACATGCAGCAGCAATAGAGGCGTCACAGCCGAGTGAAAAGCCACGCTAGCGGGCCGCCAGTACAACATAAGTTTGGAGAGTATCAAGTTGACCGACGGCGTGATACGAGGGCGGAAAGTACCTTGGTATTCTGCCCTTCTCTCGGCCATGCAAGAGACCTACAGTCTGGACCGAAGTCGCCCCCCTTACGTCCTGCCTCCTGTAGCAAAAGCGATACGCACGCAGTGCCTCGAATCTTCGTATAGAGCTGTAGGCTCTATATTAGGCCGATTGCCTGATGGAGTGACGGGGGAATTAAGTTTCCCTGGCCGTGTGACTGCGGGCGCTATTGTAAAAGCAAAGGCTCGAGAAGATGAGGTGTCTCCGACCTATATCGTATATCGATATTCCAAGTGCTTTGCACACATAGTATATTCGGCTGATACACACGCACTACATATATTAATATGTAGCTGGATGTACTACGCTATTGAATATTATCCAGAATCGCCTTACGCTCGGGCTGATACATTAGAGAGCAGCCCAACAATCGGCAACACGAGAAAGCAAAATGTATATTTAAAAACGGCCGGCGAGGGTAGGCCGGGGGGTGGGGGCGCTGGCCGCTCGTCACGGGCCGGGCCCCATTCTTAATTTGTTCATCTTCTGTCCTGAAAGCGGCCGCGCAGTGGGCCGAATGGCCGGCGAGGCTGTGGAGTGGGCTGCGCACAATTTATCTGAAGGTAGGTCAAATGTCAGAGGTCCGAAGGGGGGCGGACCATGAATAACCTGTGTGTAATTGGTCTAGAATAAAAAAAAGGAAATAAATAAAAATAAATAAAAAGAGGTTCATTTTGGTGGTAGAGATAGATGCTCCATGTTACCTGAAATAACGGCTAACTTTCCATCTATGTGTATCCATTGTAGGAGGGCTTGTGTAACGAATACGTAGCTCACTTGGTCGTTGCGCGGTGTAACCTCACGAAAGAAGTTAAGATTCGTGGCATCGCATATTCATCCTAAAACTTGATCACATATTGATGACTGGGAATCATACAATGTGGCGTTTCATTGCTGACTTAAAACGTCTGTTTTATCTAGAATCATTGCTAATTTATACATGTGGTTTAATAATAACTCTGCGTGTCATCAAGACAGCCGGAAAAGTTGGCAGCCCAACGGGGTCAAAAGTAGTGGGTAAAGGCATACATGTAGGACAATTGGAGCTTCCGGAGCGAGTTTCTATGTTGGTTACCGATGCGAATAAATGGAAAACAAGAGATTATGAAAGACTGGCGGGGAATGAGGGTGGGCATTCATCATGATAAGAAATGAAAATCACATGTCTAACTCTGGACGTAGCCAGTACGTCGCTCAGGGTCTCCTCAAGAGACCAACCAATGAAAGATGACGTAGACGTAGGCTGGCTTCTATAAGAAATCTAAACCGTGCATGTCTCGCGGCGGAGAAGTAAGTTATGGTCGCCTAGCAGAAGTTCACTTGACCCGTTTTGGAGGTGGATCGTTGTCTTCAGTTGTACGTTTCCTCGAGCTCTCCGAATGTACAGACTCGGAATTTGCGCTTGGGCGGCGCAAAAATAAAATAATCCTTCTGATTTTATCAAGGTAGGATTTGGGAATGTTGGTGTCGGCCATGGCCTGTTCAATTCGATCAAGATCGGGTAATAGATGGTCGACAAAGGCTGGGTGAAGTTCGCTCAAGCTATCGAGAATGAAATTGTCATTTGACACGAGGACAAGCTCGTCGCAAAGGTTGATTTTCCTTGTGTCCTTAGATTGGCCCACGCCATGACGGCCGGTTTCGATCGTATCGCGTTCCACGTAATGGTTCACGTTACGACTAACCACTTGATCCAGTATGTATACCAGAGTCTGGGCTGCGGCACGGCGATCAATGTCGTCGAGCTCATTCTCCGAGTAGCGGATGATGGACTTGATTTGCGCCGAGATATCCTTGAGCGTTCTGTAACACCATCCCGGATCTTTCGACAGTCTGGCCCTTTCTGGACCCGAAGCTTTGATGTACTTGTCAAAAGCATCCAGAGCTGCGTTAGCCCGATCTCGAAACCGGAGGAACCGGGGATTCAGCGGCCCATGTCCGCGCATAGCAGCTAGGAAATATGTGAAAAATGAGTCGTTCTCTAACAACATACGGAAGATGGTCTCTTCGAGGTCGCCTTCCTTGAGCACGCTCTTACCCCGAGTATCGCCTACGAGGTCGGGCCGGTAATTTTCGACGGGATTTCCAGACAAGGTGGCGAGAACCTCGCGGGCTGTCTGAACTCTGTTTGGTCTCGGCTTTACCGACTCGCCCGCCATGATGTCGCATCCAAGGCTATCAGCCAGCACGTCAAAATGGTAGTCGGCGATGAAGTCGCACACGTTGCCATGCTTGGTAGTGTATCCGTCAATTCGCCAAGTGTAAGGGTCGGGATTGAGTGGCACTAGTTGACTCAATATCTGATCGCAAAGCCAGAGCGTGTGGCGACAGGGATGCTGAAGGCCCACGCTTCGCTCATCTTGCTGGCATGAGCAGCTGGGGCTACTGAAAGGGTTGCTTCCATAAGGGGCTCTGACGTGGTATTCTATCGTTTCCGAGAGGAGAAAGACATAGCCCTGGCCTCGCGGCGAGCAGCCACGGAGTGCGAGTTTTGACGACGTGTTTAAAGTTTTGACGACGGCTTCTTTTGTGCCCGGGTCAAGGCCGCCAATCGAATACTTCATGCCGGATGGGAATGTTGCGACGCCTGTGGTCTCGTCGAAGTCGATACTGGCATCGGAGTCCGACTCGTATGGCGTCTTGGCCGAGTCCTCCTCGCGCCTTCGGCTCTGGTAGCCTGGCGGGAACGACATGCCTTCAAGGGAAAGCTGGCTCATATGCTCGATAGGGAGGGGCATTGGAGAGGTAGATGATAAGAAGCATGCATGATAGTGATGTCTACGAGAAGTCTTCTCTACAACCGGCGATGAAGATTATATATAACAAAGAGACAACGGAGTACGATGTGCAGCATCATGTCATATGTCGGGTAGCTATAGCTAGCCAGCATCAAGGAGAGGCCCATTATCGAGACCGCTTCTCGGCTATGTTAGCTCTCGCCTTCCCAGATACGGAGTCATGCCACGGAAACAGCATGCTTGCTATCTCTGTGTCATCAGCAGCGACAAGCAAGGTACGGCACAGACAACGAGCGCCGAGCGCGCGGAACCGCTTTCCCATCTCGTCTAGCACGACGAGGCTGGCAGGGGTGCCCGCGTGCGTGAGAAGGTCATGTCGCCATGTCGCCAGCGAGGCAGCGGAGCCGATCCATCAGGCTGGGAGCGCCCAGAAAGGCGAAGCACGTAGATGGAGGCATCACCGCTGCAGAGCCGTGCAACACGGCGGTTGGGGGCCATCATCAATGGCCCGGCAGGCGGGCATCGAAATCGACCCAATGGTCGAGGGCCTAGGCACGGGGGACCAGATGGTCTAGGAGTCAGGAGCAGAGCAGGTAGTGGGCCCAGGGGAACCAAGTCTTAGGGCTACCTACCTGTAACCTAAGGTACCTAGGTAGTCCAGTAGGTTAGTACCTAGGTAGGCAGGCTACCTGGTATACGCAACGAACCACTGCCGAACACCTCAACTGCACCAAACACCGCCAAACCAACCGGCCTTCAGCCACCGGCGCAAGCCGCGAGCTGGGGTTGTGATTGGTGCATAACCGGCGCGCGGGTCCCGCCGTTTCTCGAATACTCCCGATAGAAGCACGCGGCCCCCGCCCCCCTTCCCCCCCTCCCCCCTTTCCCCCCTTTGCCGGTGTCCCTGGGCGCCCTCTCTGCAGTATAAAGAGCCGGTGGTGCGCCCCCATTAGCCCTGGGTCCAACGGGCCGCCATATGTGGCCGCAAAGCCTCAGACCAGGCCGCCAAAACGGCGGCCCGCACCCCACTGCTCAACCACTCACTCCCAGTCGGCGACCCATTCGGGCGGCCCGTCGCTGGGCCCAAGGCTTTTCACGTCTCCCCTCCCGTCGCCGGGACCCGTCGACGGCTTCTGGAAGCAACTGAGGGCGCCCATGGTGCCTCCGTCCGCCGTCGCAGTCGCAGTCGCAGTCGCAATCGCATCCCTGGCCGTGCACATGGGGTCGCAGTCGAGTCATGGTGCAGGGCCTTTCTCTCGAAGCCCGTCCCGACATCGCGGATAGCCGATTTAGCTCGGCGCCACGACTTGTCCCAGTGCGACTGTGCTTCGTCCGCCATGGCACCCATCGTGCCCTGTTGCGCCTTCATCTCCGTCTTCGACGTCGCGCGCAAGGCATACTTCACCGAGGGCCCCGATCTGGTCATGCCGGCGTTGGGTCGTCGTCTCGCGCGATGCGATGCGATGCGACGCCGCTCGATCAATGGCAGCGCTTCCAATGGCACCACCTCCTGCGCCGCCGCATGTTTGCTCCTTTCCAAGAGGCCGATAGCATATCGACAAAAGCCAACTTGGCCCCGGCGGCTTCCTAAGCTGACCGCGATGATTGCTCAGCTGACGGTGGTGACTCAACTGGGCAATGCTCGGCCGGTCCCTTTCGTGATGCCTGGCGCTTGATTGGCAGCCAGAACGGACGCTGTTATGCAGTTGCTTTTATTCTCGTTCCACAGCAATCGGCTCGCATCCGTCAGTATGCCCTCCACATGGTGAGCCCCGGTGTTGGGGCCCTTTTGTCTATTCATGACATAGGTCATTTCACTCTGTTTCGGTGTATCTGTTAAAAGCCGCGAGCTACAGAGACCGGGCCGAAGATAAGCACGCAGATCCAATCTACCAATGAACCCGTTTTCCATTACTGTGAAATATCTACTGCTCCATTGCATTGGGGAATGGATGGGACGGGTCAGAGTGGCTCATTTGAGGGCCGTAACGTGTAGAGGCTCCGCGAATGTGCTCTCCTGAGACGCTGAGTTAGGCTGACATCTCATTGGTATGGATGGCGTTTCTCTCATGCCTTCCAGGCAGCGATTCAAATAGATGTCAGAATCCCAATATTTCCCACATCAACTAGGGCGAGTTGCACTGGTCTAGCTGGACGAAGGTCTTTCCAGGGGGGGGGGGGGGAATTGCGTACCTTCTTAGTTCTTAGGCTGATATTGGGTATCGGAATTCGGGATGCTTGTCCAATACGATCATAAATCGGTTCGTGCGAAGGCCGCCGCAATGTTTACCTTCCTACGCTGGATTGAGTAAATGAAACACAGGCTAGAGGCATAAATTAATTGGTATATTATACCCATAGAGCTACATCCAAGACATTTTCCCCTTCCACGTGCAACCCCGAGCCCTCCAGCCGATTTGTGACAGTCGCGTCGGTTAGCGGGCAAAAGTAATCTATAGAAATTGATTCTCTTATCCTAGGTCAAGTCCGTGCCATCTTGTTAGGCTTCAAAATAGATTGAACGATAAGGAGGGATGTTGGGTGTGAAACGAGTTATCGTGTGCCGTTTCGCCCCGCTATGGCGGACTCCTAATATCGGCGAGTAGCCCTGACAACTACTTTCTTTTATCACCATGCATACTGCATCTGCATCCTCAAAAGAGTGTCCAAGACTTCTTCCAGACGCGGCCTGTTGTAGTAATTATTGTTCCAGAGTCCTCGGCCCCGCAGGCGCTTTCTTTCGCGCAAAAACTCCTCTGCCCACTCGAGCTCGGCTACCCAGTGTGCAACTGCAGCAGCTTGGACCTGACTCGCTTCATGATGCTCGCCGAGCTTGTGGCGCAATAACAAGTGACTCTGCTGCCTGACGATGACGCTGCCGAGATTCGACCGCCTTCCTCGTGTGCAGCGGTCGATGAGCTCCCTCAGTGCCGGCGGCGTTTCGTGATAGCCGGGAAATTCTAGGTCGGACTCCCACCGGTACGACTGCCACACCGCGGCCTTCTGGGGTCCGCTAACGCCCTCGAAAATGCACCACATCAACCGCCCAAGCATATAGACCTCGGCAAACTCTTGTTCTTCGGCGCTCAGCGCAAGCCATGATGCATTATAGCCATCTTGTGGGTTGGTATACCGATCTTCTTGGAGGCGGTCATAGTCAGGTACCAGATCTCTCATGATCTCCTGGTACTTTAAACTCACTTCGTCGGAGATACGATCATCTACGGCGATAAGGTGCATGTATTCTATCGCATTAACCTCGGGCGCCGCAAACTCGCACCAGACACCTCGCTGCTCGAAATCCACCATGACTATGTCAAAGTCCTTCGACATGACCAGGTTGTCAAGGCGAAGATCAGGGTAGTAGATCGATGAACGGGCCCGTAGGTGCTCAAGCGCCTGTGTCACCTGAATGGACCACTTCATCTGATCTGCCCGCCGTAGATGGTTGTGGATGCGGAGCTGAGGCAAAAGATCTCGGAGGCTGCCGTGTTGGTGGTAAAAGGTGGTGAACCCCACTATGGCATACTTACCACCAAAACTGCACGCCTTCCGAACAAGGTGAATGGGCCGCGAGATGATGTTCGCATGTGGCTCTACAGTGCATAACGTCTTTAGTTCGTGGTAGAGATACTTGACCTCGCTGACTAGTGCTTTGAAGATGAAGAGCACCCCGTGGATGCGGACGAGGCACACGCTATCATGCAGGACAGAAACGACGTGCACATCGAAGAAATCGACGAACTGAAGGGACTGTAACACTGTGCCCCACAGTGAGGTCAAAGTCTGAAGTGATAGCAATTGTAGCTCGAGGTTATGATTTGGACCGACTTTGACATTGATTTGACGGGTGTCTAAAGACAGGTCTTCAAAAACTAGGCGCGATCCGAAAGGCTTGGATGTATAGAATCGCTCGAAAGCACCCAAGTCCTCAAATGTTGATTCAGTCCAGTGTTGGAGAGTCCTCGTAATGTGTTTGGTGATGGCGAGCTTCGAGAGCCGTGACGCGTCCTTGGTATGGAATGCCTTGTGGAGATCGAGTTGCTCTCGGATCCGGGATGGTTGATTCTCCGGTATGAAAACATCCATTCGCATCGGCGGAACATTGCGAAGACAGATGGGGACGGCGTAGTACTGGGTGCCCAGGCCGGTACAGCCGTCGATTCGCCATAGAGGACTGCGGGGAAGTTCAAGGCTATCTATTCGATTTTTCGGATTCAGGAGTGAATCTTCCCACGATAGTTGGGGATCAACCTCTGAATATAGCAGTGCATCCCCTGGTGCTCCAAGAAAAGCTGCAGTAGGGTGGACCACCTCCTCTACCGTTCTTTGGGATAGGTCCATGTTGCGTTGGCAGCCGAGCCACCAGATCGGCTGAATGGATAGGCGGTGGGGTTTCAGGAGGTCTAATGAGATGGACGAAATGCTGGAAACAAGCTATTTTAACATTGACGAGACATGAGGCTGAACGGCAATGCTAATCTCCAGATATATGGTTTTATATCTTCTAGATCAACAATCCTGTCCACATTGTGCTTGCAGTGCCGAAATTGTTCAATTGTGACAGGTTTATACGGCGTAGAAATTTCAATCTACTAAGCCAGAATGACTCGTCTTCAATCGGGGCGATGATTCCCAACCTGCAGAAGCGCGTGGCCCTCCGGCGGCGACCCGGTGGCTACCACGCATTTGCGAAGTACATTCGCTAACTGACAAGTCCCACTGGCTGTTGTCTAGCATGATGTGTCCTCTTGCGCGCTTGAGCGTCGTAGCACAATCAAATGCTCGATGCTGTCCTCGATGAGCTTGCGGGTCTTTGTCGGTTCGTACTCCTCAGCCTCGCCTGTCGGCTGGACAAAACTCATTTCAACATGACGGCGCCCTCAGCCTCGACTCTGCTAGGATGCGCATTTGAAAAAGCCGGTGAAGGCTGGCGCTGGACGATGGTCGCTTGGTATCTGTCATCTGGGTGATGCAAAACATTGTGACCGATGCGCCACTGTGCAGGGTGCCCAGCTATCGACGAGGGTAGCTTCTCGTATACGACGATTGGTTGATCAATTCTTCGTATTGTCCGATCGAAATAGCGGGCATCCGTCCTGGGTCGCACAAGTAAACAAAGGTATTGATGGATAAGGCGAGATGTGTAGAGGCGGGCGGACACCTGCCAGGGGCCAGATTACCTCTTTAAGCCCGGTACATTATCTAGGTACTGCACTGCATTGGAAATAGGGTTAGCATTATGCCTTGGCCTGTGGCCTAGCAAGATGGTGCGGTACCTAGGGAATAATATGGTACCCCGGCGGCGGCATCCCGCAGCAGCATTTCACTATACCTACAACGACGATGAGTCGAATGCCTTGAAGTCGAGGCCCAACTGGGCAAAAGGGTCAAGGAAATGTCAGAGGCGGGCCAGCTAGGGTTAGTCAGTCCTACTCCCAATGGTGGTTCTCTCATTTCCACCAATCCCTCCAGCAGCCCGGCAGAGTTACCGCATCGCCTTCTATTCTCGCGGTGAGAATGTCGGGGACGGAGGAGTCGACAACGGTTCATGGGGGAGAATCGCCGTCGGCGGCAGCACTTTTGCGTCCTCGCTGAACGCCGAGGCGTCTCGGCGGAGCGCTGGACAGCTTCCTGCCTAGAATGCTTGAGACATGGCAGGATCGGAGTGCTGGCTGCTCGGGGAGGACAGCAGAAGCCTACACCTTACGCACGATGCTCCCGGCCTATTGCTGTCGGGCATGCTCACAAGAGCAGGTCATCCCAGCAAGAGATACATATGCAGAGGCGAGTCGACTGCGGTGCAGTCTGGAAGTGAAGGCTTGCTCGATACCTGGGAGTGTGTGTATGATGCATGGAGGTGCGAGTTCGAACCAGCCCGGGCCGCCACGTTTATGTAACCGAGATGAATATGGGAGAGAATCAGCAGCGGCTCGCAAGGGAATTGCATCCTCGATCGTCCACCGTCCACCGTCCACCGTCCACCAGCCCTCGTACCTGTCTTCTCCCATTATCGCCGTACCTAGGGGGAGCGTCTCGATGGGTTCTGCGACCTGCACGGCAAGTGGGAGGCATGGCGCAGCTCCAAGGGCCAGCAGATGGCAAACACAGCCAGTACCGAGTGCCGGGCTTTCCCATGGACGGCGTTGAGGGCACCAAGGCCGAAGAGTCCGTCTGTTGTGCGCCCGGCGCCGTATGGATATTGGACATTCGAAAACTAGACTAAGCGCTGGCGAGACTGGTCCTGCACAGTCGGCAGTAGGCAGCTACCTAACGAGTCCCTCTCATGCAGCCCTTCTGCCTTAGTTAGGTACCTTAGGTACCTAGGTACGGAGTACTTAGCATGAGAAATGGGCGGGTAGATGCTGCCGCGATTGCATGTGCCTAACCGGGCAGCACGGCTGACTGGGGAAGAGCTTTACGTCATGGCGGCCAGCTCTCTTTCTTTTCTTTCCACTCTTCTTTTGCTTTTCCTCGCCCTTCTGCGCTGTAGCCTGTACTATGTGGGTAAGTGGCTAAATTGGGAAGTCTCTTCTTTCCTGTTTTGGGCAGCACTAAAGGCGGGCTTGGCCAGACTTGCCAAGTACCGCCGCCTACCGGGACCTAGGTACCTAAGCTGTATGATGGAAGTTGATGAGGGTACGGAGTAGGTACCTAAGGTAACGTATTTCATCCAAGACACTGCCGGTATTTCCTCACTTGTAGATATCAGGCAATAATACGCCACCGTCAAAGGCTGGGGCCGAAAACTCCCCGAAAACTCCAAGGCTTGTACGTACTTTTATGCGAGTTTCAAGGCCAAATAAGCTTAACTTACCATAAGCCCGACTTATCTAGTAACAAGGCAGGAGATCTCTTGGCCTCTTCCACGTGGTCAACAACTTAACAGAGCGTAGATATAACCTACATAGTACTATTGTATCGCGAGCCGGTAGATCCGGCCGACTAGGTAGTGACGGTATCTATTCCTATTAGCCATCCAGGCACCTAACACCCACCAAACCTGCTAGGCTGGGTTATTCGTTGATTTCGACATCAATAATACCGGTACCGCCAATCCTCACACCGTCTCACTCCATACCCGGGCCCATCGCCCCCACGGCCAACTTGCAAGGCTATCATCTTCTACCCGGACATCAAGCAAGTAATCAATGGCAGTTAGGATCACCCTTCCCCTCGGTTTCGAAAAGACCAAACTATCTATACACACACACTATTTGCACTATTTGCACTATTCGAAGAGTGCTTGTCGCCCATCACACCAAACCTTGGCGGAAACAATGCACCTAGAAGACAACATCAAAGGGAATTGCCCCCAGGACAAATGATTGCATGCCAGCGGGGGATTACATGCGTATGGCACGCATTAGCGCAGGATCCTTCGAGGAGGCCGCCTTTACACTGTCGACCACCACACGGTCCTAGCTCCTGTTCTGCTATAGTAGTGCCTGCAAAAAGCAAGATCAAGGTTGCACTCTATGACATCGGCTTCATTCCTATAACTCGGTGAGATGCGATACCGTTGAAGGTTGGTTACTGGGTCGTCGATCCCATAGCTTGCCTGTCGGTTCATGCGCCAGAGTCGCATGTGCCACATACGAGGTAGAGTCCGTTGTAAGACTATTAACCGAGCTCTGTCCAGATTTGCGTCCAAAGATGACAAGTGCTACTCTTAGCTCCTATATTGGCGAATGTATTGTGTCAGAGACCCGCGACAGCAAACCTCTTTGTTTTTGTTTTTTCTCGTTTGTTTTCGTTTGTTGTTGTTTTTAAATAATAAAAAAAAAGTAGAAGGAAAAAGGAGAGAAGAGAGACGGAAGGATACAGCTAGGTAGACTGTTCGAGAATATACCTACTCTTCGCGGCAGACGACCGGGTTTTATTGGATAGACCAATCAAGGCTCTCGAGGCTCCAATCGACCCAAGATAAATGTTGAGGGTCTCATACAATACTTACACTTGTGGTCTCACCGAAAGACTAAAGATCTTTGCATGGAACAAGCGAAACTTTCAAGTGAAGGTGTGAGTTGCACAGCATCTCTAGGCGAGCCGCGTCGAATGCCTGCTCGCTTCTTCCAGCCAGACGAAGTATAGGTGGATAGATGGCCCTTGAGCCTTACCCCTCTATAGGTCTTCGCGTCGGTGTGGTCGACATGGCAGCCGTTCAGTAAGAGCTTGGCTTGAAGTGGTGATGTAGGGTCCAATCACGCAAACCCGGCTGAAGCAACTCGTTGGTGCTCGGCCCATTTTCCAAAAGGAGCGTCGTCGTGGCAGCATGTGCCGCGTCCTGAATATATCGTTCTGACGTGAGCCGTGATTCCCCATCTCCCACGTCTCTTCACGGCTCCAGCTTCCGGCCCAGGTTACTCACGTGCGGTGTACGTACTTGATATGCAGGGCTCTGCAAGGATTGCCTACATGTACGTACGTACCTAAGGTAGAAGGAAGCTGTTACCAAACCCAAGGACGGGGACTGCACACGCTGATAAGGCAGAAGGAAATATCAAAGAAAAAGAAATAGTCCCCGTGGCCCAAGGAGAATTGAGACATCTCGATTCTCGGGCAGGCACCGGTACTTACTGGGGCGCCTCCTCATAGGCAGCGGCGTGGGGACGGGATAAACCTCGGGTTCCATGGCCGGAGATTGAGGAGAAGGAAGACTGATGATTGTCATGATATCGCCGTCTTGGTGGTGTCGCACCTTCTATGTAGGCTACCAAGTTACCTAACGTTACCTGTCTAGACTGCCCCCTACCTTAGGTAGACTGACATGGCGGGCAAGTAAGTACCAGAGGAGGTAGTCGGTAGTCGGTAGTACGGAGTAGTGTCTCGAGTCTGATGCTTGCTCGCGTCTACGTACATACTTGGTAGTAGTAGTAGTTCTCGCGTAGCGTTGATGTACGTACGACGTACCTTAAAGTACGCACGTCGTTTCTTCCCGCCTCCGTGGTACCCCGTCCCCCGCCCACCCTCGATTTGCGTTATTACACGATGTGGACTATTCGTGCGATAGTGCGCCTCCTGCCCCTGCTCATCATATGTGCCCCTGCTCACGTATCATGCCACAGCCGATGATGGATACTATCTAGGTAAGTAGGTACGGTAGGTTCGTGCTGCTGTCGGCGGTGCTGTTGCTGGCGCTGGGCCGTGCTCCAACATCACACCACGCCGCCCTCTTCTCGAATACATCCCTGGCAACTTGCAAGGGACAGCGAGCGCACGTATCTTCCCTTTTCGGATAGGTTCTTACGCTGCACCTCAGCAATCCCAGCACCTTCAGGCCGTCAGCACCAGGACAGGCACAGGCCATCCGATCCGCCTGCCCTGATTGGTATCGCATCGGCCCTATCCGTCGCCTTCGAGCCGGCAACACGCAACACGTGAGGTACTTCTGTCTGGTCTTAGCTCGCGCGGTCACTTGACTGGGACTGTCGTGACGTGATTTGCCTGATGCTGCGATGCATGAAGCCAGCTCCACCAGTGCTTCCGTAAGACAGCTACTATTATACAGCCTATGGGGTGGTGCTCTTGCAGCGCATGCACTCGCCCCCTTCACACACATCCCCCCCTCACCATGTTCTTGCTGGGCCCTCCCGGATCCTGGTTGCACAGCGCCCGTCTCCCGGGGCCTCAGAGGGACTATAGGTGCGCTGCCGTCGTAGTACCATAGTATAATGTCTCAGTCAGTGGTAGCGCGCTCGCTGGCTCTCTTTCCGGCGCAAAGACCTTCAGCCTTCGGCGTTTCTTTTGTGCCGCTCTATTCCTCTCTGGGCCGCGCCGCGCGATGCTGACAGAGCAACAACGAGTTCCTCGTCGTAGGTTGCGATTCGTGGGCGGCCGGCCGGCGAGCCAGCCAGCGCATGCGCGCACGAGCGAGTGAGCGAGCGAGCGGGAGACAGAGCGAGGAAGAGGCAGCGAGGAAGAACAGAGAGCGGCTGAGCGAACGAGAGGCAGTCGGATTAGCTGCCATGTTATGTGATGACGGTATGTGGTGGCTGTATGCTGTATGCTGTATGCTGTAGATAGAGCGGGTGCGGCATCTTCTTTCTGCTTCACACGTCGAGTCTCAGGCTTCCAGGGCCGTGAGCACTTGGTAGGGTGGAATGAGATTCCGGGAACCATACAAGCAGCGCATTATATCCCTCCCCTCCTTCGCTCTCCAACCAACGACAGGCCACGACCCTGTCATCTGCGACTGGATGAAGGGCCATGGACCGGCAAGGAAATTCTCGGACCCTCTTGTCCTCGTATGGTCGTAGTGTGCTACACCATCACACTGTCGTACACTAGAGTCTACAGCCTCAGCATGCCTCTCCCTCACCCTCTCTAGCATCTACTACAGTATCTCCCGGCCAGACTGCGCACGACGCGAGCAGGCTCACTCGCCCATGTGCCCGCCCTCCACACTGGCCCGCGCCGCGCCTGGTCTGCTCTGGTTATTTCTAGACGGCTGTCAGCACGGACTGTTGCGGTTTGATCATCCTGATTGCCACGGACGCCGTTCGTCGTGCAAACCGAGGAAATCCTGCCTTCCTCAGTCCACCCCTCTTTAAACCGGTCAAGCTCCGCGGCTCGACGGCTGCTGTGATCCTCTTCACCGAGTCTCTCGTCGAACAGAGCTCCGCTCTTCGCTCTTCCAATCATTGCCTATTCCGCCCTCATTGCCGGCAGCACGGCGCGTCTGTTTCTTTTGATGATTTGGCCTCCCCTGGCCTTCCCGCATCCACACCCGTACGCCCACGGCCCACGCCCACGCCCACGCCCACGCCCACGCCCACGCCCACAATCGTTGCCCGCTCAGCCCCCTCGACTGGGTACTGCGTAGGTAGACCCGGCACAGTCCAGGTCCCAGGAAGCCCGCTCTCCCACTCTCTGCTTAGGCGACTCGTCGCGCATAGCGCAGCACAGTACAGTGGTAGTGCACCGCACAGCCCAGCCCAGCCCGGCCCAGCCCAGCACAACACTGCACAGCACGGGGCAGCACGACACAGCGGGGAAGACGGACGGGCGTACCAAGTACAGCGACGCAGCGCAGAGCAACAACGCGCGCCGTCGTATTCTGGGTTCGATACCCCGGCTGCGCCTAGTCTGCGAGGCAATGACATTCATGAGACACTGACACGGGGCGTCTTTCTCTACCCACCCCCCTCTAGACTTGGGTAAGGCTCGACACTTGCCACGACGTACCAGTGGTGCTACTTCTGGCACTGCTGGCACTGCTGGTACTCCTGGTACTCCTGGTACTGTGGTACGCCTGGTACTTCTGGTACTGCTGGCGCCGGCGCTGCCGCCCCTGGTGCAGTGCCTGCTGCTGCTTGTCCTCTCCTGCCGCTGCCGCTGCCGCTGCCACTGCCGCTCCTTGGTGCTGCTATAGCGCCTGTCCATCAGATGCGCAAATCGATCCGCGCCAAAGTGCATGCCCTGTCTTTGCACTGTTGGGATATTTGACCTGTCCAACACACCTTCTATAAACGTATCTCTTTGAGTAAACGCACGATGGTAAGATCTTCCTGCCATGTTATCTGGTTGCGTTCCACCCCATACGACGTCTTATTGCATAAGCCCTTTGCCGGTGTGCAAGCTATTGACTCGTGGATAGAATAATTCTAATCTGAGAAAACGCCGCCCTCATGGCCACGAGGGTGCCCCTGCGGTGCCAGTGGCCCATGATCCTCTGTACCCTGCTGCTTCTGCGAGTGTGACTCCCCCCGAGGACCTCTCGTCGATTGAGTTACATATACTGGCCCGGGCTGCCGACATCCTCAACTGCCCAATCTCTCAATTATATGGCCTAGATAATCGAAGGTCCAGTCTGCCACATCTTTACACCAACTCTTCATCATATAACGTCTCCAAAAGACCACGCCTGAGTACAGATCTTCCGGCAATGCCATCCCATGAGAAACCCCCAGGTATTGAGCAAGATGTCTCCGCTCCCCCAGGTGATGGCCTCATGTTGGGCATGGCTCCATCTCGCCTTACACAGTTCTTCCCCAGCTTCTCTGTGTGTTCGCCTTGTATGACATGTGAGCCGGAAGGTCTGTAGCTATAACCTTTCATATAAATGCTGCAGGACGTGCTAAGTTCTCCTTAGGTTACGCCAGCATACCGGCGACCAGTTCGTATAGCTACAATGAGGCACGGTCGTACATTGACAACAAGTCTCACCCTTCACAACCAATGCCTAGCACGCTGTCTCAAGTCTCCCCCGGTTTATTTGCGGGCCATAGCCCTATCGTAACGCAACAGCCGTTTCCTAATTACAGTGCTTTCCCTACGACCCGATCCATGACCACCGATCAATGGACAGTTCAGCCTACCACAAGCCGCGAGGGAATGGTGTATCCGGTGCCTGGTCCTAGTCAAGGATATCCGGCGCAGCCGGCATTGCCATCTAGCTCACCTGTTTCGCCCAGCAGGCATCCCACGGGAACACAGACCCTTACTACTCCATTATGTGGAGGGCAAGATGGCTCAGTTAGAACACAATATGGCACTACTCAGACACATGGTCGCTCTGAAGTGGAAAGGGCCCGTGTGCATACACAGTCCCGGGAATTAGACTTTGTCCCGTCAAACCAGCGGCCGCCTCCTGCAAGGAGAGGACCATTTAGAAATCCGCATGACAGGGAAAGGACAGCCGAAACCAGAAGGATAGGGAGCTGCATTCGGTGCAGAATGCAGCGGATACGAGTAAGTCAACTTGGTCCTTGCTATGTGTTGTAACAGCCACATCTCGCTGACTAGGATGAATAAGTGTGAGACAAACCCGGACAATAAGGCCGGTACCTGCCTGACTTGCCTGCGCGTATCAAACGTAAAGGTCTGGCGGATGCCGTGCCTTCGATACAAGATCACTGACGTGAGGCTATTCAAGCCTGGGCCAGTGAAAGGTCATGAGTGGACACGACGGTGGGTCGAAGGTGTTCCAGATGATATTTCCCATTGGGCGTCGGCAGAAACTCGAAGAGTCAGGGTAACCGAAGGGTACACCGAGACTACGGTTGAGCTTCGCGTTAGGCAGTTTGTACCTCAGGAGGGTGACTCCCTCGAACGATCGTGGTACCATGACGGCATTAGGAAGCAGGTCACGATCCCTGCGTACGCAATTGTGAATCTGGAGGAAGCAAAGAGCGCCTATTCGAGCTACATCAGCCGCAGCCTTCCAGAGTGTTGCAAGAAGATATTGCTGGGTAAGGATAAGCTACTGGGGGCAACTTACTTGATGGCACTAAAGACTGCGCGGGACCCGGCAGCCGATGAGAAGGAGAAGGAGTTGTTGAAAAAGGCACTTCAACTATGGATGGCTGTCCGTATGACCACCAAGTCCACAGTCATCGTGGGTGAAGAGACGCTCGGGATGTCTCCCGACATCATGGATGATACAAGCCCTCTGCGCGGAAAGATTCCCCTACCGCCGGTGATGGGAGCGCAAATCGAGCTGGTACTCATCCATCAGATCCAGTCTAGTCTTCGACGGGAAATGCTCGAGAATTTGCAAACGATAACCCAGGCCAATAAGCAACACACCTGGTTTACGACGTACCTAATCACTTTTATTTTGCTCCACAATGTAGCTCTTCTTTGTCAACACGACGCCGGATATGCTCGCAAGCATGGAATGAAGGTGAGTCGGCGAGTTCTATGCTGAACGGCTTACTGCCTTGGACGGCCAATAACACCCCTGAGTGAAGTCAGTCGAGCTGACCTTTGAACCCCAGACTAGATTCGCAAGAGAGGATATGGTCAGGGAGTACCAATTGGGTAAGGACATGGTTCATCCATACCCGCTTGACAGTGCCATACCTAACGGCTCGTCCAGGCGCGAACATTCTATTGGCATATTTCCATTATTGTAACAAAGGTACGAGGCATAGTTGAAGATTCTGGGTGCGACGAGTTGCAAGGTGAGATTGACAAGCTATAGGCATATACCCATTCTCGCCGGAGTGCAAAGAGCAAGACTTGACCACTTTAGCCGCGCTTAACGAAGCAAAATCCCAGTTCGTCAAGTATACGAAGACCCACGTAGAGAGACAGAGTAAGTCTGGCTAAATTCTTGGCATGAAGGGGGCGTATGCATTCAGTGCTCCACGATGTAACCTTTAACGAGATAGGCTGTGAATCACTGACCAAGGACCCTTCGCAGAGAAACCGTGGGCCAAGCTCCGCGAGAGCAATGATTACGAGAATGATTTTTATTATATAAGCCAGCTGTATGAAGAAAATTGGACGCCACTGCATCCAATTTGAGTGGCCATCCGGAGTCCACACCGCTCCACCGGGGGTAGCTTTCACACGACATGAGGTCAGCATCGGAGAACTACAGAGAACCCAACAGGGGAGATGGCTGCCTAGGGTAGGTTGGTATCCCGGATCTAACCAGATCGGAGAAATCGGAGAATATGGGCCTAGTTTAGGGTTGGGTGTGGATTGGGCATGCATTGCATGAAGCACCCAGGTAGTGTAAACCCAGTTATAGGTTGACTACTGCGACGATCGATTATGGATGAGAGGGATCTAACTACTGGGGGAAATGGCTTATGAGACTGTACTCGTGTACAGATATTCCCAGCAACTAGACACCCGAAATATGCCCGTACCCGAGTCGTTGTGAGACAAATTGACAGTCCATAGTTATATCACATCCATCTATTCAACTTTCATGCGACGGCCCGGCCTTGATGCTCAATAATTAATGACGAGGTCGGCCAAACTGTGCTTTCATCCATTCGGCTGCGAGGGGGGTAAGATAATCCAAAAGTAGATCAAATTCAAGAAAAGGGGTCAGGGTGTACGAACCGCAATACGTCCACCTCCACCAGCCTATCTATCTCAAGCTTCCTTATTAATCTGCAGTTGCGTCAGTCTTACCCATTTGCGTCTCACTTGTAACCCTCTTTGTGCTGGCGTTTCACCTGCGTCCGCTTTTACATTGGGTGTCCATTCCCCGATAGAGGCTGGCTCCTCGGACGTACCTTGGTGTATCGCTGGCTCAGCACCCCACACACATAGAGCAGCTATATATTGCCGATCCCTAGGTACGGCGCTGTAGGAGAGGAGGGTATATGATATTCGGGCTCGATCCGATGGGCCTGAGCTGCTTCTGGCAAGTGGGCAGGGCGGATGGGTACATGCGGAAAGGGTACGGCAGTAAGATCATACCTTCGGTCCGGGTGCTTGGGTAGCGTAAGTGAGGGTGGCCGTAGGCGCAGGTTGTGATCAGTTCCACGAGATTTGTATGCAGCATGTCCCGGCCAGGTGCTCCGTAGCCGAGCCAAGCTGTCAGTCTGAAGGGTCGTCATCTCAATGCGGCGTTCGGATCATCATTCATTCTCCAACGTAATGGTAGGGGCAAGACGGCTGGGCCAGGGTTGTCCGGTATTACGAGCCTCACGGGTTACCACTATTGACGACCGCGTGCGGCCCCTTTCCCTATTCGGTCCATGTTGGCCAGACACGGTTGCGGCTCAGGAACCCGGCGCGCTGTGGACTCGTACCACGCCGATTCTATGAACGACTTCCCTCGACAAGCCCAGGGTGAATTCCCGTGTGCAGGGGCACACAACTCACACTGGCAGTTCCTCGAGAAGTCAACAGTTCCCGTTCCATGGAATCATGCTCGGAGGGGTGTCAATGGGTGGACGGTTGGGCTTCAACGATGCTGCCGGATGTCGTTTGTCCTACACTATGTCCGACTTGAGTCGGCTACCAGGTTCCTATATTCGGTTACCTTGTCGTGCTCGCACTTGTTTCGTTGTCTGACAACGGAAGCAGTAGACGGGCAGAATCCGGATGCTGGGCAACTATCCGATTCTACGCCAGCCTTACTCCAAGACCCATGTGGCAATAGCGCTTTTTGATCTGTTATCGGACCAAATTGTTTGCCATATATATATATATATCTGTGCGTGAGTGCGTGTGCGTGTGCGTGTGTGTGTATGTGCGTGTGTATGCGTATGTGTGTGTGTGTATATGTATATGTATATATATGAAGCACGCAGTCGCTCTTGGAGGAGGACCGTACCCAGGACCTATCCATTACATTCGAATACCATCCCTTCAAATAATATCCCTACACTGTCGCCTGGACGCTAAGCCGGCGCCCCTTGGTTTGTTATATACTTTGATTCTCTCTCAGGACATTTTCAGTTGACCGACTCCATTGCGCGGACACATCTATCCACATTAGGCCGCCTGCAAACAGGATCTACTGATATCAAGCTCACTCGCAGGGCATCTAAAGTCTCCCCTTGGCCGACTTATTTGTAAATTATCGCGGACAAGCTTTATTGGCCTCGGACACGTCAATAGCACGAACAAAGTACGCCAATCACCAAATGGGTGAGTTTCAGGTTGCAGGTCCAGTGCTCGCCCCCGGCCTGAACAACGTCGGTGTCTCGGTGCCATTGCATGCCTCACTGCGTTCGGACCCTACTCAGGATAGCCTAGTCGATCTGCCGAGCAGCTACCCAGCCCGACTCTGCCACTCGTTCGCTTGGACCAGGGCGAGCTTCGTGGACGAAACCAGTTACGTATACCGCCTATCCGCCTCGGAGCAAGCCGAGTTGCGCCGAGCCAAGGACGACTTCAAAGGTACTCAGGCGTGGGGGTCTGGTATTTCTGCGCCCAAATCGATGCTGACTATGTCTGTCTTAGCCCAGGAGTTGGATGGGAACCTAGTGAGCCAGGCGAACTTCCATCTGCCGACGCTTGGCCCCAAGTTGCGCGGCCTGAGCGAGGATATCTACAACGGCAAAGGATTCCATGTTATCCGCGGGCTGAATCCAAGTGACTATTCCGTAGAGGATTTCGCCATCATCCGGCTGGGAGTCCAGGCGTACATCGCTGACCAATGTGGGCGCCAAGACCACCGAGGGAATATGCTAGGTATTCATTCACACGATCTGATAAGAAGCCGGCCGCTGGACTTACACGGGACAGTACACATCGTGGCGGATAACTCCTCGGAAATCAAGCTTGGCCACCATCGCCATTCCACGTCGGCCATTGTAGGCATTGTCCCAACCACAGGATCTGAGACGCTGGGTCTCGACTAATAAGAAATGCTACCTAGTCATTTCACAACGAGGAAGCGGGCGACGTGATCAGCTGGCTGACCCGCGGCACGTCGAAGACTGGAGGCAGATGCATCCTCGCCCCCGTTTACACGATTTACAACATCCTTGCAGCACATCGCCCAGATGTCATCAGGACGCTCACCAAGTCTGATTGGCCAATTGCGCTGTAAGTCGCGGGTTTCCTTACCTCGTCGCCTCTCCGTTCATAGAGGCGAGAAATGGGGGGAGAGAGCAGAAAAAAAAGGGAAGAAGAAAATAAAATAAAGAACGAAAACGAGTCCCGTTAACGCCGTGCCCAGCCCGCGCTTCCAGTGTCGGCCGTTGATGTTCTACCACGAGTCCAGGTTGATTATGAACTTCGGTCGCACGCCTCTGCTGGGTAGTGCCACGCACCCCCGGCCAGAGAACCTCCCCCGGCTCAACGACCGCCAGTACGAGGCCCTGAACCTGGTCGAGGCCATCGCCCGGGCCCTCCAGATGGAGATCAGGACCCGCAGTGGCGACATGCACTTCATCAACAACTTCACCATCTTGCACCGCCGGGAGGGGTTTGTCGATGGTGCGTCGCCGGATGAGAAGCGACACCTGGTCCGCATGCGACTGCGGAGCTCGACAATGGGGTGGTCCATCCCAGCGAGTCTCCGCCAAGAATGGACGGATGCATTTGCAGAGGATGGTCCCAAGACGTGGCACTTGGAGCCGATGCCCGGGGACGCGTTCCCCCTCCGCAAATACACAAACTAGATTCATGGCACGGCACAGTTGGCATGGTTGCCAGCTAGATCCGGCTCTCGTCTATGTATCCCGTCTTGGGGAAGCCGTCTGCATGATTAGCACGGAGTTCAGGCTCGGGGGATTTTCTGGGGGGTGGGCAAAAAAAAAAAAACAGACAAGAACGGGTTTCGTGAAAGGTTTTTACAAGCTCAAGGCCGGGTAAAGCAAAAAAAGAATTGTGGTTTAATCCAGGTGTGTAACTTGCAATGGCAAATAATGTTCAAATAGCGACAAGGAGGTCAACGCAAGACGTGCAAGAGCTGCGTTGGCAGCTAGTTCTCTCTTGGCGGCCTACATATTGTTCGTTTCGTATTCCTAGTGGTGATGATTATGTGACGGTGGTGAAGGTGCGTGCGTGTGCGTGGTGAGTTACAACTTACACCCTCTCAACTCTCGCCCTGTACAAACCCAACCCCCCTGTAGACCAAGTAGGCATCATGTACGTTAAGTACTTACGGCAAGTCGAAGCCAACCCGGCCGCTTGGCAACCTTGGTCGGCTAGGACTCAGGAGTCGGTCAGGGTACCTACACTATCTGGATCGAGCATAGTGTGGGTAGAGAATGGCGGCGAGACGAAGCATACGTGGTACTTACTGCGTAGGTAGTTGGGTATGGGGTATTAGTAGGGAGTTTGACACCAGTGACTATATGGCTAGTAGGTCTCGTACATACATACGCCTACCTACTTTGAGAGAATCTCTTGAATCTAACCATCTGTACTGTGCCGCTAAGCTATGCAGAATACGTGTTTCTACGTACGTACATAGTGCATTGAACGACAATTGGAGCGCAGACCCCAGCTTCCAAATCCGAGGCAACTCGACGCACTGCTGCGGCCGACGTAGGTAGCTGCGTACTCTGCATTGCTGTGTTGACCAACCAGGTCAGACAGTTATCAGATGGAGGGTTGCCTGAATGTACACACGGGAATACCTCTTTTCTGTGCGCAAACAAGGCTGCCTGAGGTTGTAACTAGTTGATGTTGGTTCCTAGTACTATTTGCATGTCGCTACAGTATACAGTGTAGTCGGGCGGCTACTTGTAGTAAGTAGTAGTCTACCCACTTACACGACCATGGCGTCTCTTAATAGAGGATGGAGAGACAAGGGGTTGACGCCATGAGCTGATTCCAAGACACTTGCGACATTGAGACACAGCATTTCCGATAACCCGGTTTGTCCAAGCAAGCTGCCCCATCCTTGCTAACCCCAAAAGTGAGATATACTCGCCTAAATACTCCGATACGCCTCACCCCAACCCTCCCCGGGATTCCGATAGCAACTCCTACTCGCGCTCGCAGCTGAAACATAAGCAACATAAGCATACTGTAATCACGGGCTCACCTTATCTGCAGCTCCATGGACACCTGAGGTACTATGTAGGTTATAGCACGGATTAGGAGGTGGTATTGTTCCACGCACCAGCCCCGAGTCCTGACCGTACAGGAGCCTTGTATCTAGTACGTGTACGCAGTAGCTGTGTATCTGCGTCGGCCCAGTCCATGTCAAAATCCCGCACCAACCAGGTCCTCCACACACACACCCCTCGACGACTTGTGGTACCTACTCTACGTTGCTGCTGTCCGTTGAGTTGACAGCGCAATTAGCAATACCACGAGAAGATGCAGCAAGGGTCTCATACTTGGACCAGGCCAATCGCCCTGGTTGTGCTTGATTGCACTATAATCCAGGACATTGTGGTGAAGGGCGTGGTTTGGGCGGTTGTCCAGCCGTTCGCAGCCAAAGGACCGGTGTAAAAGCAGGGCGGGTTGGTGCCGCGTGGTGTTGCTGTTCTTAGCATACATACGCACCCGTCTTGCGGATCTATCCTCAACACGGCCGCAACTACGTTAGACTACGTTAGACTACGTTGGCCGTCTCCGGTCTCCGGTCTCGAGTACACGGTACGTATGGGCATGCGCCGTCATGAAAACAATTTTCCTTCTTCTTTCTGGTCATTGGTCAAACAGCCAGGTTAATAGGACCGTCTATCCCTTGCGGAGTAGCCCCTCCTTAATGAAGCCGGAGAGCCGTGAGTACCATGGTTCACATGGTGGACTAACCCTTCGCAGCAAGATCGCGGTCAGTGGTGAATGGATGATCTCTAGCTGCGTAAGCCGAGCGAGACGTGTGGCGTTGAGCTTGAAAGCAGCAAGGGCCGATTTCGAAAGCTCAGACGCCCTGTGCTTTTCATTTTCGCAATTGGGTGCTTTGCAGGCAAACCTCCTTCTGTACTCCGTACTATGTACGGAACCTTAAGAAGCGGCCCTTGAAGTTCCGTTTCACATTCACAGTGAATCTTAATTTGCAGGCAGGGGGTCGGTTTGCGGATCACCACTCTCGCTTGAATGTACGGTCAGACTGTCAAGGCTTTCATCGGAGTTCAGAGCAGCAAGCCAATATTGTAAGTCCAGACCACTTACCACTACGCTAGGTGCAGAATCTGGCAGACGCTTTGAACCACATGCATACAGCTTACACACCGGCGATACCTGCGGCCCCCGCAACCTATAGCCGCGTAGGGCGGACAAAACCCGAGCAGATGCAACGTCTAGCAATTACTCAAGTGGAGCGCAGCCAAGGACCTACGTATACCATTACAACAGGCAGAGAGAAAGTCTACCCGCGGATTCCGTCATAAATAGTCATGTAGGGCGGGTGCATATACAAAAGCAGGTCGCTTACAGACGAAGGGGTACGGGAGACTCATGGGCGTCTCCTGCCGTAATCCTACCATCATGTTTCTATAACTCTTATTCCCCGTCCATCGTTTCCAAGGGACGAGGTCGTTCGATGCAGCCTCAAAGTGAATCGTTACGGATGCATGACGTAAGGTACTGTATAACGGCGTGTTCAGAACAGTCCAGGTAAGTGGGTTGATCGGTGTGTGCTTCACCCTCTTCGGGGTCCCCAGTTACTCGCTCGATCCGGAAAGACACCTAGAGTAAGGTTAGTTGCATGGGGAAAAAGAAGATGATATGATATGTCGACTGCTATCTAGATTGGTAGTGCAGGTAGGAGGTACACACCTCAACCGGATTCTTGCCCGGATCCGCGGTGGCTGAGCGAGAAGAAAACCGGGTTAATTATCCCAAGATGATCGGATCAAGCGCTCACGTGTTTCTTAACTACGATTTGGCTTCTCTTCGTTGGAGCTAGTATGCCCATGAGAGGTATAGCGACCCGTTAAGTCCTGACATTTGACCGTAATTCAAGCCAGCTCACCAGTGAGCCTTTCCGGTACCAACAACAATCAACATATGGGCTGGGGCCGAGGACGTGGACGTGGACCACAGTCGACACATAAAGGTACCGATGACCCTCAATCGGAGGATCAACATACATGTAGAATTCGACGCTTGAACCAGGTAATTCTCGTGGATATGACCTGCATACCATGTTTGCTGCAGTTCCATGTCATTTTTCATGAGAATGGTTGTCATTTTTTTCTAATCGCGATGGCTGAAGACCATAGATGCCTACAAATGAGTGCAATTTGCTTTGCAATGGTGAAGATCAATGACGCTCGGGATCAAGCTGACTGCAGTACGTACTACTACTACCATGTGCGTACGTTTCAACACCGCTATGCACTGTACTGCATCCACAATTAGAGCGGTCCGCTAATGTTGCAGGGTAGAAACTGATGGCCAACGCATGGTACGTTTTTTTTTATATGGGGTTCGATCTTGGTTCCTCGATTCTAAGTTCCCTGTCGGGCTGCGAGTGAGCTCAGACAAGATTCTACCCGCTCCTACGTTTGGAGATTGCTAGTCCTGTACGGATATGCCAGTCGATACTTTGGATATCGTGGGCTCACGTGTTACACGGCTCAACTCTATTCCATGGGTTAGGGGCACAAAACTGACATATAGATGAATTACTACAAGATGGACACGTATTGGTGGACGCTTCGCTATTCGGCCGTCGGTACCAGTCAATCACTCTTAAAACACAGAGATAGCATGGCAGATGACGAACCCAGTACGTATAGATCGATCATATCTTCTTCATGCAGCCTTATTACAGCACGATATTTTGTGATACGACTGTGTGTGATCTTATTGGTTGGGATGTGGAATTATACTCGTCGTCCGAGGAATAGAGGACTTTCTCTCCACTCGGAGGTGTGTGCATGCTGTATAATCACGGGGAGTGTTGCCTTTAATAAACCTAATAGAGTATATGCTACGATGGTAAAGCCATCGCTGCCCCTGAAAAACTTCGTAGGTATGCCATGTACACGCTGGACCTCGAGGCTAATGGTTGAAGCGTTCCAACGTAATCACAAAAGCCAATTAATATAATCTCTGCGTCCGTCGATTTGCGACTGACAAAGAGTTAGTTCACCGGTCTGTTGGAGCGTGCAGCCTGCCAGCGAGGTCCTGGTTGATTCTTAAGATGTATCCCACGATCCGTCGGCCAAATGTACCCACAACAAGACGAAAACAATGAGTACTATGAAACTCCAAGGAACTTGGTGGTTCTAAGCCGATGTTGTCCCTAATGATCCCCAGTTGAGACGCTCGATGTTTTGTTACGAGCCGAACAAGGACAACTGTGTTTAATAGTAAGTCAGTGTTCGTTACTGTCAATGGATCCCATAGAGAGGCGATATAATAAAAAAAAAAGAAAGAAAAAAAACGGTATTTCCTCACCACCAAAGTATCCAATTCCCATAGCATTATATCGGCCGGCAACGGTACCAGTCGCCAACGGACTTGCAGCCAGGCCACATATTGACCTAATCCAAGCCCCATCGCTCCGAAAAACGTCGACGGCCAGACAATCACTTTGGCTGGCCAGGGGCCACTGTTTTGGCCCCGGTCCCTCACCCCCCATGACAAGGGCGGAGCGTTAATATAGTTAGATTGGCTATATTTGCTGCCTCGTGTGTTGACTGGGATATTTTCCTGGGAACCAGTTTCTCGAGGGCCGGCTCAAGCTCGTCGGCTGATACCTAACCATGTACACCAGGCCATTCTGCCCAGAAACACATCCGTAGTCGCCACAGAAAAAGCAACGATCCGACAACAAACGGTGGCCAAGCACGAGAGAACCTGCATGCAGTTCGCCTCGGTGCCACACAGTACCGGCCAAATTCCGCGGGTTCTTAGTTCCATCATCATAAGGAACACGGGAGAAAGATCTGGTTCCCGTGTCTTCGACAAGCGGGCGATACGCGTTAGCCGCAGGACCCCCTTGCTCGCTGCGAGGTCTGGCCGACTCTTGTCGGCACACCGGCGCTGGAATATACTTAGGGACCAACTCACCTGCCGCCTATTCCCCGTCAATAACCGTGGCCTGCTATGAACGCTGGATGACCGGAGAGAACCCCTCTCTCTCTCTCTCTGCAATTTTAAGGTGCCAGGGGCACAATGACTAATTCACGAAAAGACATGGTGTGGGTGGTGGATCGGCGTGAATGTACCACTTCGGCACGGCTTGTGTGGCAAATACAACCCAGAGCACCCTCATCAACGTGGCATTTTAAAGACTCCGGCCGCTACCAGCGGGTAAGGGAAAAAGGGGAGGTTGGTGAATTTACAAGCTAGGTCACCAATTAAAATTTGGTTTCCGGTCATGGGCTTTTCCCAATTCCCATGTTTCACCCACCTCAACCCTCCCAACCGTCAAGTCGAGATGAAGATAAATAGTGAGAGGGAGTGGCCCAGCAAAACCGCAATACAATGGAGCGTAAATTCGAGAGCTTCCGAAGGAGACGTAGGGGGGGGGGGGGGGGGGGAAAAATTATTAAAATGCCCACCCCCAAGGAAACGGAAGGTTAATTATTAAACCAAAAAACCCAAAATTAAGGCGAAATGTATCACACTTTTTTGG
>MU281330.1:519918-574614 GCA_022385595.1 Xylaria palmicola | reverse complement strand
GGACCCCGCCCCCCCCGCCCCCGCCCCGCCCCCCCCCCCCGGCCCCCCCCCCCCCCCCCCCCCCCCCCCCCGCCCCCCCCCCCCCCCCCCCCCCCCCCCCCCCCCCCCCCACCATAGGTAGTGGGTGCAGGCGGCCGTGGGTTGGTGCGTGGGCTGGTGCGTGGGCGCGCATATCTACGACAACCCTGACTGGGTAAGCCGGGCCTTGGCCGGGGTTTCGCAGGGTCCAGCCCCACAATCCGGAGCTGGGTGACTGAGCGTGGGCGGATTAATAATAGCCATGGCCACCACACGATGCGATGGCGGGTCTCGTGCTTCAAACTTCAAAACTCCTTCAATCCGATAAGTGATAAGTTACCCAACGGCCAAAAACGTACCTAGTCGGGATGGACGGACAGGGCGAATTGTATATGCCTCGTGCCTTGAGCCGGCCGTAGCTTCAGGAATTGCAGGAATTTCAAAAATTGCAGCAATTGCGGCAAAGAGGCGTGAGCGCAACCGTCCACGTGCTCGATGCCTGATGTCTGATGTCTGATGTCTGGTTCCTATCGCAACGTAGGACTGTCTATACCTAGTAGTAGTATAAGACTTCACCCAGTTTGCTGAAGGTCTGGTCAGCGCTATCATACATACTATCGAATTCCAAGACATCATGCTATCAGTGCCTAGACTGGTCGAGGTAGCTCCCGCATAATGATCGCCCAACGTGGCGTCCAATGAGGTGGTCGAGGCGTCCCAATCGAGGAGCTTATCGATGGGCTCTTTTGCACATGGCTGATGAGACATATCAAGGCAAAAGAGTCCGATATCAAGGCCATCATGGGCCTCGTTATGGGCCATTGCCGCGCTATCCCTGCCCTTTGGTCTTGTATTTTTCAACTTACTTGCTGTCTTGTGCCGCTGTTTCAAGCTCTGACCGCTGCTGACAAGTGCCCTACAACACAGGGCTTTCTGGGAATGCCGCTTAGGATACAGCCGTGTCTGTGGCCCTATCTGAGGATAATAGAGTGCACCAAGGCTTTAGTAGTGGTGTGTATCATAAGTGTATGACCTTTCGAGTACCATTCATTGGACAGGGCCGAGGCGGAAGCAAATCAGTATGCAAAGATACCTACTTAGTACCTACCTAGTTAGGTGTCTAGGTACCTACGTCCCGGCACTCTCTGCACAATTGCAAATCGTCCTATACGAGGGAAAGCCAAAACCGAACAAGTATATCAGCTTCATCTAACAAGGGGAGTTTGCCTGGCTACCTAGTTAAGTACTTACTAGGTATGCAAGGCCCGAGGTACATTTAAACACGCCAAGTTGAAGCATGTTTTGACCTTTATTACTCTGTATAACTACCCACTCAATCACCAACATGCAGTGGGTACCTCCTCTATCTAGGCAGGTCAATAAAAGGCCACACGACTCAGTGGCCGGCTGCATCGCACTTGTCGGTTTGCTACCTAATCTATCTAGAGAGATGCTATAAAACGTCGAAAACTTCTCTGTAGGAGGGAGGGTGGCGGGGCATAGAGGGGCTGCGCAAGAGAGGTACCGGTAGGTACTATGTACCTAGACCAATGCCGAATGTGATTGGGGATTGGGCTGTATGGGCTGGTAGGTAACTAGGTACCTAGGTACCGTTGGTTTATCGATTTGGCGGAGGTAGCTCTCCTTAGCGCGCCGCGGCCCTGCTGTTCGCAAAATATTCTTCCTTCTCCTCGTCAAACGCCAGCAACGGCTATCGTCCAAGATATTCTGCATTAAACCGGTCGAACGCTGATTGAAGGCTAGACGTATAAATCATCTTCTGGTAACGCCTTCCCCCGCCTGTCCCACCATTTGCGCTCGAGCAGCTCCTCTCTTGTATGTAGCTGGCCTCGACGTGATTCATCCGCGCCGCACATTTTCTTCCTTGCCCCTCCAACCAAGACTCGATGCAGTCCCCCCGTTCGTTCGGACTTCACCCTTGCCTAAGTCTCTATTCTAACGCGTCTCTGTGCTGCAGCCCTTGTCTGATCGAGCCTGTCCCTCGAGTTGCGAAAATGAGCGCGACCGATTCCACGCCTGTCCAGGTTGCGGACCCTCCTGTCGCTGCTGTCCCGGAGGATCAGGCGAACGGTTCCGAGGCCAATGCGACGGAGGAGCCCACAGATGCCCCAGAGGGAGAGGCAAATGACCCCGAGGTCAAGACGGCTGAGAAGCCCGCAGACGAGCCCGCGACGGAGGAGAATGAGGGCAAGGGAGACGGAGCCGATGGCGGTGCTGTTGCTGCCGACGACGACAAGCCCTCCATCTTTAGACCACCACCTGGCATGCTCCGAGTGACCGGTCCTCGTCATCAAAAGAAGTTTGTCAAGTCGGATCCTTCTTCTCTCGTTGAGACTGATGACCCTCGTGAGATTCGCAAGCAGGTGAGTCCACTTCGCAATGCTACATAGCCAGCCCGCCCCCGCTCACCCATTCTATCCAGGTTGAATTCTACTTTGGCGACAGCAACCTTCCCGAGGACAAGTTCCTATGGGAAAAGGTGGGTGGTGCCGAGAACAAGCCCGTACCTGTTAGCCTGATCTGCAGCTTCTCCCGCATGCGCCGCTTTAAACCATACGAGACTGTCGTCAAGGCGCTGAAGGCTAGCAACTTCTTCGTCATCGATGGCCCCGAGGGCGAGGAGACTGTCCGCAGGAAGAACGCCATCGATACCGACAAGCGAGACAAGCGCGAAGAACGCAGTATCTATGTCAAGGGCTTCGGCGACGAGACTTCCTCTACTCAGTTTGACATCGAGGCTTTCTTCGCCCAATATGGTCAGTTCGACTCCGTTCGCCTCCGGCGAGCAGACCCTCCCGAGAAGGTTTTCAAAGGCTCTGTTTTCGTAGAGTGGTCTGATAAAGAGACCGCTGAGAAGTTCATGGCTCTGAATCCCGGGCCTCAGTGGAAAGAACACCCTTTACATATCATGTGGAAGCTCGACTATATGAAGCAGAAATCGGAAGCCATTCGGGAGGGTAAGATTAATGCTAGCGGCCGGAAGTATGGTCGCGGATCTCACCGCGGCCACCGTGGCAATGCCCGAGGCGGAGACCGTGGAGGGGACAAGGACGACTGGAAAAAGCGTCGTGAGCAGGATCAGCAGAATGGTTTCAGCGATCGTCGCGATAATAACCGCGGGCGTGGCCGCGGGCGTGGCCGGGGTCGAGGCAATTTCCGTGGACGTGGCGGACACGATAGCAACGGTACTCGTGATCAAGACGCTCCGGCTAAGCCAGTAGGTGACGGTCGACCGAAGATCCATGTCAGCAAGGAAGGGGCTAAGATCATGGAGGAAACCGCCAAGTCGTCCGAGACCAGCGGCGAGACGAACGGCAAGCGAGCGAGGGATGACGACGGCCCTACTGACGGGCCGCCTGCCAAGAAGGTTGATACCAAAGAGGGAGAAACAGAAACTAGGTGAAGCGCATTCACCTCGTGATTCTTTGCGTCTACTGTCATTGACTACGACGACACTACATGGATCACAAACTCTCCCGGACTATGTGTACTTTATTGAGCTACGGTGGTCCACTGACGGGCTAGCAAAGCAATATGGCTTGAGGGAGACGCAAGGTGAAAACGGATTGTGATAACGGTTCTGGCGTTAGGGTTTTCAGTTCCATAGAGTACTGGCGGTTACTGTTAGTTTTCTGTTTCAAACCAATGGGTTTAATGGGTATCCATTTTCCACTGACATCCCCTAGGGCTCCATCAAGATCCTTCATTTCCGACTTGGTCATTGTGGTGCTTGAAGTTTCCTATGAGAGTGAGCAATGCCCCACACGGGGAGATACTAGAAAATGCAATGCCATGTTGTATGATCCGGCGTCATGGCCAATCGATCAGAACAAGCCCTCAATTCTTAATGCTACTGATTGGAATTCTTCAATCTTGCTAGATCCAATTATATGCTGTGTATACATACGGACGCTATGTTTGCTTATAAACAAAATTTGTACGTATTTACATCGTAGGGCTAGACCCCGAAAATGAGTTTCGCTGAGCGCCCAGTATCTATTAAAATATAATTCAAAGCCTTCAATCCTCCCGGATACAATTTCTATTCTTTCACACCCGCCCTGCCTGGCCTAGCCTCCGGCCGCAAACGGGCTTCTCTTGCGCAGTGTCTCGCCGTAGCGCCATAGCAAGAAAGGCCCTGGCCAGCCCAGCACGACGCCCAGGAGGCCGAGCAGTGTGTTGCCCCAACCGAGGCCGAGGCGCGCATACAGGCTGGGGGCGAAGAGAGGGAACCCGAAACCGGCAAGGGAGCGGAAGACGGTGGCGGCGGAGAGGGCAGACGCGGCGTACCGCGTGTAGGTATCCACGAGGTAGGTCTGGAGACACTGGAAGCTGATGACGGTCGCGGCGGCGAAGATGAAGGCGCCGATGTTGGGGAATATCCAGTGCGTCTTGAACTCTGCCGTCCATCCATACACAATGATCCCAATGGGCATGAGGACGGCGCCTGGAATCATCATCGGCACTCTGAATTCAGGGCGCCCGACGCCGCCGTACCGCCGTTTCAGCGACACATAGATGCGGTCTTGAAGCGGCGCGCAGATCTGCGTGCCCAAGAAAAATCCGAGGCCGAGAGAGATGTAATTGAGCCCGCCGATACCTATAGACTCGCCGTAGCCTTCCGGTTGGGGACCCGACCATAGCGTGGGGAATGAGGTTAGCACGATATAGATCAACCCGTACACGTAGAGCAGATATACAGCAAGCACTTGGACTATGATCTGCGAGGCGATCATGCGGAAGGGTCGCTGTAAAGCGATGCTCAGGGTCCTAGTGACAGTGCGGTCGGGATGGTCGTACGGCGTATGCAAAGCCGTGTTGCCGGTTTCTTTGATGAGACGTTTCTTTTTCCGGGCTAGCAGGACGGGGGCATATGTCTCCTTGAGGAAGAATACACCGGCACCCTGAATCACGGCGTCGGCGATCGTCGTTGCATAGAAGGCCCACCGCCAGGTCGTGTTCTGGGTGATGAAGCCGCCAGCAATTGGCCCAATTGCTGGCCCCAGGAGTGGTGCAAGGCTGTATATGGAGAGCGCCTTGCCTCGATCCTCCGCAGTGAAGAGATCGCTCAACACGCCGCCGCCGATCGCCAGGGGTGCCGAGCCACCTAACCCTGAGAGGAACCGAAATGCGATGAGCTGACCTTTAGTAGCAGCCAGTCCACATCCTAGATTGAAGAATAAATAGATTAAGTTCACGAACTGTAGCACAATGACACGGCCGTAGAGTTCGGAGAGCGGTCCCCATCTAAGCCGCAGCCGTTAGTCAGGTTGGCCCCTAGTCAATAACGGGACAATGCTTGGACGGGGGGTGACAACATACACCAGGGGCCCGACTGCATAGGCAAGGATGAAAATCGACAGTGTAAGGTTCTTTTCAACTGGGGTTGTGTTGGTCAGCCATTCCCGAGTCTCACGGCGGAACTGACTCATATTGAGCGGTATATGTAGACTCACAGGCCTCGGTGATCTCCAGCTCCGCTCCGATTGTCTCCAGCGCCGGTGCCACGAGTGAGGAAGAGATGGGAGATACTAGGACGATCAGCATTCGTTATCGCCACCTTGCGCGTAGTCTAGAGACGCGGGATCTTCTCTTCTGGGGTTGGGACGAAAAGACAGCCTTTCGACTCGGGCGGCCGCTAACAGAAGCGGAATATGAGGGCTGGAACGACTCACTTAGGGTAAAAAAAGATACAGAAAAAACTGTTCCCAGCTTCTTTGACAAGGCCCAGTGTTTGGGGTTGTCAAAATCCTCGGGTCCGGTCCATGTTACGAGGTTGGGATTGTTCGGGTCGGGCGCTGTCGTGTCCACCTTCTCCGCGAGCTTCGGGCCAAGCTCCGGATCCCTCTGGTTTGCAAAGCCTTCGCGGACCTCGGATTCAGAGAAGTGGCGGGACAGCGCGTCTGAAGGTGGCTGCGAGCTCTGTCGCCGGTCGCGCTCGCGCTCCTCGTGCCACGAGGATGAGGCGGTGGTGGTGGCACTGGCAATGCTGGCGCTGTCGACATCTGTGTCCGTGTCATGGCCATGCGTTTTGCCGGGCGTTTTGCCGGCCTCGGCGCAGGCTCTCGTCTGTGTGGCATCTCGTGGCTGCTCTGCAGGGCTGGGCAGCTCCTCGTCTTGCGCTTCGTTCATTGTCAATAAGGCAGCCGCCCACGCTCGCCGGGCCGCGTCTGGATGGTAGGTCAAGTCTTGTAATCGAGTCCTCTCATCAAGCGGCGGCTGGCTCAGACTCGTATTATCAACTACTGCGGTAGTTTGCTTCTAGTCACTGGGATGAATGTGACTGTATTCCGTCGCCACGTCGCCAAATGCCGTGCCTGACAACCCAGCGCCGAAGAACCGGGGCGACATGGCAGAGAGGCAGACAAAGCGTCCTTTTTGTATCGCCTGGGATGATTGGCTGGGCCGCGGCTTCAACGGGTCCGAAGCGGTGGTCAGCACTGACGACAGACAGGCGGCAGTAAGGACAGGATCCCGCCCAAGTACGATCAACACGTGCGGCCAACGGGAATAACAGGCCGGATGTCGGCGTCGGGGCATCACCGTACGTGCCTCCTACCCGTACCATGGGTGCTTGGATGGTTTTTTGCTCCTTCCAACCCACCCACATTGCCGGTACATACGTAGCATCTGCTCCCTCTCGCGTACCTCTCCCGTACCTCTCCCGGCTGTAAGCGGCAAGGGCGCATAACCAGGGTTCCTTCTGTGGAGATGGCCGCAGCACGTCTTTTATCTTTCAGCATGGGTTCGACGGCGGCCGTCCAATCGTGGGCATCGTCGTATCTGCTACCGGTATGTGATACTAATGTGCTTTGGAGGGTCCAGCATCGTACTACACAGTACATGGGTAGTAGAGGTCTGATGGAAGGCGGATTTAACGGGTGGACTGACGAGGCCCCCGATGGCCTATCTGGCCGGATGACGTTCGGAAGCGAAGCGGCTTTGTGGTGAAGTTACGTTGTGTCACAGTAGCGCCCTGTCGTTTTTTGCTGGCCTACTACAACTTGACAATCCAGAGCCGTAATGCGCAGCCCTGCCCAGCCCGAATGCCGACTACCCCGGAGGCTTACTCGACTCGGCAGGAGAACTCGGCCGAATCCTTCCAATCTCGGTGAGACCCATGTCTAAGACGTTCGCTTAAGCATATCCAACTACTTGTAGGTACCCGTTCAGCTTCTTCAGCTTGTGTGCGTGTAGTACTGGGTTTTGTGTCCATGTAATCGTGATGCCTGCTGGGCTGTTTGTTCACAGCGTGTCGTGGTCTACTATGTAAAAACACAACGGGGGAATCACCTTGGGCACCCACCTAACCTAGGTAGTTAGCCGAGAAGCTGACGCCATTCAGACTATGAAAACTTCACTTGACGAAATGCCCCCAAGGAAGGAGAAGGAGATCTCGGGAGGCCGCCTTAATACCATACTAAGGGGGCCATCGCATCAACAGAAGACCTACCTCCCAAGCCCTCACCACCCTCAAGATCAGGAGTCGGGCTTTTACGTGAATACGCACGTGTCTAGGTGGCCCGGAAATGCTATTTCAATATGTATTGGTGGTGTGGGACGCGTCTGTGGTCGTAACCTTGATCAGCAACGTCATATTTTCGATAAACACACATCGAAGTGGTAATGAGGCACCGGGTCGCCTCCTGCACGGCTCGGCCGGGCACCTTGGTTGAATCGGTGGGGGCGTATCAAGCTGGCCCTGGTCTCATCTTTCTTTCGTCTTTCGTCTTTCGTGTTTACCTAAGGGCGACCCACATCGGTGCTGTCTACCGCAGGCTTATGCCGACCTTCGCTCGGACGGGGAGCTTGGACCATGTTGGACCAATGGCCGGCTGCTGGGCTCTGGTCATCGACGGCACGTGACTACGGTATCCGGAAATTTTTGGCCACGGCTCTAGGGAGGTCGCGCGTCGCAGCTCGAGGCCAGCCAGCCAGCCAGCCGACCAGCCGACCAGCCGACTAGCCGACCTCGAAACCAGTGAGCGAGTTGCCCGAGCTCACAGCCAAGTCGGACGCCGCAAGATGAAGCCCAGGAGATTCCACGGCCTGAAGCGGCCCGTAAGTGCGCCAGTCACGATCCCACGATGCCCGCAGCGTCACTCGAGCGGCGCCGTGCATCCTCCTCTCCCTCGACATCCCCCCCTCCCCGTCCACTGCGTGCCCTCGGCGTGCCCTCTGCGCCGTTGCCCCGGCCGCCGTCTCCTCATCGACTCGGTCCAACTTGATATCATGGCTGGCTGACACCGCGCTCTGTAGAAACTGCGGCAAACATGGAACAAGTACAATCTTTACAACCTGGCCAAGATGAGGGACCCGCTCATGGGTATGGAACACGGCACCTTCTTCCAGCAGAAATGGCGTGCCAAGGGCATGCTACGCACCTACCACGGCGAGCATATCGTCGAGCGCAAGTGGGAGCGCATGTTCAGCCGCCGGCTGCTGGGTGTCGCCAACATGGACACCAAATACATGGCCAAACACGACGGCTCCGAGTTGGCAGCCGGCCGAGGTTCGGGGAAGGAAAAGAAGCCCAGCTTGGATAGCGATGTAATGGAGCCGCCCAGCATGACGCCCTACATGCAGATGACGTTTGCTCCCATGGAGAGGAGGCTGGACATCGCCGTTTTTAGGGCCATGTTTGCCAGCAGTGCAAGACAAGCGAGGCAGTTCTGCGTCCACGGTGCTGTCAAGGTCAATGGCAAAGTTGTAAGTGCTTTCTAACCTGCTGCTGGCCATGTCCTATCGTGCACTGACCAACGACTACCGACAGGTGCCGTATCCAGCGTATCGTCTGAACCCGGGCGATATGTTCCAAGTTGACCCCGAGCGTGTCCTCTACGCAACTGGTAGACCGAAACCCCCCCCTAGTGACCCCAAGCAACCCTCATCCATTGCCGGAGAAGAGGAGGCCACCGAAGAGTCTCCCGAGGCGGATCCCGAACCTGCGGTCGAGGAATCCAACGTCGAAGCCACCGAAGCACAACAGGACCCGGACACAACCGACGCGCCCGAGCCCGTCCCAGTCGACATGAAGCCAACACGGAAGCAGATCCTTGACCTCACGGCGCAAGCCAAGACCGTCCTCAACGAAAGGCCATTAAGCGTAGCGGCGAAGAAGAGTCTACGAAACTTGCTCAAAAATGCCAAGCCCTTGCTTTCGCGGGCGGGCCGGGCCAACGCCTCACCCACAGAAATAGCCGACGAGCTATCTACACTTCTCGCCGGAGTAGATCTGGGCGTCGATCGCGATACCGAAGCTTTCTCTGAAGAAGACACCTCAGATCCGATAGCAAGCCAAAGCCAACATAGGCTAAAGAAGCGCGTAGAACAGCTTCTGCGCGAGGAAAAAGAGAACCCTTATGACCCCTCCAAACCATACGTGACCCCCTGGCGGCCACGGAATTACATGTCCCCCTTCGCCTTCATTCCCCAGTATCTCGAGGTAAACCAGAACATCTGCGCGGCTGTCTACCTGCGGCATCCCGTAGCACGCAAGGGCACCGCCGAAGTCCCCACGCCATACCCTACCGGTGTGAACCAGCTCGCCTTCAACTGGTATCTCCGAAGACGGTAAACATACCCAAAATCATTAGCTATAATATCATACTTGATAGTGAGGGCCGGGCACCAAAGATGAGAAGCGACGTGCTTGGGAGCGCCTATAATGGAAAGACGTTTGCTGCTTCTTACATAAAGAGATCTTGTAGGCTTGTACACTACTATTTTTGTACCATCCCCCCCCCCCGCGGCAGCTCCCCGATGGAACTAGTGATAGCGAAGAGGAGGGAGGAAGATACTGTTCCGTTGCATATTCACCTCCATTGTACCTATCAAATGCATCATAGAGAAGAAGAAGACATGTATACTATGTACCAATAATCTACTCGGAAAAGAGCTTTCGAGATGTGAGCTTGTGTAGGGCGAGCACCACCAAAGATGTGCCGCGACTTATCGTCAGTAGACAGGCTGTCCCCGTCATTGATCGACGCCACATCGAGATAAGCACCCCGGATCCGAGGCAAACAGTCAACCCCTAACAGGTATACTTGTAGGTTCGTTCCCGGAGCAAATAAGAGAGCGAGAGTGAGTGTGAGAGTGCTCGTCCCGCCTGTTGTGAAAATCAAATGCATTCAACTGCCCCAGCTCTGGGATAGCAATATTTGGCTCCCGCCCCCTGCTAGGCAGAGCCTGATGATTCGGTTTCAGTCTAGTAGCTTTCGCAACGCGTGGGCCATTTCCCCCTCCCACCAATATTGCTCGTCGTAATCCAGCTTTGCGTAGATGGTACAGCAAAGACCAGACGGACGGCCACTACTGATTCCTGCTGCCGGGTTTATCAACCTGAAGATGGAATGGATGGCAGAGTCGGAGCGAAGCAGCGCCCATTCATCCTCTTGTCGACTGAGAAGCTACACAACGAGACAGCAGAACTTAGAGACATATCGAAACCACGCATTTTACAAGGAAAAAAACACAGTTATTTGCGACTAAGGAAACTAGAGGCGTGGCCATACCGATGACCAGTGGGTGTCAAACACTAAGAACGTCCTCCTCAGCTACATGGCCCAAGCCCGCAAGACTTGGCGACCAATCCAGGTGATGAGTGATGGAACGATCCTCCTAAAATACAGGCATCTAGCTGCGTGGAATATTCTGCTGCTAGACATTATCATTTTAATCCTCCACAAACCGCTCGCCTGTTTCCTCCGGCCCGGGTATACTGTCATAGACCCTGATAAACAAGCAAACCGGTCACCCTCACAGAGGATTATCGGCTAAACACACTAGGAAAGCAGCGAGAGACCCGTCAGATGCAGCGGGGAAATCTCCGTGAAAGATGTTTATCCAGCCAAAAGGAATTCCTGGTAGATGCTACGGCTTGGTGCATATCCGCCATACACCATACCCGTCTTCCCCTCCGCTCTGAATTGTTTTTGGGTGACCATGTAAAGGTACGAGATATCGGTAGCCCAATATCTAATACTAGAGAAGACGGTTTACCAACCTGCTGCAATACCCGAATAGCCCGTATCTACTCTATGCAGCAGGTTTTAGTCTGGTTTCTTGAAGCCCCATAAGGATGCCTCCACCCTTTTGCCAGCTTTCGACATTCCTTCATGACAGTGGCTGTCCTGAGATGAACTTGTTTTCGTGAGGTGTATTAGTTGATGATTAAAGGCAGAGGAGATCAATAAACAGGAAGAAGTGAAAAAAAGAGAAAAAAAGCGGCAGGCTGGTATAGAATAGGCGTCATGAAGGCTCGGGCGTGGCACATATACTGAAAGTGGATGTCGAATGGAGCCTAGCGTAGAGAGAATCCCTTGCGCTTGCCCTCCTTCTCTATAGGCTTGCCACTCTCGAGTCTGGCCTTTTTGTCTTCGAGTTCTAACCGTTGTCGCTCCAGTTGTTCTTTCATTTCGCGGTGACGGGCATACAACTCTTCTTCGCTCTGTTTCAGTTTGCTCTCTTTCTCTGATACTTTTTGTTGGAAGACCATCTTCATCTCGGCCTCCATCTTTGCGAGCTTCTGCTCGTGTAGGGCACGCTCCTCCTCCTGCTTGACAGCGGGGTTGACTTCTTTGAAGACGCTGGGGTCCTGAGCAACGCCCATGGCAGTGAGCTTGTCTGTTCGGTAGTTTTCATACAGGTTGTTGTTAGTGTGCTCCTTGAGCTCTTCCATGTGTGTGCGAATGAGCATCTGGCGGAGCTTCACGAAGTCACAATGCTCCTCATTGTCAACTTCAATGACGCCCCAGGGGTAACGGCGTCCGCGAACTAGCCGTCCATCGGCATTCTTTACTTCGTCATTGCTACCGACAACGGCAAAGGGCACCTTGGACATGATCTCGTTGTTCTCAGCGATGGTTTCCTCGTCATCTAGTTCATAGCGCGGGCCCTCAAAAATTTGAATGCCATGGTGTTTGATATCGGCAAGAATCTATGAATTGCAATCAGTCTAAGTATATCCCATAATAACTCTGTAAACCTACTCTGGCCTTGAAGCTAGTGATCTCCTCATCGGTAAGCGTATCTGATTTGGCGATCACAGGAATCAGGTTGACCTTCGTATGCAGGCGACGCATGACTTCGATATCCAAGGGCTTCAACGAATGGCCGGTGGGTTGAATGAAGAATACGCAAGCGTGGATACGGTTATCCACAATGTTCATTCTGTTAACCTTGTTCTCGGCATCAAGATAGGCGTCATAACGCTGCTCAATGTTGTCGACAATAGGTCTCCAGGATTCATCGTTGTTGACAAAGTCGCCAAACCCAGGAGTGTCAACGACGGTCAAGCGCAGACGGACACCAGCTTCCTCGATGTCGGCGCTGATGGATTGGATGGAGACGGTCTTGGGTATTATGTCAAGGCTAGGTCCTTTCCGGTCCTTGGGGGGGTAGAGGGAGGTGTTAAAGAGTGTGTTGACGAGGGTAGATTTACCCAGACCCGATTCGCCTAAGATAATGTAAGTGCTTAGCCCCCAACTTAGCCAAGATTATCTACGTACCAACAACCATAACATTGAAGTTGAACCCTTTTCGAACACTCTTACGGTGCCATTGGTTAGGGAGGTTGGCAAAACCGACATAGCCCGTCAGCTTTCTCCGGACAATGTTCTTGTTGTCATTGACAATTGGACCTGAAGAAACGGCTGTCGTTTTGATGTCAGAGACGTCAATCGTTGGAGACGGGACTGAGGATGCAAGCTGGACATCCGCCAACATAGGCGGTCCACTCGTACCGTTTGCAGCTACACACAGCCAAGTTAGCGAACAGTCTAGACGAGTGCAATTAAAGGTAGTTCAAGTCTGCCGACGCCTAGCCTGCAACATGAGTCCAGAGAGCGAAATACCGGGAATCTCCTTGATATGGAATTCATCATAAGATATGGGTCTGTGAGGCCCTAGTGAAGGAGCATCCACGTCCAGCATGCTCCGGTAGTGATGGATGGATGGATTCTGATTCTCTTGATCTGCCAGGCTGCTGGTCCTAGAGGGTAGGGGTGGTGAGTAGATCGGTTCTCGATGTTTAGAACGAACCACCTGGGCCAAGATGGAATCGTGGTCTAGTTGAACACTCCGATTCCGTCCCTTTCCATGACCGTTGATGAAAGGCGGCATCTTATGATGTCTGTTTCTGGGGGGTTTTTCTATAATTTTCCTGGCTGTGGGGGAAAGTTTGCTCCTAACAATGGTTGACTATTCCAAAGAACCCAAAAAAGACCCAAGAAGTAATAGATCGACCAGGTAACAAGAGTGAGGTCCGGTAACGAGTGTGTTGTGATGTTTGATCCAAGGGGACGGAGGGATTGGCCGACCAGGGGAAACGTAGTCCGGGAAGGGTGGACAGCATGGGCGTCTCATGTCAATCGGACCCGGGCTCAACGGGAAGCGACGAGCAGAGACATCGGCGCCTCGAAGGCCATTTCGCGACAGCGACGACCGTAGAAGAACAGATATGCTTACCCATTATGAATACTTCAAGGGATGTCGGGATCTAACAACTATCGCTAAGAGAGAAGGCTTAGGAGAGTCTGGAGACGCATCGAGGATTAGCCTGGATTCATTCACGCGAGTGTTCCGAGGGAAGTGGGAAAGCAGCTGTCGTGCGTGCGATGATAGACGGCAGAAGCTGTCGACGAGGTGCGGCTGCGGGTAAGGAGGCTCTATTCCATGTGCATGCGTGTAGCTTGTGCGTGGCCTGTCACGGCGACTCCCTCTGCACGCGCGTCTCGGGACTGGGGCCGTGGTCGGGGAGGCGATGAGGGCGTCGCGCCTGGCTGGCCCGACGAGCAGGGAGGCCGTGGTGACAGCCGGGTGCGTGGATGACAGATGACAACACTGGTCGTGGCTCACATACCGAACGATGATGCTGTTGCTCCAGACTCGCGTGTCGAGTCGTGACAGCGTGACAGCGTGACAGCGGCGGTGCGGGTCACAAACACCGGGGAAGAGAACGAGCGATCTGGCGTCGGGAGGGAAGAACGAAGAACGGGGAGCTGCGTGCGACGATGGAATTATGCTGGTTAGCAGGCGTAGTGAATGTTGGAAACGCAGTCTGTTCAAGCCGAAGGGGAAATGAAGGAGTTGAACAAAATTAGGCCTGGATTGGATTGTGGATAAAGGAGACGGACGGGACGGTCTGGCTTGCAAGTTGCGGTACCTATCAAGGTACCTAGGTACCTGGAGACGGGACGTGGCATGGTCTTGGGCTGGCGTGGCCCAGGTAGGTATATCACCAGCCTACAGGCCGGCAAACAGGTACCTTACGGCGCTGCACAGTTCTACCTTGGGCAATCCAAAGTACAACCCACCCACTCGGACCTAGGTATACCTTACCTTATAAGTAGGTAGCTTAGGTACGTACAAGGTAGGAATCACACACCCCAAGGTACCTGAGCTCGTGGGAGGTACCTAACCTACCTACCTACCTACCTACAAGTACCTGTTAGGTGATTGTTGGAACGCTGCAATATTTTACTACAAGTACGGATACAGCGCGTGCGTGCGCGCGCGACCAGGCGGACCGGACCCCCTCCCCAAATGCGCAGTCCTTTTAGGTGACTTCTCCAACCGCCATGCAGTTGCTGCAATGCGGCACGGTGGCACCTAAGTGTTTACGTATTAGCTGGGATGTCTTAAAGGAGACTGGCCTTGCTGGACTGGCCAACTAATTTTTTTTTGTTTTCCCCTGTCCCGACTTCAAGACTAGCTTACGTTAGGGTGGTCGGTGCTCCCCGCAAAAAAAGCACAGCAAACGTGTGGCTGGGTCCGGCTGGGCAGGCCAATCATTGGTGCCTGCCTTCCTGACTCCATCCGAGGGTCCGTGCTTTCAGGGGATGTGACAAGAAAGGCATGGTGACACGTAAATGAAGACCCCGATTGGGCGACGGTGATCTACATGCTACTAGGTACCTAATGTAGTACCTAGCTACGTACCACTTATACCGGTACCTACCTATGGGATCACTGGCACCACTGGAACCACTGGAACCACCGAAACCATGCCACATCATCACGAAATGCCGGTGTATGTACCACATATTGCGAGTGCAAGACAGCAACAAGAAAAGAGAAAAGAAAAACAAATGGCCGTCGTCCGATGTCATTCATACAATCTTGTCTGCACTGGCAGGTAGTATTTTCAGTCCAGTCCCAGCGTTAACTGACAATTATATAACGGTGTGTCTACTTTGGGTAGATACTTACTTGTACTTTGCGTAGAGCAAATAGTTAGCAGATAAGCAGGTAGGTAGGTACTTAAGGTATAAGTGACGTCTTGGGTTTGGAAGTTGCTGGCACGAAAAAGCTCAGTTGCTTTCGTTCAGTTGCTTTCGTCCAATCCTCAATCCAACGGTAACACATGTGGTAGGTAGGAGCATCTTGCCGATGAAACGCGGCTAACGGCATATCTTGTTTCAATAGCAAAGTATAAATCTCTTGCAGCGCTTGACCGAGGCAAGTGCGAATGGGTAAAACACCTAGGTACCCCATCGCGGTGCAGGTAGGCCGTAGGCACTTACCGTTAGCAGGTGCCTATCCTCGTGTTCAAGCGCGGGCCGATGCAACGAGGGCCAATAGCGTTCATCCTCGTATAGAACCACCTCGTAGGAACAGGGGATCCGGTGCTTATCTAATCGTTTGGCCACGTGATGAGTCTTGTATCTCCTACAGGTGAGGGACATTATACATATAGTACCTAGAAGATACCTACACACGACGGACAGTCTCGGGTCATGTTCAGCTCCGCTACGGGCAACAAGATGTCGTCAAGGTTACGAAGTAGGTACGTAAACTTAGGTACCTACCATACTCAGCCACCATCGTGACATGTCACGTCGCTTCTCGAATCATACTCGCCGAGGTCCTCAATCCGCAAAGAGCACCCAAAGTTCCTTCGCACCGATTGGGCCGCTTCGGCACCGCGGTATAGAACTATATCGTAACACGACAGCATCCCCGCCTGCCGCAATATTGATAATGTCGGTACCTAGCAAACAGGCAGTCGGAAGCAGTGTCAATGGTGCGGTGCGGACAGGTGGAGAGATAGGACTAGGCTACGTACCGAGGGAGATACGAGGTACTGATGAGAGTGAGTGACTTAAAGCACTTCCACTTGTTCCAAACGTCATGTTCACTTTCTGCAGCCGTTGGGTCGAAGGGCCAGTAGATCCCCCACGTCGATAGGCTTCTCAAGAGCAGAACAACCTGATCGACGCAGTCTGTGCGTGTACAGTTGATGCCTATAAGCGACAGGAGATAGGGCAATAGATTATTGGTTCTATCATGAACCAGGACATGCACTCGTGCCACCAGCTATGCATGGAGATGGCAGCTCGCGTCCGGGATCATAATAGCATAATATCATTATAAAAGTAACAGGACTTAGACAACCTAACCTTAAGTCCAAGCAACTATTCCCGCTCTCCTGTACGGGCCAATCGCTACGGAGCGGTGGAGCGACTGTTCCTGACTCCTTTTCGTCGTCCCAAATCCGACCACGGACGCCGTAACCTTCCAACAGCTAATAACTATATTCACCCACTAAGCACTTATTCCTCGGAAACCGCAAACTTACTCAGGCTCCTTAGTCTGGCACCAAAGATGTACAATGTCCAGATACCAACTATGCCAACGATACTTAGGCCACCCAGCAAGCTATTGCCTCTCGCGACGCCCAGATCTCCAAACAGGGGTGGTGCGAACAACACAGCCGCAAACGCGAGCGCCGAGCGGAAGAAGTCGTTGCCGGCGAACAGGCTCGCCGCGTACTTGGGGTAGCTGAGGGCGACGTAGACGAAAATGCACTGGAAGACGACGAACACGGCGGCGCTGTAGAGCGTGATGCCCGCCGTCGGAGCGATCCAGTGGACTTCGGGGCGCGCGGTCCACGCAAAGGCAAACAGGCCCAGGGTCGGCCCGAACGCCGCCGCGAGCGCGGGCACAAGCCGCGTCTCCGGGACCGGCTCCCCAACCGCGCGAATCCGTGGGTTCATGTAGAAGTGTATGTACAAGGCGTAGACGGTACCGCCGAGCAGACACGCGACGAGGATGGCCAGGAAGACGAGCCCGACCTCGCCCGGTGACATCCCGTAGTACACCGGGTAGACGAGCGGGAAGCTCTCGAAGAACGAGTAGAACGTCGCGTACACGACGGCCGTGTACAACTGCACGAACAAGATGGCCGGGTCCTTGATTGTGATCTCGAGCGGCTTGATCAGCGCGTCTACGAAGATGTCTCGGCTCGACATGCCCCGCTGGTTGATCTCTGACTACGACATGAGCGCCGGATTGCCTGTGAGCTTGCGCAGACGCTCTGCGCGTCGTAAAAGAATCGTCGCCGATGATGTTTCTGGTAGGAATACGAACATGACTGGCAAGATGGCGGATCCGGCGAAGAGGATCTCGAGAAGCGACCACCGCCAGCCGAGTACAGGAACCGAGAAACCCGATAGAAGGGGGCCCAGCGCCGGGCCGCAGTAGCCTGCACTCACCCACGCAATGAGTGCGTATGGTAGATGCATGTCATTGTATAGATCACCCAGCGATGCGCCGCCGTTCGCGAGACAAGGAGATCCGAAGAAACCCTGCAGGAAGCGAAGGACCATGAGACCCGGATAGTTCGTCACGCGAGCCGTTGGAATCGACAGGATCACGAAAGCCAGCATGGTCCAGAAGTAGACGGGATTCCGGCCGACACTGGGAAGCTCGCTGAGGGGAGACCAGAGCAAAGGACCGACGCCATAGCCCAGTACAAACAGAGCAAGCCCCAGTGATGCTTCGGTGCCGCTGACGCCGAACTCGTTTGCAACGCCTGGTTGCGAGTTGGTGTAGATTGCACTCGACGTGTACACTACTAAAGTGTAAAGACAGAGGACAAGTGCCACAAAGACCCTTCGCCAGTTTGCCCAGTTCCGTGGGTTCCCCGGGTCGTCTGTTGAGTACCAATCTACTAGGATCGTGCCGTCTGCGGCTCCGCGAGATACCACGGGTGTCGACTTTATTCTCTCGATTGCTTTCTCTGCATCACCCCTCACAGCCTCCCTGTCATTGGAGAGTGTCTCGGCTGGGCTCTCCGTGCCGGATAGGCTGACATCTCCAGAAAAGGAGGGCATTTCCTCATCCCTTTGAGCTTCGGTCCTGTCGTCGTTGGTACATAGTGTAGATGCGTCAGAGGGACAGGCGCTTGACGACAAGTATGCGGCTTTGTTAGAGCTAACAGCTGTGATCCACTCATCCGGAAGTCGGAAGTCCGTCTTCTCCTCTGGATATTGAAGCGCATGGTGTTGAGTAGCGAAACGTATGAACAAGCCCAGCGGTGTATCGCGTATAACAGACGACATGTTGGGCCCCGCAATATAGAGGCACTGATGCAAGGTTCAAGGCCGGTTAGCCCAGGTGCCGTACGTTATTGTGGAAAGTTATCCTAGGGGAAGTTATGGCTTTGCAAGGAGTTGCGAATGTATCGAAATGGAAATTCTCGTCGAATACACAACGGTTAAACTACTAGCCAGTTCAAACTCCGACATTGTTGTCGGCGTGTCGGATCTTAAATACAGTTGATCCCCAGTATTCGAGACGGCCCAAGACGGGAAAAGCCAAGTCGAGTTCGGCATCACTAACGCCATTGTGTTTGGAGTCGTCATTCTCGTAGAACCAGGGCGAAAATATGGATGAGAAATGCTTCGAAGTTTGGTTTCAAAGCTAGATGGTGCAATATCACACACGAGATTACCAATCCAGGACTTGAAGCGGAATCTGATTGGGTGTGGGGGATGCTACTAGGAGGTAGGTACCTAGCTTTGCACTATCTAGACTGACTACTGACTACCTCTCAAATAATTTAGCCAACAAAATCTTGGGTAAATCTATTAGGTTGGGACTGAGGTGACTATGGCCTCTAGATAATTCGGCATCCTGCTAAAAATAGTCCCGGCTGGGTTCGAGCCAACGTTTGCGGTTCCGAGACGTGATCGTACACCTTTGAATTGAGGAACGGGAACAATAGGAGGGGGAGCATGTAAGTCTAGATAGATAGAGATATGGAGAGAGAGAGGGGGGGGGGGGGGGGGTGATTATCAAGGTACCTACGCATTAGTCTAAGTCTGGTACCTGCAGGGATAGGGGTCGTTTTCTTGTTACCCTTAGGTACTGTTAGTTACCGACCCTATGCATAGGTACCTTGCTTTGGTTTAACACAGCAGGCGTGTCTACTTAGTTGGGGCACGGTTACATAGGTGAGCAGTCGTATGAATTGAATAGGAAAGTATTTGATCTCTGCGAAAGTGGGCACCAACGTATGGCAAACCTCGCAGTCCTCTTAGGCATAAGGCGGCTGGAAAACCCGCTACGAATGAGATTCTACATAACCCGAGCCCAGTTATCCCCTTAGCTGTTCATATCAATGTATACCTGGTAGGAAAGTTATCCCTGCGCAATCTGGTGCTGGCCTTCAACAGGGGCGACCCATCATACCCGACGTCTGTGAATGGCAATTTGGCGTCATTGTTACATTAGGCCGGTGATGGTATCGAATGTGCGGTATCCGACGGCTGAGTACTGCACACACTAGTTTAGTAACTGTTATCTTAGACAAGACATGCATGTTTACTTACACCGTCAACGAATGCATCGCCCCAGGGCTGAAGCCACGTATCTACACGTTGACCACGGTCAGAACGCACTGGAACATAAAAATAGCCAAGGCCCAAGAAAAATGAACCACGGTATACTTGCCGTAGGTAGTCGCGGGCTTGGTTTGAGCAAGCCAGACAAAAGTCTTGTTCGTGCCAGACTTGAGCTCGTCCTGCGGGAACACCTTGGTGATGCCGTCGTAGACCGCCGTCGAGACCCCGTTGAGGGGCCCGCGGTAGTCCTGCCCGATGCTCTGGACGATGACGGCCTCATCGATCTCGAAGAAGTCGGAGATGCTCGCGGTCCCGTGCAGGGTGATGGACTGGTAGACCTTGCGCACGCGATCGGGCGCCCAGTGCTTGCCTATGGGGTGCTCGCCGAGCCACGTGCGCGCGCCGATGGCGCCGTCGACCTCGAAGCGCTTGTCCGCGCTCACCCAGCGCGAGCCCGGGGTCATGTCCCACCCGAGGTCGTGCAGCATGGTGGCGACGGCGTGGACCTCGAGGTCGATGGTCTGCCGCAGCGTCGCGTTGGCGTTGATCATGGCCGCGCCGAAAAGCCACGACCGCATCTGGTGCGAGTACAGGTAGTCGGGGAACTGCTTGATCATGGTCTGCGCGTCACGCACGATCTGCGTGTTGACCACTTCGACTCCAGCGATCTTCGTCATGGGCAGAGAGGGCCGGGCCGTGACGGCCGTGACTAGTGTTAAGAGGGAGAGCAGCTTCATCTTGACTGGATTAATGGGGTCTTCGGCGTGTTAGAGAAAGCAAGCTAGTGATCAGCAGAGGAGAGACGATGGTGATGATCTTTCTCTCTCTCTCGCTCGCCCATTTGGACTCAAATGGATACTCCGGGGGCCTTATATATACAGCTATCTGTCTACTCCGACACATACGTTTGTCAAATACGCAGAGGGGCATGTTGATGACGATGTTTATCACAAATAGTATAAAGTTGAAGGCTAGGACTGGCACGCGGCGGCGTGTTACCATAACCTCCATTCTCATGTAATTTGAAATCAGGAAGCGAGTCTGGTTCAACAGCCGGTGGCATTCACATGCTGTAGTTCGAGCAGGGCTATGCGATAGTCCAACCCCAAGGGGCTACGAATCGGCAACCCTCGATTGGCTCTGCTCCATATCAAATTCCTCTCTGCAGGCTTGTAATGGGTCCCCCGAAGTGTGGTAATATATCATCCGGGGATGGCTTGAGGATCCCTATAGCATACCTGATGTCTGATGTGCACGGCTACTTTCCTGGTGCCCAAGTGTGATCACGTATGTTCCCCTAGTCGTTCGGATGCCAACCTCTCAATAAGCAGTTCATTGCTTGTTAGTCTTTGCTATGGGACCCTGATAAGCATGCATCTAACTTAGCGGAGGCGTAGATGGTAATTACTGTTAACCAGTCCACGAGAAGATTTGTCCCAAGGTAATGGGTAGTTAGTAACTGGGATCTGGGTAACGATTAGTAGCGAATTGTGAAGTGGGCAAAATAAACTACCCAATCTAACTGTTTTAACCTTAGTTAAAAGCTTAACCCAGCTTCACACCACACCACTTGGTTTCTTACGTACACACACACACACACACACACACACACACACACACACACACACACACACACACACACACACACACACACACACACACACACACACACACACACACCTCGGACGTGTCAACGGTCGGCAAGGATATGTTGCTGGGGATCATGGGGAAACTAGATTGTCACAACATAAGTTATTCCTATCTAGTAAACATTCTCATTCCGACCAATGTTATAAGTACATGGTTGTGTAATTCGCTTTCCTAGCAACAAGAAGAGTTGCTATAGTACCAGATTCGTAAGGTTGCCGGTACAGTATCGGCACCTGGAGACCGCGAACCGTCCGTATAAAGCTTACCACATTCAGATTACCTGGTTAGGCAGTTGGCGTCTACATAGTTGTGCCAGGCACGGCATCATCCGTTCATTTCGACCAATAAGTGGTGACCCTATAGGTGGGATCTGCAAATCGAGTTTACGGCATCCAGCTACCTATTATGCAGCTTACATGCCTGCAAGTGATCTGCCCTGCCGAAGCGAGGCGTAATGTCGAGGGGTGAGCTGCCGGCCCGAGCAAAGAGCGGTGCGCCCGTGGGTCCGAATCTCATGTGGGGGATACTTCGGGGTCTGAATAATGGATAGGTAGCTGGCTGCTATCCGAGCGAGATGAGAATTGCAAAATATCCCCGCATGATGTTATCTCTCTTCCCCTCCTTTTCCTTGTTGCTTTCGCGAACAATTATAGATAGGCTGAAGTTTCCTTACGACTAGCTCGAGGTAAGTGTGGATTCGCCTTGGCGCATGCTAGAAGAATCAGGAGTTACATGGCGAACTTTTCTTTTCAGGGATGGGGGCGTCCACCTTGGATTGAAAAGCAAGTATTTCATCGAGATCTGCACATAGTTGTGATTTGACTTGGGTGGTGGAGTGGGACATGGGCTGTGGTGATTGAAAGTCCGAGGATATGTGCTTGTCAGTAGGAGTAGTAACGAAGATGTCAAGTTGGTAGCCTTTAGGTCTAAGTACCCAATTCGTACGCTATGTCGAATACCGCCACCGGTGAGCGTGCTGATTGTCCAGTGCACCATATAACATCACAGTATTAATCCAAATATATAGTATATGCGAGCCCATGAATAAAAAACATTGTATTGGGTCTCGAATGCGTTGATATTCATTTCTACCATCCCTGTCTTGTTGTCTAACCAGACATAGAAGAGGGTGTCAGATGTCTTGCTGACTCTATCTCGTCTCCTACAAATGAATATGGGTGGGATTGTCGTCGACTTTGGGGCTCGCCTACATCGCGTACTCCAACGGTCACCAAAGATTTGACATCATCTTCATGAAACAGTCGTCGACGCTGACATTCTGCGAGTAGGTTGCCAAACCTTTGGTCCCGATTTTGAACACACCTTCGGAGAAGAGCTAGGGCCGAGCTCTTGCTCATCCACCACGTTTCGGATGAGCTGGGATGTCTGGTAGTGCGCATCATTTCCAGATAACGAAAGGCTGATTCGTAGTCATCCTGCATTGAACTCACTCGAACGAGTTGGTCAAGAATGCGTTTAGATGGCTTCAGAGAGAAAGCCTCCATCTCGGCTACGAGGAAGCCCATAGACTTTTTTTGTGTGCAGTGCCGGAGCAATATGTCGAACGTTTCTAGATCTGGGCCATCGATGCAGACCTGGCGAATAGTCCTGTACAAATCAAAAGCGACCTTGAAGCCCTGGTGTGCCGCAGCTGATTCTAGAACAACGTTGAAAGCGGCCGCTGGTACAATATACTGCAACTTGAGATTGTGAAGTACCCTGAGTGCTTGGTCCGTTGATGATGGCGAATTGCGAAGCATTTGGAATAGTGGCCGTGTGCTTGCCAGGTCGGGGGAGAGACCTGCTTTGGCCATGATACAGAGAACGGTGAGTGCCTTTTGTAAATCATTCTGCTGTACATGAACAAGGATGAGAGCCTCGTAATGATGCATACTCAACTTCATCCCGCGTGTGGAGAGTTTTCGTATCGCACTCATGGCCATGGCCGTGTCTCCATGCATCGATGCCGCATTCAGCACGTTCAGCAGCATGCCGTCAGATGGGTTAATGTGGCCGGGCGTAACCGCATGGCCCCATACATACGTGATACCGGGCTGGAAGGCGTCCCGGCTGAACACATCTAACAGAAACTGCCAGGCATTCGAAGATAAGGGGGCTCGCTTCATAGCACCTACGACCTTCTGGCGGTGCTTGAGGATAGAGAGAGTCTCATCGTGGAAGCCCAGCTCCCCAAACGTGTAGAGAAAGACGTCAAACAACCACGGGGGCACGTTGATGGGCGTCTTATTCAGCTCTTCTAATTTGGAGAGGGCAAGTTCGTGCTGGCCGTCCCGCAAAAGGCCGACGATGATGCTGATTTCGGCGCTTGGCGCTAAGCTGTACCATCGATTCTTCATGTCGTGGAGCACCTGTGCGCGGAGGACGTAGTCGGGATGGACGGCCGTCACCTGCACGCTCGAATTAGCCTGGAGGGTTGCGCGGCAGGTCCCTAAAATGGGTTGGCAGGCTCACCTCTAGGAGGGCCCAGTAGATCTCTGGCGTCGTCACTATGTGGTGGCTCTGGATCTCCTGCAGGATCTGAGCGGCCGCCTTCGCAGACCCGTGCTGCTTGTCGGTGTTTGCTTTAATCAGGCTCTCGTAGAGCACGGCGTTAGGCCTCTCGCCCCGCTCCTTGACCAGGTACTCGACAAGCCGCGTGATGGGGAAGTATGTCTTCTCGACGTCCTGGAGCTCCTTCAGGGCAGCGTAGATGGTGCGGGTCGGCATCTTGTCGAGCTTGGCGTTGAACGAGTCCAAGCCCTGAAAGAAAGCCCCGGGGACCCATGGGCTGCGCCGTGCCAACCGCTTCAGATAGTCCACGCGCGATTTCTCAGCCTCGTCGTTTGGCTGAATTGCTGGCTGGGCCCTGTGCCCGAGCAGTGCCGCGTGGCCGTATGGCCGCCGACATGGCTGATGGGGGTATTCCGACCGGCTGCGGTGCGCGAGTCGCAGTCGCGGTTGCCCGCGAGGACTACGCCATAGGTCGAACGGCTTGGAGAGGGACACGAGATCGATCGAGGGGCACAGACATCGCCAAAGTCCGTCGACGACGATGCGATCTCCGGGCATGGTATACGGCATACGGCATTCGGCAGATGGTGACGGCGACGGGTTGCAGAGATGCCAGCAGCGAAACGAAGCGTTGTGACAGTGACGCCTCTATGCGCAGCTGGTGGACGGCTGGGCGTAGGGTGGGTACTGCCCCCCTAAGTGCGTATAGGTACGTACCTTAGGTACCAGACAGACAGGTGCCCAGATGCCTACTAGGTACTTACCTACCTCTTATCTAGATAATGCTTTGAGTCTGCAAAGCAAGCGTCCTAAGAGTCCAATGGCTGCTATGCGATGACGATTCTAGTCAATAATCTGATCAGTATTACTGATGTCATTTATGTTCATAGCCTAGTGCTGTGTTGTTCCTCGCTAGCTCTCTGAATAGGTACCCAACACGCTTGAGCTTAATGTGATCATCATTTGAATTGCCTCGGTTTCCTCGTCGGAAACCCTATGCCAGTGAGTCGATAACGAGGATAGGAAGCTGTTAGCTGCCATGTGCATCGTATTTCGCCGCACAATGGGGAAGTACGCAACGGTTAATCCTCTTGTGAAAAGTAGCAAACTATCTTACTAACGCCGTTGGCGGCTTCTGGCAATCCGTAGGACTCTGCAGTCAACAACTCCTGGCGCGCCATGTTCTCATGCCCGATATGTCGCCGTATGCGCGAATGCCTGCTGTCGGCAGGGCTGGTAAGTTCTGTCTTCAAGACCATCGGTGGCTTCGAGCAGCTTCGCATGAACATGGGTTTGCGGTGGCTGGTTTTGGTGTCTGGTGACGTGGGCAAAGGAGCAACGACTACTTTGTTCAAGCTCCTCGTCCTCTGCCCCGACCCCGACCCTGCCCACGTCCACCTCGGCCTCTGTCGCCTCCCCTCCCACCGTGGTCTCCCCGTTGTGATCCATGACCACCTCGACCGCCTCTGAACCCGCCACCTTGGGAATGTTGCTGGTCTTTAACCAGGTCGATAATCTCGTCTGGCACTCTCAGGTATTTGATCTATAGAGAAGGTAAGAAAGGTTCGTTGGTGTCACCGGAATGGGAGGGCTAAGCCGTACATTATTACCCTTGACGTAGACTTCGGGAAGTCGAACAAATTTGTCTGCCTCCTGGATGCCCCGAGGTTAGCGACTGTATTGCGCAAAGCCGTGGGTCGAGGAGAAGTCATACCGGACTTGTCTGGACCACTTCTTTAAGGGTGAGGTTCATCCAAGTGTCGCATTGGACTAAGTGGCCGTTGAGGGTCTCGCCGTTCTTCAATTCGACGAGCATGGGGTGGCCCTGGGCGGCGTTTAGCAGCCCTAGAGGCAACTAAGGGAAGAAAATATTAGCTAGGCGCGTATGTAGCGGAAGGCTGCGGGAAACCCCATACCATTCTGCCTGTCCAGCCGGGCGTTGAAAGAGGTGCGACGACGAAATACTCTCAGGGTACGGGATGTATTTTCTGCGGAGGGCCTACGGAAGGGATTACGAGGCTGATGCAAGTCTGGGGGAGCTCTCCAGATGGTGGGGTGACTTGAACCGCCTTGGTACGTACTTATCCTGCTGTTGGCTCTATGGCCCCACCAGCCACTTTCCAATCCACTTCAACAGCTACCTAAGTACTTGGTACTTGCCGAGATGTAGCATCATGCAATCCTGAACCAAGTGTCAGGTACTCCGTACCTAGTATTGTGTTCTCATTCGATAACCCGGAACTCGATGAATTGACATGTCATGTTCTGGGCTTGAGGTTCATGAGCACCTTTTATACCAAGCGTAAGTGCCTACGGGCTGGTTCCAGGTTTGAGTAGGTAAACTGTTGGTCTCTCTCATAGGGTTCTCTCATATGCCAAGTTTATTCGAGCCTGGCCTTTGTTACTCTCTCGCGCTCTCTCTCTCTCTTAAAAGGAAAAAAAAAAAAAAAAAAAAAAAAAAGAGAGAGAATTTGATTTCAGTTTCCCCTTCTTCTCAACGAATTTTTCCCTTTGGATCTGGGAATCTAAGAACAGGGCGTGCTGGGCCAGCTGCACAGACACGATTCAGATACCGGCAGGGGTTTAGCATGGCGGCACTTACATGTGGATCGCGGCCCTCCCCAACGGCCACGTAGGTACATTAAGTACTTAGTAGAGACAGTACGGAGTACCCTAGGAACATGGGTGGCTGCTTCAGCTGCAGCACCGCGCAGCATAGCACTTGCACAGCCCGCTGCTGCTGACCTTCACGTCCCCGTCACCAGGCAGCCGTTTTGTGCCCCCTCGGGTGCGCTTTTACCTCTTCAACATCACCCGCTGGTGTTGCGAAGTCTCGCCACGCCAAGGCCCTTTCTTTCCCTCTCGTTGCCTATCGTGTTTGTGTTGGAGTTTGCGTTGGCGTTTGCGTCTCCTTCTGCACACAATCATCTGGCCGCCTGCTGTTCCGCTGTTCCACGATGCGAGGCCTACTCAAGGCGGCAGCGTTGCTGGCGCCCGTCCTGGGCTTGGCATTGGCGGCCACGCCCGACGTCGTGTTCGACGATGAGGGTAAGAGGACTTCGTGGCCTGTAGCGTGAGCTGTGTTCCTGGTGTTGACCATCCAATTGAAGATGTCGTATCGAGGTCCCTGATAACACTCGACCTGGGTCCATATTCAGACAGCAGTGCTCCTCGCCAGACTGTGAGTTCCCGGTCATTCCCCCCCTGGCAATCGGTGATGGCGATTTAATACCCCCTCTAGACTCTGGACCTGCACGTTTTCGAATCGGCTACGCCTTGCGGCTATGGGAACGTCACCTTGAATGGGGAGCCACTGGTTCAGGACGACCTTGGTTACGGATCGGGCTCCATCACTACAGACGATGGCAGCATACTTGCTGCTGACTGGAAGTTCACCTGCGTGCACCTCGAAGGCGATACGAAAGCCCGGTTGCTATCCGTTTATGTAGTTTCCGTTAACAACCACAAGGTCGACGACGTTGCCTTCTCTGTACAGTTTAAGCAGACGGCGCCCGTCACCATCTCTTACATCGATGGTGCTACGGCGAGATCGGAATCATTGCCGTCGCCCAACTCGACCGATGGCCCACGCCCGAGCCTGGAAGATGAGCTGGCCGAACTGGAAATACTCAAGAAGGAACTGCTTGTACTTGAAAATTCCATTGCCTTGAAGATTACCCATATCTCCGAGGCTTTCAACGTGGGCGATGCTGAGGGGATGCTCCGACTTGCCGATTGTGGGAGCTTGAAATGCTTCTTCAGTACGGCATACAATCGAATGAAGGCCATGACCAGTAACTTGTACCATGGGCACCAACAAGACCAAGGGTTGCCCTCCAACCGACTCGGGAACCCCCATTGGCCATCCAATCATGGAAGTCAACATCCCCTAGCTGAGATTAACGTCACGAAAAATGTCAGCAGTATTCTTTCGCCCCAAGAAATAGAACAAGTCAGCAGCCATGCTAAAGCAGAAGACCCAATCCCTGTGGCAGACGAGGTGAATGATCGCCTCCAGCTTAACTCGATGTCAATCGAAAAGCCTGTAAGCTCCATCAGCAATTACGCCCTACCTTACATTTACTGATCAGTATTAGTACCGAGTCGTACATATAGTGGCGCTAGTGGCAGTGGTCTTGGCCATCCTCATCAACCTCGCTATTATGGTCCTTATCTTCCAATGTGTGAGGCTTCTACGTCAGCGGCGTCAAGCTCGATGGGAAAAGCGGCGCAGACAGCTACGTGAATCCCGCGACGCGTGCAATGCGCTTGTTGCAAGTAAATATTTAAACCTCATCCAGTGGCTGAGGGGTAACCTTGAACACGAGAGCGTCGAGGATGAGGAGAAAATTCCCGTCACGCAGCAGGTGCCTCTACATCAACGCAGTCAAGCTGAGCGGGAAAGGCGGCGCAAGCAGCTACGTGAATCTCGTGACGCATGCAATGCACTTGTTGCAACTAAATACGTAAACCTCATCCAGTGGGTGAGGGGTGACCCTCAACGCGAGAGTGTTGAAGACCAAGAGAAAAACGCTGTTATGCAACAGGTACACGAAACAGACAGTGATGAGGGTTCTTCGGATACCCTGTCCATTACAATGGAGGAGGAAATCGCCCAGTTTCGTGCTGCTGCGAGTGTTGTGGGCAACCTAGTGACGGCCGAGGGAGGACGAGGACGGGCTCGTCTATTGGAGCATCTTCCTCCCACTCGACCACGTCGAGCGTCGACACCTTCAAGCATATTGTCTTCGTGTCCGACATATAGGTCCGTCGATGAGTCTCTCCCTGCATACGACGATAACTGTTCACCAGAGTATGTCGTTGATGGATTTCACTATACGCCCAGTGGTTCAGCTGCTGGAACTTCTCCACCGCGAAGTCTATCGCCTAGGAACTCGACCTCGGACGAAGGCTCGAGAAAATGTTCATCGCTGGACGAGAACGTGGGAAAGTAAAGAGCGAACGGCTATCCTAATACGAGTAATGATCATATAGTAGAGTTGACCCCGTATTGACATCAATTTTTGGAGACATATACAATGTATTCGGGCGTATGCTCCTGTCAGGCATTGGCACCTACGCATATTGGCGGAATTTGGACGGAGTTTTGGCGTAAAGGCGTTTGGAGAATATAGCATGGAATTCGATTATATATCCTGGCAGTGCTAGGAAAGTAATTCTACGATAGGAAGTGTGAGTGAGGCTGGGCTTCTACTGTGCAACTCGCCAGCGATAAATAATCCTTTACGGGCCAGAATACATGTTTAGCTGGATAAGAAATCCATTGAAGGAGTGCAATATTCCGCGTATTACGTGTCCTTCGGGCCTAAAACCGGAATCTTCTTGCTAGAGGGGCATTTCGTCGTGAAGTCCTACCTCTATAATATGAGATGCTCTGAACCCGGGCGTTTTATCATACATCATACTAAGATAACTAATATCTTTTGTATATACAAGGGCCAATCTGGAAGCAGTATAGTCTATCAATCCTGCCCTAAATTCACACGTCATCAAATGCTTGTTTTAGATGAAGCCAGGCGCAGTCCCGAAACGGAAAAGATCGCCTAGAGGTTGAAGACCTGGGTAAGGTAGAGTCTAGATAGGTATTCCGTTCATGAGCCTCATCTCACACGCACATCATACCAAGACGAGCATGATGGGGTCGGCCGAGGAAAACATACAAGAAAAAAGCGGTGATGCTCACGAGCACGGTGACGCGGCCCCGCCGTCTTACAATGAGGCATCGCAACAAGGCTCCCAAGCAGCCACCGCAGCCACAGACTCGAAGCGTCCTCACCTCGCATCACACGACGCCGTGGAAGCGCGGCCAACCGTAGACTCGCCATTCAACTTTCCACCGGCCTACACGGCCTCGGCCTCATATCCGAGCGGGAGCACGTCCACCCTCGCAGGCCCGTCGGCGCCGGGGAGAGGAGGGCAGAACTATTCGGATCTGCCCGAGGTCGTCGTCCCTCCACCGGGGGGCAGCAGCGGCAGCATCCCCTCCGCGCCCATCCTCCTCGCGATACCGCAGACCGCCCCACAGCCCACGTCCCCCTTCCTCGCGGCGTACAACGCGCCCGTGCTGCTGCGGCGCGGGATATCCGGCGAGGCCTTCCTCTCGTTCCTGTCGACGCTCTCGGCGTTCCTCCGTGCCACGGTCTCGGAGCGCGCCCTGGCGCACGCGGCCGACGTCGGCCGCGGCATCGTGAGCGACATACCCCGCAAGTTCTCCCGGGACACCGCGGCGCACGTCAAGGACGTGGGCCGGCGCGTCGGGGAGTCGGCTAGGCGGGGCCGCCTCATCGCCGCGGGCATCGGTGCGCTCGCTGGGACCGTCTCCATCCCCGTGGCGGCCGCTGCACGCTTTGTCGACGCCACGCTGCACCAGGTTAGTTTTCCATGAATCCGGGATAGCCCTGTAGTCGTTGGTGCGACCCTTCCCCTTTCGGAATGTTGTTCTGGTCTAGTTAACGGATTTGTCCGTCGTGTTTGTTCTCCCCCCCTTTCTGCTTCAATGCTGACTTTGGGTTTCTTTTTCTTCCCTAGCTCCCCGCAGCCGTCGGCGGGGGCCTCTCTAAGAGACCCCTCTCGCCCCGCGAGCGCGCCGACGCGTACGTCGCCGTCGCGCAGCGGGACTGGTTCCGGGCCCGCGGGCTCACCGCCCTGCTCTGTAGCACCGCGGAGCTCGTCTTGCTGAGCGCGTGGCACCGCGGCCCGGCAGGCGCTGGCGGTGGCGGTGACGCGGACGCGGACGCAGCGAAGCGCCTCGTGAACCTGGTCCACAGGACGTGGGAGCAGGGGCCCGAGGGCCAGCTCCGGGCTTTGCAGGGCGAGTTTGGGCTTACGCCGCTCGAGATCACGGATAAGGATAAGCCTCTAGATATCGGGACGGCCACGTTGTGGCTGGTCCTGACCGATGCCCAGGGCGAATCATGAAAGCGGCTAGGAAAGGAGTACGAGGTTCCCGTGTTGGAGGTGAGAAGCTGCTTGCACATGCACTGATCTAGCAGAAGCCAGTTTCGTAGGTAGATGGACAGACATGTCTTAAGATTTGATTATATCCCACAATTAACCTTGTACAATACGTGGCAGGTTTCATGAGCGTCACTCTCTATCCCAGAAATAGCAGCAAGGCCATACATGCACAGAATATCATGCTATGATGTGGGGCAGATTAATTTGAGAACCTTTGTAGATTCGATCATTTAATTCGTTGCGTAATTTCTCTGAGAGCCGGTTTTATGTTAAGCAAGGCTATTTCTCCGTATTCTGACCTAGACCAAGTCCATACTTAGGTATGCCGAGGTGCCTCTCGATCCGACCTAACGCCTTTCCCAATGGCACGTAAGAACAAATGAAGTAGGAATACATACCAGTGCACGGGAGAGTCTAGGCCTATTTAATGGTTAGATGAACTGGTTCTTAATAGGTCATAAATTGCCTGCTCATCGTTCCCACCATATTGGCTTGAATATGCAGGCGCAGTTGCAGTTGATCTGTGGGTGCTGTGGCCGCTTTGCCTATTATTAGCAGCTGTAAAACCATACCAGCTCTGTTGATTTTGATGATTAAGACCAGGCTGCTGTGATGGATAGGCGTTGTAGTTTTGTGACTGCGGCTGGGTGTACGAGCTGTTCTGGTTCGCGGATCGGGCATCCGAGGCTCGGGACGTGTTGCTGACTGGCAATGAATATGCACTCGAGCTATTTGTATTGCGAGAACCTCGTGTCTCAGAAGTAGGCCACTGGTTCGTGGCAGAAGCAGTGGTTCCACTATATGCAGGATCATTCAAAGCCTGGGACAAGGGGTTTGTAGTGCCGGAGGTTCGTCCGTAATCGTAAGCCGGTATCGACGAGTATGACGAAGGCGCTGTGGTTGTACCAGTTTGATAAGAACTTGGTTTATATGTGACTCGCGAAGAACTTTGGTCATTTCCTGTATTGGTGTACGGCTCGTTCCCATGGCTGTTATTACTGTACCGAGGGTATGGGTCGTAGTTGGTGTTGGATGTCGTCGTAGTATTATATGACGGCGTGCTACTTGTCGGTGGGTGTGCAGTAGTAGATGAGGCCGGTACCGGGGTATTATTTTGTGATCTATAGCCTTGCCTTGTATGAACATGAGCAGCACTCTGGTAGGGTGACCTTGTCATTGGCGATTGATACTGAGTGGGCTGCGGCGCGGTTTGTTGTAGAGGTTCATGTCTTTGCTGTTCAGGTTCAGCTCTGGATTTTCGGGACTTGGGCCGCTTGGCCGCCTGTTGATGGGCCGCTTTCGGAGAAGTACTAGTCGAGTGGTGTAATACCGGAGAAGAATTCCAATTGGACGCCTGTGCGGGTATAATCGGTGGAGGAACGGGTGTCTGTCTGGATTGGCTACTCGGGAGACTCTTCCTAGACGAGGAAGTCGGTTGTGTCTGCTGATATGACACAGATGTAGAAATAGGCGGCGAGGCCGGCAAGTTATGGTGCGGTTGTGGCTGCGTTGACGGCGGAAATGCCATGGCCGGTCCCGCAGCATCCTCGCTCGTCTGAGGGTGAGGATATATATAACTAGACGTCGAAATAGTCCCCGATACCTGGGGAACACTCGATATCTGTGGGAAGGTAATGCTGCTATGTGATTGTTGGTAGAAATCATTATTATTGGTGTTTGGGGCCTGGGTGGTGGCGGTTTGATGGTCAATTGGTCCAGACAGGATATTTGGATCAGGTATAAACTCATCGTTCTCGACATCTGGAGGTGGCCGTGGCGGAACAGTACTGTGTGGTCTGGGCGGGTCTGGTACTGCTACCGCTTCTGCGTGTTCTGTATGCTCGACACTATCATTCTCTACGCTATGTTCTGTGTGCCGAGTGTCATCAATCTGGTCTGGGAGATCAGAGTCTTCAACGACTTCGGCTGACTTCTGTGACTTTCTGCGCGGCTTCGCGGGCAAATAAAGGCATTCAACCCCGGCTGCAATACAAACACTACAGCTGGGATGTTCTTTCGTACACTAGAGACCATTATTTTTAATATGTATTCGGAGGTATTTTTCCGGATGCCAACAACTTACCTGGACATTGCGCTGCTTACAAGTGTCGCAACGACCGCGGGTTTTCCGAATTCGAGTAGCCCTTGGCTTCAGCGCTGACTCCGTCCTTCCAATTCCCCCATCCTGCTCAAGAGGCACCACGGCCCCGTTACCTATAGGAACCTCGGTGGGCAGCCCATTTGACTTCCTCTTCTTGCTTTGTGGCTTTCTCGTGGGTGTATTGGTGGTCCCCGATGGCTGTTCCGGTGCAGTTGCGGGTGAAGGAATGGCAGACTCTGCTGTTAGTGAAGTTGAGTTAGAAGAGATATCCTGCTCTTTCTCGTCTGGATGGACAATCCTTAGTCGTTCTGCACCGTACTTAGCGAGCATTTCTAAGGACGCCGACTGCAAGTTAGGCGCTTGGTTAGCAAAAATATTGAATTGCTCAGCGGACAACGTTGCTGGATCGATCCCTTTTCCACTGAGCAAGTCCATAGCTGTGTGCCGTCGTCGCTCGGCTTCAGCCGGAGGTACATTCAGGAACCCTGGAGCCCCTGTCTTCTCCGCTGTGTCGTTTAATTGGATCTCGGTCTGGGTCTGGTGTGTATTTTGGCTATCTTCGAGCCCTCCCATATCAGCCATTGGGGCATTGCCCGTTTTTCGTCGTTTTTTTCTGCTTCCCTCACCATTTTCGCCTTCGATCGGCCTGGGGCGCTTGGCTCTCGGCGTTCGCTTCTTGCGGCCACTGTCTTCGCCATCTACCAGCGGCGGCCTCGCTTTCGGGGTCTTCTTCTTGCGACTGCCCTCTCCTCCGTCTGCTGGCCGCGGGCGCTTGGGCTTTGGCGTGCGTTGGTTGCCGTTGCCATTACTGATAATAGGAATGGGCACCGGCACAAGACGTTCTACCAATTGAGTGACCGTCGTATGAAGTGGTGTATGCTCGTACTTGATAACGATAGCCCTATTAGACTTGGAGAATGCGATCGCAAGTGTCCCACGACAATCAAACGCAGGACGGGCTACACGGAAAGTAAGCATTCGTTGCACAGAGCGTGGAGCGGCAGGAGGCGCCGGGTTGCTTACAGAGATTGACGGTATCAAGGCTGCCTACACCGCTGTAGGCTCCGATCACAGGCCGGCCCGGGGTTTTTGAGTGGGCGCGATTCCAAGCCTGGAGAGAGTCTCTACAAATATACGTAAACTGCCAGCCTTGTGCACCCCTGGTGACTTGGCGAACAGTCCATGCGCATTTGTCAACGGCCCCTATGGCAGCAGATATATGTTTGGCCACAGCCCTCTGCAGGACCGGGTCGTCTGTCGGCTGGTTTTGCACAGTCTCGGACGCTGCAACGGTTCTCGCTACCGGGAGGAGCTGGGGCTGATCAGGGCCGGTGCCGTCCGCGACCCCGTTGTCTGAATCGGTGGCGAGGAGGAAAGTCGCGTGCGAGAGGAGCTCAAAGCTAGGTGAGACATGTTCGGCGCGCGTGGCGGTCGTTTTGGCGGCGAGCAGCTGGCCGAGTTGGTCCTGGACGTCCTCAACGGAGCCGCACGCTACGCTCGGTCGTGGCGCGCTCAGTCCAAGAGCATCCATCCTGCTAAGAAGAACGGCAACGGGCTCTGGGATTGCCGCGTGGTGCGCGTCGCACTGCCGCAGGATGAACAATCGTCGCGCAATGAGTGCTGTGGTCGACGGACAGCTTCTCGCGGTGCGGCGCGATGAGAGATGTGATGCGACCAGCGGGCTAGGTACTTTGGTCTACGTACATGCCCCACAGGGGTGGATACCCAGACACGATGTAGGTACCGGGTACAGGGGCTGTGAGAGCACCCCGCTTACCATCTACCTAACTGCCTATCTAAGTTCTAACGAACTACCTACCAGGTACCTACCTATGTAGATACACCAAATTGTATACAAAATCCTAACGTAGGTAGGTTACTTAGGTAAGTAGGTAGATCGCGCCTCTTCTGCTGGAAATCTTTGAGCCCGTGTTGTTCTCTCTGCTTTACCTACCCTGGAGAAGCTGAATAAAATCATTATTTATAACATCACCCGCTTTGACCTGTAGAGCACGGGTATTACAGCCAAACACTCAACGCCGTTGCTCCCCGCTCAGTAATTTACACATTTTCCTCAACCCACTGTTCCAGTCTCTCTATCAAGTCCTTCTTCAGCCCTTTCGTGTCGAGGCCACGGCCGCTCATGGCGCTCCGTAGCTCCGCCACCGTAAGCTTTGTCAATGTGCCAGCATCGTAGCGTTTGCGCAGCTCTGTGTTGCTGAAGCCGTCTTCGCTAGCGCTGCGTTCTTTAGCTGCTGCGACTCTCGATTTCTTTGCCGGCCGGGGCTCATCCTCTTCATCGTCACCCTCTAATTCGCGCTTGAGAGTTTTTTGTTCCTGTATTTGCTCCAGGACATCGTCGGCAACCTGAGACCACTCCTGAATATACCCACCACAACGCTTGTGTATGGCCCGATACTTGGGCACAGTGGCGTCTTCAGGCTGGTCCGGAACGACGTCTTCCAATGCGAGCGCCTGGAGAATCTTGTAGTGCCATTGCAGTGCCGGATTGGGATATTTTGAGGGGTTGTAAGTGCCACCTGGTAATTGCAATTGCTGGACAATCTTGTTCATCCTATCCGTCAAGGCGTCTGTCGTCCGGATAACGTGCCCTGCCTCAGGCCCATCACGTACGTCATCTATAAATGGAATGGGGTAAAGCCACAGTCCTGCGGCCATGTACGGCGTGCCCGATTTTTCATCAGAACTTGGCCGAGACGGAATGATGGCAACGAGCTGCGGGTTCCCATTTCTCCGGGCAATATGCCAAGCTACTCCCACCTTCCTGGATTTTAGCAGCTTCTGCCATAAGGCAGTGAAGACCCTGGTTGATCCAACATAGCCCTCCTCACTAGGGAAGATGTAGATGGATTTCTTAACAGAAGCCCAGAACTTTAACAACGAGCGATCCTTGAAGCCGATGATTCGAATGCAAGCGCCGCCAAATTGTTTTATCGACTTTTGCTCTTCGTCGGTAAAATAAACGTATTCAGAGCCGAACTTGTACGCCTTCTTCACTTCATAATTTTCAACAGTCCGAGCACTGTCTTCCGCCAAACGAGCAGTCTCGCCTACAGCGACCTGCGGCTGTTCACCTTCCAACCATATGTAGCAGCTTCGAGCGGGAGCTTGCTTCTGGATGATGTTATACCCTTTGACTGATATTGTGAGACCAGGCCCGATTTGAAATGGCATGTTGCTGAAGTAGGCCCTCTTCGGAGTCTGTCTGGAATTGATATTAGAGACAAGGGAGTGAAGCAAGTCCAACCCATTGCCAGACCCAGACGGCATGACATGTCCAGGATTTGTTTCATCAAGGACCGGGTCACGATATATAATATCCTGTATCTGTTAGGCTATGCAGCGTAGGTTGGGAATTTGTACTGGACCTACATCGTAGAACTTGCTAGTGTCAAATTTGGAATCGCCACGTGCGATGGGGAAAAGTTCGATGGTGCAGCCATGGTCGTGGATGTCCTTAGCGCCCACAGCAGGATCCCATGAGGGATTCTTCTTCATGCCTGCGCAAGGGTCATCGTTGTCGGTGATGATGAAAAGCCGTCTGGAACCAAAGTTGGGTGCCCTTGTTTGAAAGAGATGGAGCACCAGACGAAGCAGCATAACCATGTCTGGGGGCTGCTTAGACGGGGCTAAGATCTCGTCAAGACCCTCACCTTCCTCTACTAGAGCTCTCAGGGCCTTCACGTCGTCCGCTGCTGGGACCTCCAAGTCGGTGAGGAGATAGCAATGCGAATCCTGAAGCCTCGCATCGGGAACTGTTGTCTTCTGCGTGCCGAAGAGAACAATGGCAATCATGTCCTTGGGGCTGGAAATGATGCGTTGCTGCATCACCTGATAGGCACACTTGAGTGCAGTCAACGAGGCAGCGTCCCTGTTTGCTTTCTTATCCTCAGACTTGGGAGGGGCCTGTAGCATAGACTCGCTGACCTCGATGGCGAAAATGAGGGCGTCTTTCTGCGCTTTGTAGTGCTGCTACGAGTTAGCAGCACAGCCATGTCGAGGGTGCATCTCAGCCAAGCGTACACCTTCAGACACCTCATCCTCCTCGTCCTCCTCATCCTCTTCATCCCGCCTCCCGTAACTCCACCGGTCGGCCATAGCGGCAAGAGAGCGCAGGGTGCGCCCGAGTGCCAACGACAATAGAAAAGGCGATGTAGGATGTGAACCGGCCGGGTGGGCGCTTCTGGGGGAGAAGTATTGCTGGATGGGTTGCGATACCGCAGAGGACTCAGGTTGTCCGGGTTGGGTATGAATAAATGAGAGTGTACGAAGAATGAATGAAAATACCGCCTGGGAGTCGCCGTTGCAACTACATCAGTTGGCTTCGCCAGGCAGCCGTCGCGCGCTATCGAGGTCTCAAAACGCGGTTTCGGGGACGAGCCAGGGATCAAGACGGTAGGCAATCGCGTGCTCTCAGGTGATCTCACAGGTGCCGGTACCTAGTATTAGATCCTTGGTACCTAAATGGTACCCACCCGCATCCAGTGATGGGCAGGCTAGGGAGTGGCTATTAGGTACACTACCCACTACGTAATGCATGCTTTCTAGAAGTATACTTAAGTGAGTAAACAAGTAATTGGGTGTCGCCCATTGGCTACCTGCCCTAGCGTTGGCCACCTCGGCCGATTATGCAGTCATCGCAGCCGAACTTTCCCAGCCGAGCTTCCCATGAAGCCTTTGGCATATCTGTATTCCGTATTCTCACCAGTTGTTTCCCTCCTCACTTGTCCTCGGGCGCCTGCACAGCCCGCTCACAGAAACGTCTCGATCGTGTTCTGAATCCCGTCCGTCGGCACACGTGGCAGGAAATAGTGTGAATACGCAGAATGGCAGCCCATCATTCTGTTGCCCACCTCTCGCGCAGAGCAGCCGGGGCCGTCACCCGTGCACCCTTGCGCGCTCCCTGGACGACAAGAGATATTGCTTTACAGACCCGAGCATTCGCGACGCCCGTGCCGCCCGTCACGCAGAATACCGCTGGATCCAAGGGGCCTACGGCCATGGTCTTCCTCAACATGGGCGGGCCGTCGACTGTCGATGAGGTCGAAGACTTTCTAAAACGTCTCTTTGTAAGAACTGGCCGCCACATGTCCATGCCATTCGCCCACGCCCAGGCGGTGTGTTCTGACGATCATCATAGCAAGATGGCGATTTAATACCTCTCGGCCGGCTGCAAAACTACATTGGTACTTTTATCTCCTCCAGGCGAACCCCCAAGATTCAGAAACAATATGCGGAAATTGGTGGCGGTTCTCCGATCCGCAAATGGTCAGAGTACCAAAGTGCCGAGATGTGCAAGATTCTCGACCGCATATCGCCCGAAACCGCGCCTCACAAGCCATACGTTGCCTTTCGCTATGCCAACCCTCTGACCGAAGAGATGTACAACAAGTTACTTGATGATGGATTCGGCAACGGCAAGGGCGGCCGGGCGGTGGCATTTACACAATATCCGCAATATTCCTGTTCAACCACTGGCAGCAGCCTGAATGAGCTTTGGAAGTGGCGGCAGAGACTCGAGGGGAAGGCCGGCCCAGGTACGATCCAATGGAGTGTCATTGACCGATGGCCTGTTCATCCCGGCCTTGTGGACGCCTTTGCTAGTAACATCGAGAAGACGCTATCTGAATATCCCGAGGAGCGGAGGAACAAAGCCGTCCTCCTCTTCTCTGCGCATAGCTTGCCCATGACAGTAGTCAACAGAGGTTTGTCCCAGGCGCAATCATGTTCTCGTGCTTTCACTAACCCGGCCCTAGGTGACCCATATCCCGCCGAGGTCGCGGCAACAGTATACGCTGTTATGCAACGCCTCAAGTTCTCCAACCCCTACAGGTTATGTTGGCAATCACAAGTCGGCCCGCAGCCGTGGCTCGGGCCACAGACGCAGACATCGGTTGAGGAATACATCTCTAAAGGGCAGAAGGATTTAGTCCTCATCCCGATTGCGTTTACCTCGGACCATATCGAGACGCTGTTCGAACTCGACAAGGAGGTCATCGGCGAGTCAGGCCACGCTGATACGGTGAAGCGAGTAGAGAGCCTGAACGGCAACCCTATATTTATTGATGCACTGGCGGACCTCGCCAAAAGTCATCTAGCCGGTAGCGCCGCGTGCTCGCATCAGATGGGGCTGCGATGCCCTGGCTGCAAAAGTGAACGCTGCGCCGAATCAAAGAAGTTCTTTGCTGGCGTCGAAAGCGCAGTCGCCGTGTAATGGCGTGTAATGGCGTGTGACGACGTGGGCCTCGTGTTTTCATTTTACTGGGTGTGCGACGGCTCCCAGGCATGGATAACGTTGCTTCCCCTTTCGTCTTGCTCGTGCATATGTGTATTATATCAGCGGGGGAGTGTACCTGGGCACAACAGAGTTGGCAGGCGAACACGTAAAACTACCGGTATTTGGACACTTGAGTAAGTACCGGGCTTGGGATGCCATATGCGATGGCTGATGCATGACAAGGTCTAGGTAGCTGGCAGTGAATAATAAGTCGGGGGACGGGTGTTGGGAGTTTCCGACATGCCGAGTGTGTCAAGTCTCCATCACAGTCTCGTCACCCAGCAGGCGTCTGACTTGTCCACGCCGCTAGGGGGTGATACTTACCACCCACATATATAATCATTTTACGATTCTGAGACTATCGTTTTCTTGTGTTGACCATACAGATCACCGAGTCTCTCTTGATTGATGGCTGCCAGTTGGGTACTTGCTTTTAATGAGAATAGATAGTAGAAGAAAATAAAATACGAAGCTGACCGATTACTCTGTCGATGTCCGGCTGGTTCACGATTAGCGTTACTCCCTTCCCAGTTTCTGACCAGGTGCCTGCGTTAGGTATACTATAATACTAAGGAACTTCGGAGTACCGGTAGCCTAAAAGTCCGCACCTAACCTAGGCCTAGGTAGGTTGTAGGTTAAATACTTCCAAGTACGGAGTACTCGTCGGATTATCAATCAACAGCTGGGCACCAAATCCAAGCCTACATCCCTGTCAAACTCCGCACTCTGCATCCCGCACGACTGGACCGCTGGATCGGATACATCCAAGCAAGTACGTACTATCCACTCCGTAGACTGTCTAATATCTAATAACTATCGTAGTCTGTGGACGGGTGGATGACACGCAGCAGCATGCAAGCAGGGATTAGCCCCGATAAGCTTCCCCTGTGAGAGAAATGGGCGTCATCATCGACAACTCGAAGCCTGCCGTTCCGCTCGAATTCCCCTACCTACTTGTAGTTTCGTTCGTTGTTCTTGCGCCCCTCCGTCTTGCCGTTCCCGCTCTCATCGTACTAATGCGCCAGCTTCGACGTTGCTATCTGCTATACTCGCTCTAGATCCCCATATCCTCCAGTTCCTAACCTAGTGTGGCGCCTGGACTTGTCTTAACCTTTCTTATTCCGATTCTTCGCTCTCCCTTGTTTGTATAACTATCTTATGGACCACCGGCAGATCCAATCCACGCATTCTGCACCCTCGTGTTTACCCGGCGCTGTAGCATCGCCACCAAATATCCCACCGACATAAGAAGGCACCGGCCAATGAGCCCAGGGTCAAAATGACAAGTGAGGCACGGCCCGGGACTCACGGGTGCACTCAGATTGTAATGGTCGACGCCGAAGAAAGCAGGCAAGACGAGCCGACAGAGGCTACGTCGCTGCTGGGCACAGGCGCCGGGGAGTACGAGCGAGGGCTCGAAAGCAGCGGCAATGGGACTAGGAAATCGAGCTGGGGAGGCTATGATGATTTCACGGGCTTGCCCTGGTGGAAGACGCCGACCGTATGCTTACAACCGCGGGGCGGCTCATGGCCCAAAGTAATTGTGCTAACGGAGGCCCAGGTATACTGGCTAATAGGACCCTATTTTCTCTACACTCTTGCATTCGGGGGCATGATCGTTCCCAAGATAGAGTTGTAAGTCATCGCGTTGATTCTCTGTCCGGGCGCTGCATGCTTACTCTCCATCGGTCTTTAGAATTGTAACCCTCGTCTGTCGCCACTATTTCGCCGAGCAACAACTTCCGGATTCCAGCAATACCGTCCCGCCTATAATAATAGGTGGGAATAATCTTCAGTGCAACTCGGCGGCCGTTCAAAAAAACGTGGCGGCCTTTACTCTGGTATTGAGTGCCCTGGCTGGCGGGCTCAGCGCATTTACCGCCCCAAAGTTGGGCTCGTTGTCCGATCGTTATGGTCGGAGGCGGCTCCTAGTCATTGCCTCGTGCGGCGGCATCTTGAACGAGATTATTACTATACTCGCCGCAAAATATCCCGATGTTGTTGACTTTCGCTTTCTCATATTAGGGAGCTTCTTCGAGTAAGCCGCTCTTCTCCGGATCCCTTCACCCACTCATACTACTAGGTAGGCTTTTACTAACCACTGTTTTTCTGACAGCGGTTTATCGGGGTCATTCACAGCTGTCTCCGTTCTGGGCAATTCCTATGTTGCTGACTGCACACCTCCATCGAAGCGTGGGGTTGCTCTTGGATATCTCCAAGCGTGTCTCTTCGTCGGCCTTGCTTTCGGCCCCATCCTGGCTGGTAAATTCACCGTTTGGACTGGTTCTATTCTTTCAATCTTTTATGTTTCCTTGGGCTGTCATGTCCTTGTCATCTTGTGCATCTGGTTCTTTGTGCCGGAATCACTATCAAAGAAGCGCCGCATAACGGCGCAGGATAAATACCAGGTCGAACAAGAGGCACTACAAGCGGCACTCCCTGGCTCCGTCCAGACGGTTTTCGGGTCACGGTTTCCGGCTTGGATAGCAAGTGACAGGCTTCAAACTTGGCTCCTCGTCTTTCTCAGCGCAAATCCGTTGGCGCCTCTCAAGATGTTCGTCCCCAGCGGACGAACAAACCGCCTGTTGCGCCGGAACTTGCTTCTCCTAGGCTTCATCGATAGTGTTCTCATGTCCGCGGCACTGGGCGCCGGAACTGTGATAATACTGTACGCGAAGTTCATGTTCGGCTGGCAGACTCTGGAATCCTCTCGTTTCATATCCATCGTCAGCTTCTTCCGCGTCCTTGTACTACTTGTCTTCTTTCCCACTGTCAATTATTTCTTCCGCATTCGCCCTCTTCGCCGCCAGCAAAGGATAACTGGCAACTTGCAAAGCGAAGAAACACACTCCGGTGCCGATAATCTCGATGTCTGGCTACTGCGATTTGCTCTGCTGAGTGACGTAGTGGGCGTTTTAGGGTACGTTTTTGTACGATCCGAAGAGGCATTCATCATGTCAGGCGTATTTACGGCGTTCGGCGGTCTGGCGACGGCCACCATCCAGGCTACCCTCACGAAACAGATACCAGCTGAGCGAGTTGGTTCTATGCTGGGGGCCATGGGCCTTTTAAGCGCAATCAGCCGAGTTGTCGCGCCCATAATCTTCGATGGCATCTACGCTGGGACTGTCGAGACATATCCGCAGACTTTTGCAGTTGTCCTTGCTTCCTTGTTTGGGCTCTCTATCCTTGCTAGCCTCTTCGTCAGGCCGCATCGTAAGTCACTCTTTCGGGCCTCTCTATTCAGTCGGACTCTACTAATCATCCCAAAGTGGTCCTCGATGGAGAAGGCTACACAAGGATACCAGTTCGAGACTCTGAGGATCAGGGCAATCCGACGGATGCTACTGTCAATGGGCCGCCTAGCGATATTGTACCAAGAACCTAAATAGGTACCCGCCCTTCACCTAGCCCATATATTTAGACCTAGATCCCAAGCCTTTCTATCGTATATATATCCGCGCACATTACATTATAGACAAATAAACAAGAAGTAGTTACTTAGCGTTGGGGGTCATAGGTATTATATACTGTTGTATGTAAAATTCTTTAGGTTTATAACCTACACAGCTAGAATAAGAGAATGCCGGCGCACAGATGAATGGATGGCTGCCGATGTTTCGTCGAATTGCTCACAATACGCCACCTTTTTATCTTCCGGGTTAGATGGTGTGAACAGTCCTCTCCTCACTCGGTTGGACTCACAGTACATCTTGATATCACATTCGCCTAGGCAAGCGGGAGCACCCCATCCTCTTTGGTCGATAACACGTACAGTCACAACCCGTATTTAAGCGCAGCAAATGCAGCCGGGTAGCCCGTTTAAAGGCTACCCGGCTTGCTCCGGAAGGGTTTTAATGGAGGGCCGATGTCGCTCGCACAATGACGCACGAATAGGCTCGGTGACTTCAACCCCTCAAATGAGAAACCTTGTTGAGATAGTATTTCAAGAGCTTCTCTTCCTTCTCATCTTCTCAATTTAGTTGTCTCGTATCTATCACGTAGTCTGATATATAAGACACTCGATTTCTTAGTATAGATATTTCCCTGGTACGACGCCCATGCAGAAGAACCATGGCGCCTCTCGCAACGGAGCTATCCGCCGATCAAGGTAACTATGAAAATATGATGCACCCGGGTGTTCGGCTTGCCCTGCTGTGATTCTGTTGGCTTGTCATTGCTCTATTCTTGAGTCACATGCATGCCAACAGAACACGGCGGGCAGTTGATCTGAGAAATACCGGCGAACTTGATCTGGATAATACCAGCGAAAGGACGTGCTTCTTTGAACCCCCTCCCCTTGAAAGCTCCGGCCCTTGTCGTGCTAACTCTGCCAGTATCGCACCTGATCCGTCACCATGTCTACTGACAAGATCACCTTTCTGACCAACTGGTAACAAAGTCTGTCAAGATCAACTTGGAATGTAGGTTGACGTGAGCCAGGCACGCTACGCCATACCATGCACCGCTCTTCCTGGCTCAATCGAAGGGCTTCTTCAAGGAGGAGGGCATCGAGGTTGCTCTGCTCGAGCCAAACGATCCTAGCGTAAGCGGTCACAGAAGAGATTTTTCTCGGTGGGAGATGTTGACATCGACGTAGGATGTCACTGAAATTGTCGGCACCGGCAAAGTCGACCTAGGATTCAAAGCCATGATTCACACACTAGCGGTAACAATTTCTACGGATGAGACAGATGAAAAAGATGCTGATGTCGCCATTGTAGGCCAAGGCCCGCGGCTTTCCTGTCCGTTCGATCGGCAGTCTTCTTGACGAACCCTTCACCGGTGTCGTCTACCTGAAGTCTTCGGGCATCACGCCCGACTTCCGGACCCTCAGGGGAAAGCGCATCGGCTACGTCGGCGAGTTCGGCAAGATCCAGATCGACGAGCTGACCTCGCACTACGGCATGTCGCCGGCGGACTACACGGCCGTGCGGTGCGGCATGAACGTCAGCAAGGCCATCATCCGGGGCGAGATCGACGCCGGCATCGGGCTCGAAAACGTGCAGATGGTCGAGCTCGAGGAGTGGCTGGCGTCGCATGGGCGCCCCAGGACGGATGTCCAGATGCTGCGCATTGACGAGCTGGCCGAGCTGGGCTGCTGCTGTTTCTGCTCGATTCTGTACATCGGCAACGAGCGGTTTCTCAAGGAGCGCCCGGACGCGGTCCGCGCATTCCTACGCGCTGTGAAGCGGTCAACTGACTTCGTCCTCGCGCAGCCCGAGGCGGCGTGGGCCGAGTACGCCGACTTCAAGCCGGCCATGGACACCCCGCTCAACCGCAAGATCTTTGAGCGCAGCTACGCCTACTTCTCCAAGGACCTGAAGAACGTCCGCCGTGACTGGGATAAGGTCACCGCCTACGGAAAGAGGCTGGGCGTCCTCGATGCCGCCTTCGAGCCCAACTACACCAACGGCTACCTGGGCTGGTCTCTCGAGACGGACTCGCGGGACCCCACGGGCGATCAAAAGAGGATGGCGAACCTGCAGAAAGACGTCGCGGCGATGGGCGGCTTCCACAGGCTCGAGGTAGACAGTGTCCAGGCTTGAGTCACGCCTGATGGGTCTCATCCTCGTTTTCTACGACGTCGATGGTGAGGGCTGCTGTTTGAAGCTGTTAGGAGAGAGTCTCCAACTACACTCCTTTTCTCGTGCCAAGTTAGTTTTCATTGCTCAATGAGCACATACAGCCATTTATCAGTGGTGGCAGATAAATAAGAATGTGATCACCTGCCCAAATGTTGTAGTAGCGCAAATGCCAGTGAACGTCGGGTGACAATCGGTTAGGGACTCGCTTCGAAGATATGAGCTGCTGTGCCTACCTGAGTAAAGCAGAGGTGACGATATCATCGTCGTATTGGTACTGCTCAAACCATAGCAGAAGGGCATTTACGATACTCTAAGGCGAGAATAAGTACGCCCGCGTTTTGCAGTACCAAAGTAAGGGCAATCCAGCAATACAGAGGAAACCTTTCAGGAAACGTCGATGAGATTACTACAGGGCAAGTGTAACAAGGGTCGTATAGAGCGCTTGGAAGGTTGGTCTTCTATTTATACGATAGTCAACTATGGAGTCAAGGTAACCTGTCGATCTATTCTCCTAACCCCTCGCGAGAGAGTTTGGCCAAGTTCTAATACTCTGGATAGCCTCACTTCTCTCGATACGTATTTCCTCTTCAGGCCAGTGTCTAAGACCCTCGCTTCGGACCTCGGGCCTCCGGTCATCTTGCCTGAGACCGTATTCAACTACCCATAATATCGAGGGTCACGGCCTATTCAGCTTCTTCAACTGGTGTACGTGTGGCAGCATGGGTTTCCGTCATTGCCAAGGACGTAGGCGACGGTGTTTTTGCTTACCTCGGTCGCCTTTAGCAACATATCTTACCGGAATACATGCTAGTAAGAAGCCCGCCATATATATCTATACGCCCCGTCTGGGGTCATATCCCTGTTCGTAGCTGAGATGAACTATCTGCTTGAGGTTTAAGAACTAGGAGCTTTTCATGAAAGCAGCCAAGGCAGTTGTTAGCCACCCGTTGTCCAATATAGGCTTTATGGCAATTGTAACAAGAGCTCATATTTACTGTTTGCAAGGCTAGTAATGCAATAGTCTAATATGGTGTCAAGGTGGCCTGTAGAAGCCTATTTTCTATATCTTTGGGAGAGGATTCGCTCAGTTCTAATCGTCTAAGTAGCCTCACTTTCCTATCTAAGCACAATTTTTTTAGATTTCGTGTCTAGGACCTTCACTGAGACCCTAAGATATATAGTGCTTATTTAACTCTCCCGCGATATTAAGCATCATAGCCTGCTCAGCTGTTTAATAATGCGTACACATATATAGCTTGGTAGAGAAGCAGGTATACGGCTGTGCGAAGCCTTGAACTATTTTGATCTCTTTGTAAGGGTATAAATTCAATTAAGAGGTCACGGCTATCGAGTGTAACGTAGGAACGGGTAGTGGACAGAAATCTCACATCTTTTATTAACCTATATAAGTACACATTGGTCGCCTTTCTTTTCAAAATTGGTTGCCTGTGAAGTAGAACCACGATAAAATGCTTGATTTATTTGAACTCGTGAGCTAGTTTGTCATACTGTGTAGTTGTCAGGCTTCTTCATTTTATCATTCGGATGTGACGGCTATATTGAAGTGGGGTATAAGTGCATGGTTTTCAAGATCATATGTCTACCTGTGGGAGTCTCCAAAATCACGAGATTGTGTTGCTTGGGTATTTGGGTTGTTTCGCTCCAATATCTTTCTTGATGAGATATCGGGCTGCTGGAGCAGGAGGTGAGGCAGGGGAGTAAACGAAGCTTAAGCCAACAGTATCTGTACTCGAAACTATAATACACAGGCGGGAGAGCCTTAGGTCTGCTTGAGGTGATAGGCCTACAGGACATTGGGGATGGTCCAGACGGGGGTGGTTTGGTATTAACCCTGGTTGGGTGCGTATGCGGGTGAGTGGCAATAACTAGAACCTGCAGGATCTTCCTGGGTCCTGTGCAGCTCAGGTTATAAATCATATCATGAGGCCGTGTATGCGGCTTCATAGTCTCGTCAAGCCCGGGGAAATGTAGTCTTGAAGATACATTCGGGGAGTTTCCGGTCATTGTGTTGCCGTATATGCGCCGATATCTTCTCCGCATACCGTGGAGCAATCGCCGGCCTGCCGAATTCTACCCCTTTTCAATACTAACTAGCTAATTATGCTGCTCGTATAAGGCTGCCAATCCTTGTTTAGCCGCTTGATGCATGCCTCTACTCACACGATGGGTTAGAAAGCTTCCCCGCCGCAGGATTCTCGGGACCGGATTGTTCCCAAGGCTAGCTTGGTAGTTACATGTGTTATGATTATTATCCACTCTGACCCCTTCCGACAATGACCTCCGTATGAGCGAGCTTCCTCTTTGTTGATTTCAAATTTCAAGAGGAAGCTCGGCCGCATAAAGCAAATGGTCCATTCTATCCAGCTTTTGGGATATCACAATTTGCCACCCTTATCTGCGTCTCAGCTGAGCCCCATGTTATTCGTTTTCATCATGTATTCTTGTGTCGGCCATTCTACCAACTGTACCTGGCCCATCAGCCAACCTGGACCATGACGAATATTGTAACCTAGTCAACTTAGAGGCGTACGCGAGTCCAAGAGACTACGTTACACTGTCCTACGATAGGGCTTCACAGGTATCTAGACTGTCTCACCGCCTATACTATGGCTCACAATAGTGTGATGGTGTCGCCCGTATGGGCGGGATTCCGAGCATATTGAGCGAATCTTCGCATCCGATAATGCTACGCTGCTGACCATGTGATTGGTTCTGGTACCCGACTGAGGCTGTCTGACGGGCGTCGAAGCTATCTTGATCACACGTAAGAATCTAGTCCTACAGAGCTCCCTGCCATTGGCATGCCACGGGATAAGTCGAATCGAGCTACCCCAGACGCCGCGGCCTGTCATGAACAGAAATAAGGTAGGTTAGTTTCTTCTCCCGTGACTCTCCGAAGGGCCCGGAAGCCTCTGCCGCCTTGGCTCGTTGACTGCGACGAGGAAGGTCGCCGAGAACAGTCGGCGAAAATAAAGCCGCAGGTATAAGCCGCCACATTTGTCTACTTGTCTGAGGTGCATATTCGACACGTGGTGATGGATGCTGCCGTGTAACGAGTGAGGGACCACGGACCCGTCTCCCGGAGTGCGAGATATGGCAAGATCGGCTAGAGGTGTGAGCATATCCAAGGTACCTACCCACGGAGAAACCCACATAGATTTTATCATTATCATTATGATTGCTTTAGCAGCCCATCGGCGAGATGCGGCTCGTAAGCCACTGATCACAACAACAGGGAATCTCTGCAAATTTGATGGATGGCTCGCATGTAACGACACAGCGCTTAAGCAATCAACTAGAGAGACATAAAAATAACAAAGAAGAAGGAGGAGAAAAAAAGACAGACCGCCTCTGCGGCACATTAGCTCGCCATTGGTCATGCCGCTCAGGTATTGACATTGGACCGAGACGCCGTCGATGCACCGCTTACGTACTATTGATGTATCGCCGACAAGGGTTGGATCCGGGCGCGCAAATGGGAGGTGAGGTAGGGTGTTATTCGGTTCGAACATCCCACAATATTGAACATCAGCGTCGCGCTTATGTCTGCGCTAGAATCCAACCCTTTTTGTCTCAGGCGACGGGTGTGCCGAGCCCTGAGGATGACGGGGCCACGCTGACCACCCACTTCAGCTTGGGCGGGTCGAGACGTCGCATTGCACGTGGTTTTGGAAGCGCCAAAGACGCGACACGTTCGCATCACTCGCGCCCTTCACGGCTGGCGTGTCGGTTCCGCCACAGGCCAATCTCACCCTCTTGCGGGGCGAGGCGATGAACCATAAGATCGCGCACATGGCCTGGCGGTATAGGGTCCCCTCCCATAGGAGTCGAAGGAAGGGATGGGCATAATAGAGCGCAGATATCAGATCAGATGCTCACGCTCTGCAGATAGGCATGCAGAATGCGAGATGGAAATAGGCACCCCGAATGCCGTGCTGGTTCTTCGTGCAAGGAGCTTTTGGTTGCTCGGCGCAATACAGCGCCACGCGGCACGAATCCATCATCGAAAACGGGACGAAGAAACCGACAGCGCGCCCCAGCACGGCAAACGCTTAGCTCAGAGGGTAAAGAAACCGAGGAGCACCTTTCCCAGCGACCTGGCCAGCGTAGCCAGCGTAGCCAGCTGACTCAGTTACGCCGCGACGGGCTTCGCCGCTTGATAAGCAGACACTTACCTGTCCTATGTCTTGGGGCTCTCACTCTCCCCCCTCCTCGTCCGAAACGGGCGAGTTGGAATACGGGATCCACCTACGTAAACGGCTTTCTGCGAAACAAGGTTAAGCGGTTGTGCCGCGTGTGGGCGAGATGAGGAGCCGCTTCCCAGAGAAAAAGACTCACCAAGATACGCCTCTCCCCCCGGGTCTACACATCGTCGGGATGATGTCGTGCCGCTTCCTCCCGTTTGTCCCAACCTGGCTCGCCAACGACGAAGGGCCCAAAGCCGCCCTTGCCCTCATCCTACAGGAGTCCGGCGCACAAGCCGGCGCACCAGCAGAAAGGCCAGACAGAGAGGCACGGACAAAAACAAAGCGATCCCGGCACATCCTTGAGACGCTTTTGTTTCGTGGTTATATGATCACGACAGGGTGCGTTGGTTGCGTTGCCCGATCTTATTATCATGATCATTAATCATTATCATTTTTCAAAAAAAAAAAAAAAAAAAAAAAAAAAAATCATATCGTATCGTGGGGAATCAAGATTAGGTTCTCGCATCCTTCGGGTTGCCACATCGACTTGATGCTGCTGATGCTGCTGATGGGCGTGGCGAGCGCGATGCCCGCTTCTCTCCCCTCATCTGATGTGAGCTCGGTGGACTTTTGGGCCGAGTCTAGGACACACCATTTGGAGCTCGTGACTTACTGGTCTCATCTAGGTAGCTGCGTTCCTTGTATCGATGTTATTAGTTGCCCGTGCCTTTAATACGAAGGACCAGGTGACGCGGTCGAGAATGCCAATTCAAGATACCTCGGCTTGAGTAACGTGTCTCATATATTCAAACATGCGCACTTGGATTGTATAATTGCCGCCTTACCGATGACCCGTGTTCCGGCGACTCCCCACGACAGTGACGTAGAGTCTTTCGACATTGGATCGTTGCTCCATGTAAGTGGTCGCATCCGTACTTATGGTACGTAGACAGCGTAACCCTACCGCAGAGGAGGGGGAGGAATAAGGGGTTGACTTGCTGTATGTTGGCTGAAGAAGCATCACCTACCTAACCCAGTAGTACATCGGTTATCTCTGCCCAATTTCGTAGGGGGCCGGTTTATCATTATCATCTCTCTGGGCAGTTAGGGTGCTGATTCAGACCCGGGTGAAGATCAACTTGGCTGCATCACTGGGGAGCGGGTCAGTCCTGCTATCCAGAATGCTGTTGATGGTATCATCAGTGATTATCTATGTGCCTAAGGCAAACCCGGAAGGTCACACAGACAGCGATTCATGATAGAAATGCAATCCCGCTCGTACTGTGGCTGGAGCCCGGTAAGGGGGATTCCAGCCATGTACCCACAGGTAGGTACTTGACTCTTAGCGTCCACCCGAAGTCTATACTTACCTACATCGATGATGATGATGATGATGGGCTGTGGGTGCTATGTTAAGTATATAGTAGAGCGCCTATGAAACGACGAGCACTGTCTGATGGACATTTCCCACGTTTCTTCAAGCAAGTGGATGCGTTTTCATGTCAATACTACACGGACGAGGCTTGTACGTATGCGAGGTGGGCGGCGAAGACCGAGTACCTATCTTAGTCGACATCGTGAACTATTGGCGTTGCAGATGGCCGCATGGCCCATATGCATTCGAAACAATGCAGCATTGTGTCTGCCCCAGTCCCGGCATATACGCTAGAGTCGAAAAATAGAACCGAGATTAGTTAAATCGTAGATCTACAACTACAGATGCACGCATCCTTCCTCCTCTCAAGTGCTGTGTCTGGGCAATCCTTTCTGCTGTAAGTTACTTAACTAAGTAGGTAGGTATCTACTATAGCACGAATCATAATAGTACCTAGACTATTGGTAGGCACTATGCAAGTTTGTATGTGCTACAATGGCAGACCATGTGGGAATGGCGTCAGCCAGCGAGTCTGGGCGGCACCGCGTAGGTACTATCTACCATGTTACAACGTGATTCCAATCCACTCGGGTGACGCATGGCTACGGGCGTAGGTAGGTAAGTACCTAGGTAACCTAACCTAACCTACCTACCTACTTCCTTCACACCCGCCGCCCGGTCTTCTGCTCAGCGATCCCCCGGTGGCGGTTACGTAGGGCACCTCGGGTGGCTCGAAACGCGATTGCCGGCGACTGGAGGAGGCAATCTCAGCAATCTCAGGGCGAATCCTCCTGGAGCTGTATCGACACTACCGGAGAGCCTAATACTACTACATATATGTATGTGGCATTATTGCCCCAGGAGTGGGCGCGCATGGAGGACCAATTACAATTGGCCTGAGCCCTGGCCGTCAGCTGTGGCCTCAACGGTCTGATTGGGGATTTAGGTAAGCGATGTAACACCCGCGTCGCTATTTTTAGCATTGGTAGGCATGTCTGATTAACCTTAAATTTTTTTCAGCACGAGGCTGGTGTCGGCCCTGGTGCCGTACCTGAGCCGGAGCATGTGTTGTCGGTGGGCCAGTTTCAGACCACTCCTCTCGCCCGTCGCCCTGTCTGTCAGCAATGCAATGCGAATGACGGCAAATCCAGGCCTCCCCGTGCTGGCGATAGGATTTCATGAGATTGGCATATCCATATCGACTGGACCTGGGCTGCGGCGCCGAAATCGATCAGGGCAACCTCTTCCTTCCCGTGGCTCGATGCCGTGCGCTCCTAGTGTACCGTTCGCGGGAGAGCTTCCTTCGGGGGGCTTTTGCTGCAAACGAACGGCGTTTGACTCCCAATAGTGCAGAGAGCCAGGCAAGCTACGTGCGTACAAGTAGTAGCTCGACCAAACCCATCATCACGCAACGTGTACCGAGTAATGGCACGTACGTACGTACGTACTACTAGGTATGCAGATTGTGTACTTGTATGGGGTACGTACCGACTGTTGACCCTACAGTACCAAGCAAATAATCTTATTTAGTGGGTTGGCAGAATAGAAGGGTTCTAGCGTGCGGCACCGACGGCATTGGCCTTGGATGGACTAGAGAAGCACGGTGTCTATTTTTATTTAAGCTTGTTGCGATCGACGCTTGTGTATAACATACCGTCCTAACCAACCGTTTCACGTGTCGGTGCGGTTGAATGAATAGCTTAGGTGTACGGACCAAGTACCCAGCTGGCGGCGAGGCGAGCGAAGGAAGTGGGTTGCATAGTCTATCGATGTCACCTCTAAGAAGCTCGGCGCTCGACACCACGACACCACGACACCACAATCTGCCAGAATCTGTCTACTTGTGTCTACTTGTGATTCCGCCATGTGTGGAATCAATCCACCAGTGGGCACGATGCGAGCCTGAAGATCTTCCCACTGCGATTGGGACGTGTTACCCACCTCACACACGTTTTCTCGGGGTGAAATCAATACCTAGAGCGGTAAGCGCTCGTTCCACCCCCGAGCGTGCGTGCACACCTAGTAGGTAGATAGTCTATACGTACTATAGTAGTAGGAGTATAAGTATGCCTTATAATAAGTACGTATGGATGATGAAATATGGCTGGAGACCCGGATGGAGAAGCACGCTGATCTTGGCCTGTTCGCCCAGATGAGTTTCTAATTTTGTTGACGCTTGTGCCCTCTAGTGCAGATTCCCCAGGATTCAAGAATAAACAGCGGTGTTTCATCCGTTGTCACTTGCATTAAGTAATTAGTACGTATCGCCATCCACTCTTTCATGATTGCTGCTGCTGTCGTTGTTCCCCTCCGGTCTCATCCATGCTGGGCGTCGGGCGGACCGTGATAGGTCGCTGTACTACGGCCAAGGAAACGAAGGAGCACGAGGAATTAAGCTTTGGGGAGAAGAGAGGAGAAGAGAGGAAAAGAGACGGATAAGGCAATTGAGACGGCGCCTGCGCTACTTGTCTTATGTCAGACAGGACACCGGAAAAATGCAAAATACAAGGGCCTGCGAGGAGGCTTTGGCTGGTCGGCGGAGAGCAGGGCGCCACGCCACACTGGTATCGCCGTAATAGGCTGATGGAGGGGCGTCAGTTTCACCAGCCGCAACGCATCTCATCATGTTGTCTACTGTTTGTTACTACCAAGTATGCACCGTCGGTTGATCAGTGAGGATATAGATAGATGCGACAGTACCCTATCCTGGCGATAGCAGACCCGTAATGCGTACTACCGCTGCACGTGTTGAGATGATTGCCCATTATATCGGCGTACCTACTTCAGTCCTGGGTGTGGATACAAGAGAATCCCCCTATAAACACGCAGTAGTCCAAGCGTACTACGGTACCTGGGTATGTAAGTATGTATCGCCCCTCTGGCCAAGGTACCTATATTTGTGGGCTCAAGCAGCCCACTCTAAGGATTCACCCAAGACTCTTCGCGCGGGGGGGCCACAGTAGGTCGGGTGAGGCGAGGCAAGTCGGGGTCCAATCAGGCAATACTTACCCAAGTACATCAAGTAAGTGTTGTCGAGGCAGGTTAACTTGGCTAAGTACCTACGTACTTACTCACAGGGTAAGTTACCTACCTAAGTTAGGTAGGTATACCTACTAAGTACTTAGGTAGTAGATAGTCGTCCTATCAAGTAACGCGACGAATGGCGGTAACGGAATAACCCGTCCCTGGCTGGCAGTGCTGCACTACCTAGTAGGTAGGTATTGGCCTGTTACCTGCCGCCGCCGACTGCCAACGCGGGGGCTATGCTGCCCAGACACTTGTATGTGCTTATTTACCCAATTAGAGCGTACAGACTATAATGAGCAGACTATAATGAGTCCGACCCGTGGCATGATACTATAACCCGATGGCAGAAAGGGGGGGTCTCTTGGTAGGTATTTTTGGCAGAACGGGTGGGAAAGCGGATGGGAATGTCGCGGTGCTTAGTAACAAGGCAGGTAACGAGCGGGCGGTAACAGACCCGAAAAATCATATTACCTATCATATACTCCGTGCTCCCATGTTGTACTGGGTACCCTTGGTGGGAGCATATACATGGTTGGTAAGGGCATCGTCAACGACAGGTGGCATTAGCAATTCCGACATCACAGGTAGGTATCTGCCTCGCACGCCACGACCGTTATCTAGATAGGTGCTGAGGTAGGTACCTAGGTACTATGTACGCGCTACATTGATACAAGTGGTGCAGCTTACTTATACTTAGTACCTGCACAGGCACAGGCCGCGGCCCTCGATTAGCGGCGGCGTCCTCGTCGTTAAGCTTATTTGTCGGATCGCTGGTCAACAACCTTGGAAGTGAAAAAAAACGTCCAGCCGCAGGCGACGGCGCGCCGGTACTCTCTCGAGCCCAGCCAACAGGCGCTCGAGACCAGCGCCCGCCCGGGCTAGCGTCCGGAAATGGCATCTGTGGAGAAGCTTCTTTTCTTGTCGCTGGACCGTTTAGCGAGTCCTGCCTCCTGAGGCTAGTCGGCTTTGGGCCATTGCCTGGCCCGAGTCGTGCCCGCGCTGCCCAAGGGAAATTGGCTCCTCCCCACAACCTGCTGAACCCTCGCTGCCTCAGCCGGCCCAGCTCTCACCACACCCAGCCCGCGACGAGCCGGCACGACGACCTCTAGCTTGCCCGCTTGCTTGCTTGCTTGCTTGCTTGTCCAGTGCTCACTGCCTCTGTCTGCCTAGTTCTACGCATCGTATTGTCAAGGGTCGTGCCCAGTCCCGGTCCCAGGCCCAACGGGGGGGGGGGGGGCCCCCCCGGGGCGGGGCGGGCGGGGGGGGCGGAGCCGGGGCCGGGGGGGCGCG
>MU281330.1:387297-519908 GCA_022385595.1 Xylaria palmicola | reverse complement strand
GCCGTTTTGTTGTTTGGTTGTTTTTTTGGGCCTTGTCCCTGGCCCCCGTGTTGCTTTTTTCCCTCCTCGTATTTTCCTTGGTGGTGCCCCCCCCCCCCCCCCCGCCCAACCCCCCCCCCCCCCCCCCCCCCCGTCCCGGTCTAGAGCACCCTATCAGGCTATCACCCTCCCCGCCTCTCTCTCATCTTACTTCTCGGCCTCACCAAGGAGCCGTCGAGAGATATTTCGGGTCGTACTGCCCGCTCAGGATTACGTCAGGCGGCCTAGTGCTTTGTCTGCCTCGAAAGCGATGCTAAGCACCCACCAGTCCAGTTACGTACACGGCACTATCTATCTCGGTAGCTGGCTGGTTGACTGCCTGGTGGCTCGCTGATTTGCTCGCTATCGTCCCCGGCGTCACTTGTCACCGAGATAGTGTACGTACGTAGGCTGGTAAACCCACCTGTCCACTGGCTCGCGTCGCTATCCCGACGGTGGATGATGAATGAGCGACTTGCCTGTACCGCACTGGGGTGGGTATGTCGATCGGCGTGTATGATGCGATGGAGCGTACTTCCACGCCCCGAGAACGAGCCCTAGATACCTAGTGTCTAGACAGTACGGGGCAGCGCAGAGCGACTGATGCCCTTGCTGAGCGGACGGCTCTACTATGTAGGTAAACGTCTACTCCAAGGGCTTGGTGATTTCGGCCGAGTAGGTACCCCGTCCCCAAACTTCCGAGACTTCCTCAACCCTGGCGAGTGAACAAGCGTCCACTATCGTATGCCGGTAGGCAATGTGCATTTGGAGCACCGAACGAACCGATGCACTTGGAATGGGATATCATCTGGCTGTCTCGATGCCATCCTATCTCCCATCCTGGCATCCTCCACTGCCTCCTGCGTGGATGAACAGGGAAAACCCCCAACGTCGCAGAGCTGTGCGAGATTAGCATATCTCTAGTCCCCGTACTATGGAGTGTAGCGTGTGGTGTCGACTTGCACTTGCTAAAACTGGCATCACTACCGGTACCTGCTGGTGTGTATGGGTACCAGAGGGATTCGGAGCCGCTCTAGGTTTGTTGATACGGAATACGTCCACTCTCCTGAGAGGATACGGCCCAGTTTGGTGGAGCGGGCTGGGGGCTCAGGACATGGCTCGTCCATTGGCCGTGAGAAACCCTGACGTCTCCTCTCTCCTCAGACATGGACAAGGTATGGGAATCTCTTGGTCCTACGCTACCTGCTAGCTACTCACCTGCCTGCTGTACGTACACACTACGCCTCGACGCCTCAGCAACCGTCACCCATCGGAGCCGAGTACCATGCATAGTGTACTCTTGGCGAGCGCGCGATAGAGAACAGAGCCTTGTCCTGCCTAGTCCCACACCCCCCTGGCCACACTCTTCATGATGCAGGAACTTGTAATTTGGACCTTGTGGCGCCATACCAAGTAGCGGACAGGGTCTCTACCTCCTTCACATGTACGTACAAGTAGGCAGTGTACCTAAGCCGGCGCCTTACTACTCCTTGCACCCCAGTCGGTATGAGGGACAAGCAGAGATTCATAAAGGACAGGCCGTTTCCGCCCTCTCGCGTATTTGAATTCCTCTCGAGCTCGACTTCACACCCTGTCCATTCTCAACAATCACCAAGTCGAACAGTAGCATATCGCTTCTTCACTCGTCACTTCTTGAGCAATGGCAGCTGTCACTCAGAACTCGGGCAATACCACAGCCACCAACACCAAGAGACCTGAGCGTCTCCGTGATACGTTATACGCAGACATGATGAAGCCCGATGAAGACCTCAGCAAGATGGCAGACCCTGCGGAGCGTAGGCGAATCCAAAACCGTCTCGCCCAGCGTGCCTATCGTATGTATTGATAGTCCCCATAAATGGTTGAGCTTCGTCATTAACCTGCATAACAGGACGCAAGATGCGGGAGCAGAAGAACGAGGTCGAGAAGCTGAGAGACCAGATCAAGAAGCTACAGGAGACACCAGAGTCTAGCAATACCAGCAGGCAGAGCACACCTTGTACTCCCCCAGAGAGCAGCGGCACGCCGGCTATGCCCACTGCCTCCCTATCGCCACCTAGCTTCGAGGCTGTCAACACACCATCATCAGAGCACCAATGGGTGGGAGGATATTTCCATGAGTGGCCCGCGGCACCAGCACCACAGGAGAGCTTCATGACTGGCCTGATCTCCCCGACGGAAATTGAGGCACCTCCACCATATGACGAGTCGTTGTGCTCGGGCTACTCATCCGATGGATTCGGCGGTGCTCCCGGCATGATGAAATCTCCGCCTACAAGTCGCCATCACCTCAAGTCAAGACGCACGTCGTCTCAGTCGAAACGGCACCGCCCGAATTTGCCTCGAAGCGTCGGCAGCCCAGGCCAAGCGCCGCAAAGCCCCCATTCTCAATGGATGGCTTCCCAGCCAGCACCAATGGATGTTCACGTCCCCCCCGGGGTCATGATGATGGCTCCAGAGCCTCAGATGCCCATATACTCACCTCACTTCGACCTCCATACACGTCCGGAGGAGTTCCACTATCCTTCACCGCCTCACATGGATGATGCGTCGGCATGGCAGATGCCGGCCGCAGACGGATTGGCGAGGACGCAGTCAGACTCGAATCTCAGCGCCCGAGCGGCACCCCGATCCCTGCCAGATGCAAACGCCCCCATACTGCATCTCGCAGTTGCCGGCGGTCACATCGACACACTACGAATTATCCTCAAGCAATGCAACGTCTCCGTCAACGTGCGGGACAGCGCTGGCTACACACCTCTTCAGCGCGCCATAATCAACGGTCACACCGACATTGTGGAGCTGCTGCTCAAGCACGGCGCGGAGGTCAATCTCGATGGCTGATGCGCGTGCCCCCCTTGGGCGCACGCGCGAGCACACGCAGACACGCATTAATGAGGAATCTGGGACTACATGCATATCTGGGAGTTTTAACTGATTTTTACTGGGCTTGGTTTGGGGTTATGGTCCGGGCAAGCTTTGAGAGCATTTTGTGGGGGGAGGGGGGAGAAGCGATGCAACCGGGAATTTTGGGGGGGTGGGTTGTGGCGTAAATCGACTTTGGATACCCTTTTCTGCGACGGCTGCTCGCTTGAGCGCCTTCCTATCCCGTCCTGAAAATATTATAGAGAGGTCATTGGTATCGATGTGGGTGCATCTCTACCGCCAGCCACCCGCCAGTTTGTGGCTACTGTTGAGGTGGGAGGGAGCGAGGGTTGCTACCCTGTAGTTAGATGACCGAAATAAACAGTGAAAGGCACCATGAGTTGCACTCGATATCCATTACATTATTTGTCTGTCTTGATTCCACATAAGCTGCAGTGTGCATATGTGCGCCATCGCTCCCACAGAATGCTAGGCCTTGGTCCGCCGTGCACCGCTGTGTGCTGTGTCTCGTCACGTCTCTACATAGTACTGTACAGCACGAGCCTGTGACTTGCTTGCCCAACGTAGCCGGCCACAGCTCTTGCGGGTCGTCGTCTCTCATTCGGTTACCTGCGCCCCCTGCCACACAGACTGTCGTGATCAGTCAAGCCAGCGAGTGAGAGGCGGGCTAGCGGTCGACACCTGTCGCATTGGGTGGTAGCTGAGGCCGCTATTGACAGGCACCCAGGCGCTATAGGCAATTCAGTGCCGTTAGCGAATCGGTATGGATCGCGGCACACAACTTTATCTCTCGTTTTCCTATCGCGGCCGGGCAGGGACCTGAGATGAGGGGTCACATCCGGACGCTGGCAGCCGCGCCCAGTGACGGTGATTGACCCAGTTACTCCCTAGTGAGTCACGGAGGGGGTGTGAGTGACCTAGGCATACACAGCGTTGCGTTGGTTGCGTTGCGTTGCGTTGCGTTACGTTGCGTTGTCCCTGGAGGGGGAGATGGGTTGGGGGGGTGTCAGGGAGGATGGGCTTCAACCCACTGAACAAGCTCGACCGCCAAGCGCCATCTGCGTGGCGTTTTCTAGAAGGCCCCCCCATAGGACGAGGCCGGTCCATGTCACACGACGATAACGAGGAAAGCTAGACCGAGCACGCCCAAACAAAAAAAAAAAACTTTTCTTAAAGAAAAGAAGAAGAAAAGGGTCGCTGTTATTTCGCGCCCTGAGGCTCGCCGGCTGGCTGCCGTGTAGCACATACTATCTATGTACGTACACACGTGCTATGGAGAGCCGCCTGAGTTAACTACCTACTATGTAACTACGTACTTGAGTACATAGCTACCTACGCAGGAGGCTAACTGGGCGAGCAACTGGCGGAACGCACACCACGGAGCACGCACCGACGCTACTGCGGGCGTAGCGGGTAACATTAAGGTTGCCGAAGAGACAACACTCTCTCTCGGACTCTACTGCTCCTCTCCCACCAGCAAAGCCTTCTAACCCCCCCCGGCGCGCCCGCTTGACCGTTTGCGGCCAGCGCGAGCCTCTCGAACCCTGCCCGCCGCGCGCCCTGGCTCGCTCGTGGGCTGAAGGATTCCAGTCCGGCTCTTATGGAGAAATGCCTCCGTCCAGCTAATCAGCGGGGGCCGCAACACGAAGGGGGTATTTGGAATTCTGGTGACGAGGTGAAGCAGCCCGCGAAACGTGGTGAGAGGCACTGGCTGGGGACCGCAGAGGCCCGGCGCTGCGTGCAATTCTCGCTAGCGCGGCCCTCTTGGGAAGGGGGCGCGCGAGAATGGCAGACGGACGGCTGCCCTGACGATCATCTGGATTCTAGACTTACCTTGCCCGCCCAAACCCGTCGACGGGCCCTTCTGCGCACATGCGAGCCGGCTATTCTTGCATGGGCATAGCCTATCGCCGCCGTGCTGAACTATCGACGGCCATGAATCGGATTCGGGACAAACCACGCCCGGCCACGAACACTACTAGCAGGATGGGCAGAGGATGGGGAGACATACCTACGTACGGAGAACACAACACGTACCGAAGTGTGAGGTCTACTGTGTCTGGCGTCCGTGTGTCTCAAAGGGCGGACCAGGACACGATGGGACACGGCTCAACGTCTGCTAGCGGTCAGCGATCGGGCAATGGCGTTCCCCCTCGGCGTCTCGACTGGTTACGCACCTGGTCTCGTGCCGGGATGGCGATTGGCCCGTGGTCTCGCAACATGTCGCAACAGGCAACCCTCGTAACAGCAGCAATCCACAGAACGCGTTACCTTGGCGCCCATCTTGGCACATGAAAGAGATGGCCTCCAGCTGCCTATCTCGGCCAGCTCTCTGCCACCTCGCATATTGAATTGCCCCCTTAGCGATACGGGACAGCAGCCATCAGAGCGCAGCCGTATCGCCGCCACTAGTTACCTGCTCTGGGCACTTGCACGCGTAGACGGCGGTATGGGGCTGAGAACAGCGCCAGAGTCCGTAGAGCTGGTTGGCTTCCGCCCCGTGAGGTGGCGTTCCTATCACAGTGCTCCTGAGTGTTTAATTTAACTCACTGGCTGGGACGCTCGACGCAGGAAGCACGGCATTACATAACAGAAACGAAGCATGTCCTGCCCGTCGCATAGGCATAGCAACCTGTGCTATGACACAAATTGTACATGATGTCGCGATTACAGTACCCACGCCCAAGCGAGAGACGTGTTCGGGAAACTGGGCAGGTACTATTGTAACTAGGCAGGGTAGGGATATTTTGAGTTATCAAGGACGGCTACGTTAGGCGACGCCGAAGATCCCACCCAGGGATTCTCACCTCGGATCCCGCCCGCGAAGGCCAATCAACTCCGCGGACGAGTCTGGGAGATGAGGCGCGTAGGGGGGTGGAGGACGGGGGGAGACCCGAAAAAGTAAGCTTATAACGTTTAAAGCTGTACCTTAAACGTCTCCCGCATACACCCACATTTGCGCCTCTGCATTGCATGGCAGGGTGACGTCCAACCATCGGCTATCTTATCGAGAAGAAGACCTCGACTCAAAACCCCAAGCTTCTCCCTCCCTTCTTCTCGACCTCGCCAAAGAGCGTTGCATCGAGCGGCCCACCGTTCGAAGGCCGCATCGTCTTCTCTTTCCCCACTGCTTCGAGACACGATAACGTGGCACACTTTGTGCGGGCCCAGGGCATGGCTTTCCTGACGAGTTTAGTATGCTCCGTACGTACATGACGCAGTATCCACGCCCACGCTTTTTGGGGGTCACCTCCCCCCTAGGCGAAGCTTGATAGGTAGGTAACCTACAAGCGGTAGGTGAAAGTCACGCACATACTAACCAACGTACGCAGCGTGTGTGGGCGTGGGAAGAAGATAACGAGGTAACGGCCAAGTGGTTATCGCCGCGTTTCCTCCCACACCCCTAGCTGCCTTCCCTCTTATCAAGAGCCGCAGTGACTTGCCTATGCCCTTTTCTGCTCCCTCCCCGCCTGGGCATTATATAATCTATGCATGCGTTCGTCAAGTGGACGACGTCGGCTAGGGGTGCGTCAAGATTTACTGAGCACAGGAGGAAGCGCGCACATGAAAATGTAACCGCGTGACAAGGGTCATTCATCATGACCGGCGCAACAAAATTCCTCCCTCCATCATCAAGGGGTCTGAAACGGGGATTTTTGCCCACGGGGATTTTTGCCTAGCCCGCCGTTCGAGCCGACTCTGATGCCGACATCCATCTGCAACGGCGAGTATTAGGCAAGAGGGAAAACACCTCTGCCATAAGATAACCAACATGACTGCCTGATCCAGCAACACCAGCTTCGTCACCCAATGCTTGGCTGGAACGGTGAAATGTAGTAAGTCATGACGCAGACGACGGGGGGAAAAACAAACAAATGCAATTACTGGCCCGACGTGAGCGCAATCTGGGACCTGTCAGCTGTCTATCTGCGTATCTCTCGACATTGTCCCGTAAACCAGTTTCTTCAAACGCTCTCCCCTTTGACGGAAATCGCCGAGACAGCCTGTGAAATAGTGGAAGACGCATGTTTTTGCGGGTCTGGGGATTTCTTCGATTCCCGCGGGAGCATCGTAGAAGCCGCGAGGCTGTGTAATAGGCAGACGGCGGACATAAGTGTCGTACCCGGAAATACGGCCTCAAACTCTCCGCTGACGGTCCGGGGCAATAACGAAAGCAGATGCCTGCGGGCATGTCACGGACGCAGATCTACGTAAGCAAACATTCGTATTTACGACATAATACTTTTTTCCTCGGTGTGTTTCTGGTACTGCGAAGTAGGTACTATTACTATCCGATAGGTCGGGAGAGGTTAGGATGAACAGGTAGGTCGGTAGTATCTTGTCCTGTCATGCCGGAAGTCGAGGCCGGCCTGTCCTGCCCTCTCTTGTCCTGGGTGAGGGATCGTCTTCGCATCATGCCGGGCTCATCACATGAATTCGCTTATTAGCGAACTCTGGTTTCACATTAACTACCTAGTTGGACGAAAGAAACGATGAGGTCAACAAAGGGTCTGGCTCAGGCACGGCAGGGCGCCACATACGCAATGCCCTCCCCTTGCACTCGACCTTGACTGGCCCACCTCCCGTTTTCTCGACATCTTCCTTTCCCGGAGGGAGAGCTATAGGGCACGGTGGATAAAGGGTCGCCATCGCTTAGCTCCCCCACCCTTCATCGAGAAGCTAGGTACCATACACACCATGTGCCCCGACCGTGTACCTGCCTAACGGGTGCACCTATACCGATGCAGCCCCAAGTGCCGTCGATGCCAGACCGCCCGCCGACGAGCCGGAGGACCCTATAACTTGCAACGTCGCGTCTTCGCCTCCCCCGCCACCTACCGTGGGATTGGATCATTTACGTGGTAAGATCCGGTTCATGGTATTGAAAAGTCTGGGGAAAAACACAAAAGAACGGTTGCTATGTCCCCTTGTTTCCAACATCTCCATTTGGGACCCGGTGGCGTACTCCGGCATGCCGAATGCCACGCCAACGCCGGTCGGAATGCAACTTCATCATGAATGGTGTAGTGGTAGTCATCGTCTTAGTGTTGCGGGCGGGCGGCGAAGAGAAAGTAAAGCAGCCCTAGCGGTGTCTCTTTGCGTCCTGGCCTGCCTTGTCAAGGAATCCGTCGCCGTTCTAGAAGTCCACTTAGTTAGCCCCAGCGTCTCATCGGCTCTTGTCGATCGACAAGCCCATTGCATGATAACAGCATCTCGGCCGGCAAGGGGACGCCCACAGGTTCGCCACTACGGAAGGGGGGGACCATGTCTACTACCATGATAACAGGTCTTGGTCTCTTTTTTTTTTCTGTTCGCACGCCCTGCCGTCTTCTTCTAGAAACCCGAAGGGGGCGGGGCCGTAGGGCATTCCTGGGAGATGTAGGTCATCTCCGGAAGGGCGAAGCAAGCCCGCTACGCGTTGCAGCGGGAGGGTTCTTGTTTCCATTCACGTGAAGCGAGAAAGAAGCCCGGGGTTCACGTGCGTCCGCTGCTGGGATGGTGATGGTACGCCGCCGGTGGTATTCCGGGGTATCCTGGAACGTACACTCTATCTGCTGAATGCCGATGGCCGGCCGGGGTGGAAGGGTCCCTAATGGCGGTTCCTATGGTTTCGTCAATGTACGAAATCAAGGCACGACATAGTAAGGAACCCTAGCAGACACTATCATGGCTCCCCTCGTATTCCGACGAGAGAACCGTGGAAAGAGTCTAAGGATAATTCCAATTAGAAAACTAACCGACCACTTACTTCAGGTAGTATCGTTCGGATTGAGATACGCAACGGCGACTATCTACAGGACAGGCAGGCAGATATGGCTTTCATGATGGGAGGGCATAAGAGCCAAGACGCGACATATACACTGCTCTCCAATGAAGGTCTAGCGTTAGCGCTGGCGACACATTACGGGAGATGGCGAGCATCGGGGTGTAACATTACGTTACCGGGGTTCCAGATGTCGAGGGCATAACGTCTTCTCTATGCTGAATTACGCGTACGCACATGTTTCTATCTTCGGGCAGACGAGGAGAAGAAGGCACGGAGCGAACGCGCGTCGGGGAAGTGAGAGCCAAGAGACTAGTCATCGCTGTGATGAGACGTAGGGATCATGAAGAATGGAACGGACACCAACGCTGCGCGGCCGCTCTAGTAGGGCGAATAAGAAGACTGAATGCTCGCAGGGCTTTAGTCTGAGATAAATTCTCGGATGGTGGCGACCGATAAACCCCTCAACGGGAACTCCCACGCCGGGTCACAGCGGGTCGGAAACGATACCGTAACGGAACATGATGATGTGGGTAGGGACTTCAAAAAAGCGGGACAAACCGGGTGGTCGCCACATTCTGGGGATTGCCAATGTTATGGATAGACTGGTAGCTTATGCGGCCTGTCGTGGTACCGCATATGTTGCCTCGCTTTCGGTACCAATTCGAGCTTGTCTCTGGCACGCCCCAGATGAGTTTACATGACGGCCTGAATGACAAAAACATACCGGTACATGGGCTGTCTGAATGACACGCCGTTACGATAGACCTTACTGTCATACATACCATGTATGCGACGGCTGCGGAGATAGGAATCCGGGGCAAGCTAGTACCTGACATAAAGAATGCCATGTATATGCGATGCATATGTCCCAACATGTATACACAAAAAAGATAGCTCGCATCATGGCACAAAACTCGGTACACGCCCCCCCCTATAGACATGCGTGAAAGCAGGATAAGCCGTTGCAGTTCAGAGCATAACAAAGCCGTCTTCGGCTTCTTCGTCTTTGCTCGCTTGGTCCTGGCTCACGAGCCCCAACTGCACCAGTTTAGCATAGATCAGATCAGCTATGGCAGCCATGCCTTCTGGGCGTGGGTGGTACGCGCCGCCCCGGTAAAAGAGTTTCCACGTGAAACCGGAGATCCAGGGATCCCCGGCGCCGACAGCGTGCGTTTCGCTTGCCTCCGCGACGCTCACTACGCTACACCACTCTTCGCGGCCGCGCACTAGGTTACTCGGAATTAGTCACAACCATTCGAGGCGAGGCATAGAGGTGCTGGGGTCTGCTAGAACATGTCGTCGGCCCTAGGGAAGTGGCCTTTTGCATTATAGTAATGACGGGAGTAGAAAGAAGATGGGTTCCGAAATTGGCTCTCACCGGCCTTGTGTGTTGCTTCTAGTAGCCGCGCGGCCACCTCGCGATGACTAGGCACTTGGCGTCAGCTTTTGTCATTCTGAGTATTTTCTACGGCGTGGTGTACGAGTTCCAGAGTCGTAAGAAGGCCGAATCAGGACACGGTCATGGCCCGAAGAGGAGTTATTATACTTGGCAGGAGCCAGGCCAGGAAGAAAAGGGCGTCCAATCACGTACTGTGCAATGCGGTCGGCGCCGAAGACGACGTCCTCATAAGGGCGGGTGTCCGGTCCTAACACGGCCTGGTACTCAACGACCAAGACAAGGGCCCCGGGCGCCTTGCGATGGATGGCGTCAAGCACGGTCGCATACCGCTGGGCCAGGCCGTCTACGTCTAGATTCAGCCGGGCCTTGGCGTCACAGTCCGGGTCGGGGCCCCGGAAGTACATGAGCGCACTGCCTGGCCAGCTCCGGCTCAGGGTGTCCTCGAAGAGGCCTCCGATGTAGCCGATGTCGTTACCACCGCCTAGCACCAGAACCACGTCGCTGTCGGCGGGCAGGCTGTCTACCTGCGGGGGGAACTGCTTGCCGCCTGCGTGCTGCGGGGTGTCGAGAAGGTGCAGCAGCGTGGCGCCGCACACGCTCAGGTCGGCCAGGACGCCGTCGACGCGCCGGGCGACGAGGTGGGCGTAATTGGCGCCCGAGCGGCCGGCGCTGGCGTCTTCCACGGGGGCAATGGTCGGCCCTGCTGCGAAAGACGAGCCGAGGCTGGCTATGCGGAGCGACATGTCTTGTTGCGGTGCAGCGCTTGTGGTAGCACAGCAGCGAAAGGGCCCGATGTCACGCGACGTTCTGGTCGATGACGATTACAAGTAGCACTGGGCGCAGCAAATCGTGTCATGTACCCGTGCCGGCCCCTAGCACATGTTCTTCGCGCTCCGGATCAGGTGGTACGTGGTACGGCGGGCGCGGGTTGCTCTCCTATTGACCATTGACCACGCGCGTAACGGCCATGTGCACGGGCGGCTATGGGTAGATGGGAGCCGACGCGTACTGTGTAGGCTGGGTGTGGGATATGGTCGGAGATGCGAGCGAAGAGGGGGAGGCGAGGGGAGGTGAGGGAGAGGGAAGTCCCCGGGGCGGAGTCGGTGGAATAGGTCACTTGGAGTGCCTAACGTTAGGGCTAAATGACTATTGGGGTTAGTACAAGGTACAGATAGTACAGATGGGTACAGATGGTACAGATAATTCCACGCTAAACGTGCTAAGCTACTAGGTACCTTGGTTGCCTAACTAGGTATCCGTACTTGTGCAAGTACTCTGTACACTATCTAGAAGCATAGCCTATAGGGGTCTCGATCAGTGATTGATTGCATCACACATCTTACATATCTACTGAGACTACCTAAAGTATTCGTCCAGAATTGTAGGTATCACGATCACGAGACACGACATGGCTCTATAGTGGTGTCGCCAGGGCTATCTAGACTATCTAGACTAACTAGATAGGTACGTAGTACGGCGGGTCTAACCTCGGCCCCCAACCGCCGCCGCCTCCCCTGTTTCCCCCCTTCTTTTGCTCGCGGCTTCTCGTCTGTTCTGTTCGTGCTGGTGCTGGTGCTGGTGCTTGGCCGGACAATCGGTAGGGAGACTTGGGCGTCTTGGCACCGAGTGCCTCAGGCCGGCCCACGCCGCTGGCCGGCCGGCGCACGGCTCCAGGCTCTCCCAGGAGCGGACCGAGCGGGTGCCGTCGCACAACATAAACAAGCTTGACAGGGACGAACCATGGCCTCTGTTGTGCTCCTGTCGTGCTCCTATCGTGCTCCTGTCGTGACCCTGTCGTGACGCCTTCGCCTACATAACAGCTGCAGGAACCGCCCGGCCCGTCCTGTCTCGCCCCCCGCGTCTCTCCATTGATCCCTTTCTCTCCGAGACCTGCAGCTGCTTTCCCCGGCCGCCAGCGGACAAGACTGAGACACGCTCACATTGCAAAGCAAACCGTCGGTTCGTGCCACCGTTCTTGGCCTGTTTGGCGCGCCCCGCTGACAAGCCCGAGCAGCTGAATAAATTTCCGGCCTGCGCATGGGAACCCCCGGGCATTTGCTCTCACGACACCGACCAGACACCGGAAGGACGGGCACGGGGCATCATGACGGTCTCCCAGCCGGGTGTGAACCGAGTCTTCCTCGGCACCTTCGTACACGCCAAATCCCTCGGTGAGCTGGAGTTCTTACACAACACGGCCATCTGCGTCGACGCCTCGGGAAAGATCGTCGCCGTCCAGAAAGACTGCAATCAGCAAAAGGCCGTCGAGACCTTGTATGCCGGCTTGGGCTGGAGCTTAGAGGATGTCGCTGTAACCATGGCCCGCGACGGGTGCCAGTTCTTCTTCCCCGGCTTCATCGGTAGGCAGCCTCCGTCGGCCTGGCCTGCACAGCTTGTCCTAACATCACATGATTCACAGACACACACATCCACGCCCCCCAGTATCCCAACGCTGGCGTCTTTGGCAAGACGACCTTGCTGGACTGGCTGAACACATACACTTTCCCCATGGAAGCCTCGCTGTCATCACTCCCCAGGGCACGGCGAGTGTACACGCGATGCATCAGACGCACGCTGGCACACGGCACTACCACAGCAGCCTATTACGCCACTATAGACGTCAACGCCACCAACCTGTTAGCCGACCTCTGTCACGCCATGGGCCAGCGCGCTTTTGTTGGCCGTATGTGCATGGATCATCTCGGCCCGGACTACTACCTCGACGAATCAGCCGAGCATGCGCTGGCCGCTACCCGTGCCACCGTCGACCACATCCGTAGCTTGGACGGGGCCTTCGACCTCGTCAGCCCCATCCTCACCCCGCGGTTTGCCCCCGCATGCAGCTCTGAGTTGATGAAGGGCCTATCGGAGATTCAGAAGCAGACGAATCTGCCCATGCAGACGCACATCTCGGAGAACGTGAACGAGATAGAACTGGTAAAGGAGCTTTTCCCGGGCAGCAAGAGCTACGCCGATGTGTATGATACCCACGGGATCCTGAACGAGAGGATGGTCCTCGCCCACGCTGTCCATCTCACCGAGGAAGAGGCGGATCTCATCGCGGAGAGGAAGGCAAAGATCGCCCACTGCCCGTGCAGCAACACCGCCCTCACCAGCGGCGTCGCCCGAATACGCTGGCTACTGGAAAAGGGCATCCAGGTGGGGCTGGGAACTGACATGAGCGGCGGCTACAGCCCGAGCATACTCGAGGCGGCTAGGCAGGCTAAGATGGTATCGAATCACCTAGTCGCGCCGGACGGACGGATAGAGAGCGCGCCGCAAGAGGAGCGGGACAGGGCGAAACTGAGCGTCGAGGAGGTCCTGTACCTAGCGACGCGAGGAGGCGCGCAGGTCCTGGGTCTGGCCGACAGGGTCGGCGCCTTCGAGGTTGGCATGCAGTGGGATGCCCAGCTCATCGACCTCGGCGCCGTCCCCGACGAAGTCCACGAAGACAACCAGGTGCTTTACAGCAACGTGGATATATTCGGCTGGGAAACGTGGGAGGAGCGCGTCGCGAAATGGGTCTTCAACGGCGATGACCGGAATACTAAAAAGGTTTGGGTACGGGGCCGTCTTGTGCATGAACAGAAATATACCCTTTCAAACTGATGCCCCCCCCCCCGGGATTCCCTTCCCCGCGAGCTTAGGAGCATGGACGGCCTAGAAGGAATTGGATAGATTATTATGGTTTAGGATAGAAGGCTCTGTATCTCACGGTAATATGACTATGGTTCCTGTATATTTAGCACCACTGAGCTTGAGAGATAAACTCCCTCTTCAACGTAGCTATGTAGGGCTCGAACCGAGCTATTGGAGGATGAGCCAAACTCACCAATCTTAATCCTCTTTTTATCTTTCTTTTTTTCTGAAATAAAAAACCCGAACTTGATGGGTTAAGTAGGTACGAAACTGGAGGAAAGAGGCCTATCAAGCATAAAAAAAAAAGTCGATTCTGGTAGAATGGTCCCCGCGGGGTCTACAACTCGGAGCCCACTTCCTCATGCTGACCCGTGGCATTAGACTGGGTTAGATGATTAAAGTATTTTAGTCACCTTGGGCCATCGACAGCATGGCCAGTTCCGCTACGACGAGTATAGTGCTCTACTGTCTGGGATGACTTGAATTGATTACAGTGCCGCATTGCAAGAGTCGACTATGTCAATCGACATCCGGTCGACGATCCTCTTGACTGCCCTCTTACCCGCACTGACATGTGTTCTTTCCAAGTCAAGGATTGGCTCATGAAGTTTGTATTAACGTTATCGGTGCACGTTGCTGGCGTTAAAAAGGCAAGAGTCTTCTTCTCTTGGCTTGCGTGGTTCAGCAGGCAGACTCGATGTCCAATTACCTACGATGTGTCGCTCATCAACAGGTGCAACAGGTGTTTCAACGTTTTTTGTTAAAGATGAATAATAATAAAATAAAATAAAACTAGGCAGTAAGTTGATGTATATAATGCAAACATCACAATAGGACTAGTCAGGCAAGATTCAGTTTGTTTGGTGGAATGGAAGGGAGCCTATGACTGACTGCCAAGGTACTCAATAAAGGGTTGGATTGCAAGCACAGTGTGATCGTGAAGGTGACCCGTATTTGAAATTTTGAATATCATAAGAGGCTGCAACGCCCCAGGCTCTAATTGTTTCTAAAACATACATTAAGTCTCTTGATAATACACTGTATTTTCATGTCTCTTGCGCCATGGAAACTCATCCAACATAGTACCGCCTCCTATCTGCCTCTATTAACCGGGCTCAATGATTGCCATTAACCTGGACCTCAGGCGCACCCACTCCACCAGTACCATTAATGCCATTCACCTTATCCGCATCATCCTGGTAACTGTCCCAGTTTTGAAGAATTTGGGCGATCTTTGGCGAACTCGTCAGGTCATAAACATTTTGGAAGTACTCCTTGGTAAGTTCAAACGGACGAGCCGTGACATTAGGTATGTACTTTCCAACCAGCTTGGAAGGATCAATAGATGTCTTATTGATCTTCTTGAGAAGGATATTACGGAACGGCTTGACGCCAGACCGCAAGAATGTAGAGTGGAATGGAACATCAATTCCTTTCAGTGGAATTGTGGCAAAGCCTCGTTGTAGTTCCAGCGGCCGCGGCTTAGCCAACGTCTGTTGAGCAGAGCCCTTAATAATGTCTGCGAGTTGCTGCTTCAGATCTTCGCTGCTGACATTGTTGAGCAATTGGTTGGTGTCCACTTTTTGGGCCTTCAGGAAATTGGTGACAGTGGTGAGCGTGTCGAGAGCGCGGAGATCGCCAGCACACACGTATTGCATATTAGCTATATTGTAGTTGACGATCTCCAAGAGCCAACCAGTCTCCTCCGCAATGCTGCGGACCAAGAAGCGAAGTGCTCCTTCACCAAACGTCTTGGAGATGCGGCTAGGATTCACAGCACACATGGAATAATTAGATCGTCCTTGTGCATCCCGCTCCACTGCAACTTGCATGGTCAATCCACGATAGAAAACAACAGATACCAAAGACTCAATTGGTAGCACGTTGGCCAGAGCAGCAAGAGCCGAGTATTCGCCTAGTGAGTGACCAGCAAAGGTGCTGTCCCTTGGCACTAGACCTTTGGCGTTCATGTCTTCGAAGCTAGCTTTCTCCATTAGCGTCAAGGCGGGTTGGGTGAATTGAGTCGCCGACAGGAGGCCGGCAGGTGATCGGTAAGTGTAGGACGTTGTCTTTTCATTGATCTCCTTGAAAATACGCTCCGACTTCACAGAGCCGTCGGCACCGATGGTCTCGAAGTTCATTTGCATATAGTTCTCGCGAATCGCTTTACCCCGTGGACCACCAAAGTGAATCGTGAGCTCCTTCGGGTTATTTTTTACGATGTTCAGGATAGAAAAGCCTGAAGACAATTAGCGGCGTTATTTGGCTATAGCAGATAGAGGAAACCTTACCGTATGTGTCCAGAAGATACTTGTCGGCCCTGTCCCAAACTTCTTTGGCGACCTGACTAGATGCATACAGATCCATACCCATGCCTTGCTCTTGAGAACCTTGGCCGGTAAAAACATATGCTGTGACAGGTTGTTCAACTTCGGCCTCACCGAGCAGAACCTTCTCCTCTGTCTCTTTATTGCTGGTTTCCACCTTGATAATCTTCCGACCACCGATCATGCCAACGTGTTGAAGTTTGACTTCGATGTCATCATTTGGCAGAACCATGCCAACCAAAGATGCATGAAAGCTTCGAACTCGTCCAACATTGTTCTCAGCAGCCCAGGTTTCTACCAAGCTACGCACAGCTGCACTTGAGTACATACCATGTGTAATCGTACCAGGTAGGTTGGCATAAGAGGAAAAGACGCGTGAAACATGAATTGGGTTGTAGTCACCCGAGACTTTGGCATAAGTCTCATTAGAGGCAGGGGCCTTCAGAAGAAGAGGAGCCTTGCCACTTAGCGGAATGGGGTTTTCAAATAGAATGGGCTGTTCGATAGAAGAGCCATGACGTTCAAGATAATCCAGAACAGGATTTCCATGGGAGACGCCCGCTTCGTAGTCCACGCTGCCAATTTGAATAATTTCCTTGGTAGACAGTTCAAGTAGGACTTGGCCGCTGGTTGCAACACTGTTGAACACGGTCTTATTTTTAAATGATACAAGACTTTGAAGGCGGAAAGTCAATGTTTGACCTAGCAGCTCAATCTGTGTGTCATCTAGTTGAATCCAATCTTTGGATCGCAGCACTGCAACGTCTTTCGTTGTGGAGAGATGGACTTGCATTGGCGTCTCCAGTTTGCGTTGGAACGTGTTCTCATAATCCGTGTAAACACCGCGGTACAAAAACTGCGATGTGACCTCCATGACGGCCTGACCATTTCGGTGGATGGTGCCGCAAACCTCGACCATTTTACCGGAATCCTGATTAATAACGGCGTTGATCTGTGCGGTAGTCTCTACTTCATCACCCTTCTTTAGAGGCTCAGCGCCAGGCATCATGCGGAAGCCGTTAGACAAATGAACAAGCTTTAAGAGATCGCCGTCAATTTTTCGAGGGAATATTGGCTTCGTAATTGCCTTCCATCCAACTACGATCGCAAAGTCCATAGGCGCGAGCATATCTTTGCCAGGACGATCAACGAATGCTTCTCCCGTATTGCCGACGGCATGGACAAAGTCGTTAATCTCAGTGCTGGTAATGGCCGCCTTACCACCATAAAACTGAGAGTGGACATCACTATCCAGGTCGAGTGACTCGTTACCAAACCATGCCCGCCAATAGAATTCTTTGATGCGGTCGTTTCTGCCCTCCATAACTTCATGGATGGGGGCATAGCCTGCTTCTGGCCGGTAGATAAATCTGAGAGGTAAGGAGACAGGCTGACCTAGAGCTGTGGTGTCTTTAATCATGCTGACTGTGATCTCTCGTTTGCCATCAAATTTAACCTCGATCACGTCCTGATAGTGATTGTGACGCGGTTGCTCACGGACAATGATCGAAGTTTTGGCTGGTTCATCTGGATATCGGACCTCGACAAACAAGCCACGAACTGGCGCAAAAATGCGTTTCATTGGATTGGTTTGGTATTTCTTCCCTTGTACTACAACTTCCGATGTGAAGAGAGCATGCCGCCAGCTGCGACTCGGGCCGGCTAGCAGCGCAAGCCAAGTCTCAACTGATGGAAGTGCGGCAGCGGGAGACGAAGACAATCGATATGTATTCTTATGCTCGTCTTCAGAAACAACATGGCCTTCAAAATCCGAAGGTGTTTCTGTCTCGATGAGCTTCCCACCAAAATATTCGATGGTTGGAATTGAGCTGGTCTGGTTCCCGTAGATGTCTTTCGTCAGCAAAGAGATATGGCCGTTGTGGATTCCATCTAGAATTTGCTTGATGGGTTCGTCCATTATGGTTGAGAATTTAGCGGCCATGGGGCCCTGCAGGATACACGTCCGGCCGACATCCTGGTCAATGACAGCCTCCAAGTCCTCAGACTGCCATAGCGAGTCCTTCTTGAAGAAAAACTCGAAATTTTCATCCAAGGCTGGAACGAAAGTCACCGGCTTTTGGCCACGACGTTGGCAGAGGAGCAGGAAATGCTGTACATCTTGCGCGTTGATGATTTGGTTGTCTGCCTCAGAATACTGGCCCAGAATTTTCTCGATGCAGGGAAACGGCTCATTGAGGTCTGCATAGTTTTGCAGTAGCGATGGCTGATTTGGACTAGTGATGAATCGCTCCTCTAGACGGTGGATGAAATCGCCCGTTAATTTTTTGTAGGAAGGATCAATCCAACGGGACTCGTGCTTTACGTAGAGAAGCTCTACCATACGTCGCACTACTTCGCCGTAGGTCATATCTTCGAGATCGACCGTCTGCCCTTCTTTATTGCGTCCGAACCAAACTTTCTGGAAATCATCATTGAGTTTCTTGATGATGTAATCGCGGTTCTTCTTAAGCTCTGCCACGCGCTTCTCTTTAGGCAAGCTGAATATCTTCTGGTCCATCTCAGCCCAGAATCTTACACCTCGAGTCGCAAGTTTGTGAATTGGCTCGCCCATCTCTGATCTCACAGTGATGACTCCACCGGCAGGGCCCTTATAAGTTTTCTCCCACTGGTCATCATCCAGGCCCTGCGCATCGACAATGGCCTGCTTGGCAGCTTTACTGGTGTGCGCTTCTTTAGCGACCATCATGCGGCTACCAAAGAGGCAACCGTCAAACGGCATTGGGGGGTAGCCATATTTCTTTGACCAGTCTCCAGTAAGGTATGGGTACGTGTCATCCGCACCACCAAACCCACTTCCAGCGACCAAGATGATGTTATCTGATCGTCTGATACGCCCATACATCTGTAGAATTGGTTGATGGAAGTCTTCGAAGGAATGATGACCTCCGCCTCGACCACCAGTCCATTGAAGAATAACAGGGAAAGTAGGATTGGCTTTTGCGATATTAATGACGGCTTGAATTGCCTCCATGGACCCGGGTTTAAACGATATATGCTTAAGGCCGAGCGTCTCAATATATTCTTGGGCGACTTCGATAGATGGCACACCCGCGCCAATTGTGAGACCCTCAATAGGAACACCCTCAGATCGGAGGCGACCGATCAGTGGTATTTGCCATGCCATAGCCCTAGGGTTAACATAGATGAGGTTGATGGAGATACCACGTCCTGCGGGGATAGCTTGTTCAATCTTATTCAATGCCTCAGTCATCGTCTTAGCATTGTAATATCCACCACCACCAAGCTCCATTGAATAGCCAGCATTCATGGTAGCAGCCACGAAATCCCAATGGATAGTGGCAGGTGTCATACCAGCAACCAAGATGGGCGGCACGCCAAGGAGTTTGCTCATTTTGGTATCGACGTAGACTTCACCAGTCGACGTTCTAACGAGGCGGGGACCATACTTCTTGACCCAATCATCAGCATGCACAATTGCGTGCTCTTCGTCACGGTCAAATAGCTCGGACTTGTAGCCGATTTCTTGCGCAGAGCCATCCAGAGTCCCCGCAAGAATAACGCGTACGCCTGTACCCTCCTTGTTACGGCTGGTAAGGACACCAAGGCCCGAGATACCTCCTGGTCCGAAATCAAGCACATGGGTCGCCCCAGGGAATCGAGTTGCTTTCTCCCATTGGACTGAGTCTCGGGTGATCATACGTACGAGGGAGGGCACGATATCACCCTTCACAGTCTCTCTCAAGTCTTCTCCTGTGCAAGTATTATAAACCGCAATTCCCAGAGATGATACGTCGATTTTTATATCACGCAGGTCTTGGTCGATAAGCTTGGTCGCATCAGCAAGATACTTGCTGTGGAAGGGTGCGGTGATTGGCAGGAAGCGGTTGACAAAGCGGACTTTTCGTTCTGTGTGAGGAATTCTGTTCTGATCCAATCCTGTCGGGGCCTTGACCTTTCGTAATTGAAGGTTAAGACCGTAGAGCGAGATGGGAGGACCAGTTACTACCATGTTTCTGGGACTGTTTACTAATGAGATTGCAATATGACGGTCTTCTGGGAGATACTGATTCGTGACATTGATATGCTTTTGCACCTCACTCTGAGGCAAATCGCGAATACTCAACATGGGCGTTGGCTCCCCTTCCCCATTATCAATGGAATCCCGTAGTGTTCCAGGAGTTAGCGACGTCCTAGGGAATACTTGTTGACTACGCGCGCCGATCCAAAATAGGATCGTCAAAGCGTCAGCGGCATATTTCTCGAAAGATTCCCAAGAGTCGGCGGCGGCCATGGCTGCCGCGACCACGACACCTTGGGAATGACCAGTAGCGCCCCGAATGCGATCTCGCAGAATCCCAGGATGTATGCCGAGGCCCTTGCCAAGAATTTGATAGTGACACAACTGTACCAGTCCTATAAGAGGGAAGCTGACCGGTGCAGACACGAGATAGTCTATGTCTGGAGTTGCGTCAGGAGAACGCAGCCACTCCACCACATCGATACCCTTTGCATATAACTTCTCGGCTCGAGGGTCTCTCGCCAACTGGTGTAGAAGTTCCGCCGATCTCGTAACAAGCTCCCCCACGAATGATGGATAGGTCTCGTACACCTCGCGAAGCTCGTCGAAGTACTCAACGATGTTTCCTTGACCGCCAAATATACTGTATATCGTTGTAGATCCTTCATCGACAGCCCTAAATAGGGCTGACTCGTGGGGTCTCATTGCCCGATTGGCGACGGAACGGGCGGCAAAGTAGCTTTTAACGACGGCAATCTGCTTCTCGATGATGCCAGGTAGGGTTTTGGCTAAAGCATGGACATCGTTGCCTCTTAAGAACATTCGCTCAAATTCGTTAAGGATCAGCTTCAACACCTCTTCGTATGAGCCCTGAGCATCGTCTTCTCCTTCCTCGACCTCGTGGGCAATAAATCCCATGTATCGAGCAACGAGCTCGGCGACCGATGATGGCTCGTCATCCTGGGCTAATTCGTCGGTCGGTGTAGGCAGACCGGCCGTAAATCGATCCTTGAGTTCTGAGGCATGGAAATGGAGGTTTGTGGGTACAAGAAAAGAAGCCTCGAGCGACCCGTGCGAGAGGGTCAAAGGACGGAGTGAATTTGACGATCTGGGCGTAGACACGCCGGTCTGGGGCCCAGTGCTTGTGCCGTACATATCGTAAAAAGGTCGGTATACCGTTATTGCAGGTAGCAAGTTTCTCGGAATATACTGAGTTCCAGCCGTCAGTCAATGCTGTGGGTTGGGGAAGCCACGGTAGAATGCAGGATCTCACATTGGTATCGCAAAAATCCCCGTTAACTCAGCGAAGAGCAGGAGACACGTCTGCAACAGTATAGCGATGGATTATGCTTCAACTGCGCCGGGCGACTTAGATAGTAGACAGGAACTACTCTATTACAAATGGCAGTACGAATTGAGCGCCGCGTAAGAAGGACTGGAGTGTGGTGAATTACTTGGAAGCAAAGAGAGGACAGCGACCCTTTCCGTTGAGTGGGCAAGTACGGGGTGAGACCGCCAGGCCTTGATAAGTTTGAAGGTCGGGAATGGAACCAAGGGAGATAATGCGAGGGGCGTGTAAGCAAGTAGAAAGAGTAAATCCGCGCGAGGTGGCCGAAGTCCTGTGAAGCTTCATTCAACCAGGTGGATTTTTTTTCTCGGGGGAGTGTTGACCTGACGCCGGTACTTCTGGAGCCAGGTACCCGGTGTGGTAGATACTCGAGGGAGGTTTGCGGCATCGGCTCCAGTTGCGACACAGAATAGTACCCACCAAGTACTTCGGCAGTTACTACGCAGATACTGCCTTAGGTACGTCTTGTCGCTCAATTAGCGGGCAGGACCCTTTCCTTCCCCCCTGGTCTATCTCCTCAACACGCAACTGTGGCGGGTACTTTTTCCCCACTCTGATGATACAGTAGTGCAAAGCCAAATTGTCGACAAGTGGTGGCGACGATTCGTTCCCCTGTGTTCACTGTCAGGATCTTGTTGGGGATCGAGTCAGATTTGGAGTGGCACACCTACCCTACTTGCACAGGTAGGTACGGGCTACAACGGGCCCCTGTCTGTAAAATCATCGACTACTAACGAAGCGCTCTGACTCCAGAACACTGGTCCTGAACCTCCCCGCGACCTCGACTTCGTGCGGGTACAGAATAGGTACCGGAGGTTCGTACAATAGGTAGTAGCATGTAACAAGCATATAGGTAGGTCGCAACCTAAGTGGTAGGTAGGCATCAAGTGGGTAGGTAGAATCACTCAAGTTCCCCCGAGACAGGTTGTCTTCACCGTCATGGTATGTATGTATATCACTAATCCATAATCATCGCTGCCTTGCGAAGTCTCGATGGTGATGAGGTATATCGATAACGGTGTCTCTACCTACATAGTACATACCTACCTCGGCAAGTCACCTACTTCTTTTCATGGATTAACCTTGGCATCACGAGCTGGGGATGTCATCTTTTATAGTGTCCAGTGAGATGTCATAGTACCTAGGCGGCCCGGTTTATCAGGAACAGCCTGATAACGTTGAAGTGCTTCATTGGACGGGCTAGGGGAAAAACAACTACCATGTAAATAAATATAATACGAAAACCAGCGAACAATCAATACAATTACCATTACACCCCAGAGATGAGCAATGGTTTACTTGTAGTAGGTCCTTGCAAGACCTAAACTGGGTCCCCCGTCCAGCCCATTCCGCTGGAACCCACGGGACAGCGGCCGCCAAGCCGCCTGATGTACATGAACGGGGCGCATTTATCTACCTGTGATTGAATTTTAATCCCAGGTAGGTAGTCTTGACAGGCATGGCCTGCCCTCGTTGAACCTCACAGGGTTGTCTGACGGCAGTGTGAGGATGGAAGTGCCAGTGTACAATAAACATGATGAAAACTAACAATGTGCAGCGTGCAAACAAACCGCGTTCTTCCCAAGGCTCGTCTTAGTTTAGGAACCCGCAAGTGTGTCTGTACTTTGATGTTCCAGTGATGCGAGATGAAGTGTGGTGGGGAAAGGAGGTGAGTCGGTAGCTCGGGACATTATTAGTGTCCTTTATGCTGCGCTAGGTAGGTATTGACAGGCTGCATTGGTACTACAGGTACTAAGGGACAAGATCGTTGAGAAATAGTGGACACGCTAGTGAGACCAAAGCAAATCAGACGTGGGTAATTGAACATGTCTTGTGGGCACCATGCAGCATGCAGTGGAAGCCTGAGAAGGTTACGCCCTGACTCCCGGTACACTGTGCCGACAGAGCTACGGTACAGAGCTACGGTACATACGCGTGCCTGGCTCACTAGCCAAGTACCCACCCGCCATCAATATACCTAGTACCTACCTACCTAGGTACATGCACCCTTTGCCCCGGGCACCGAGGGAACACCCCAGTCAGAGGTGTCCAATCAGCGGAAAGGAGGCAGAAAAAAAAAGATTCCATGTACCTATAATCGAGTTCAACATTTGGGAAAGCTCCGTTGTCGTCCGTGTTTGCGGTTGCCTACGTTCTCCTAAGACTGCTCCCAATCTGGTTTAGGGATTAGATGCAAGGCCAGTCAGCTACTTCGTTGGCCGGCACAGACTACGGCACCATCGCCCACAATATTCAATTACCTGCCCTGGCAAGCCGTGACATCGAGGTCGTGGTCCTGTCCAGATTCGCCATCCCTCCCCAAGTACTCACCTAGCGTCTCATCTTGTAGAAACATTCTTGCCCATTCCTTTCTGCTCTGTTAGAATTCTCTGGCAACTTTGCTAGAAGAACTGTTGCAGGAGTGCCCGCCTCAGGAGACGGACGGTGCTCTCAACCTTGTACACGATTCCCTTTAATAGAGACATTTAATCAATTGTATTCAGTTCGGCTTCTACTCGATCCCCTTGGTCAACCAACGCCAGCGCCAGCGTGAGCCATCTCCGGTTTACCACGAGTCCAACAAAACGAGTCGAAGCGTTGCTCTGCCGGACTGTAGAGCAAGCCCCGGCCACTCGAACAAACTTCAAGGACTCCTACGAACTACACCGACCTAAGAAGTAGCAATCTCCCGATCGCACACTGCGGTTCCGCAACCCGCACTTGTCTTCATATCCGCCCTATAATTTTCTCGGCCCCAGACAAGATCAAAGGTCAAAATGCGGCCCGAAATTGAGCAAGAGCTTGCCCACACCCTGCTCGTCGAGCTTCTCGCATATCAATTTGCTTCGCCCGTAAGATGGATTGAGACGCAAGATGTCTTTCTGGGTGAGAAGACAGCCGAGCGAATTGTGGAGGTTGGGCCTGCCGACACTTTGGGCGTCATGGCCAAAAGAACACTAGCCTCAAAATACGAAGCATTCGACGCGGCCAAATCGGTTCAGCGGCAAATTCTATGCTACAATAAGGACGCGAAGGAGATCTACTATGACGTCGATCCCATCGAAGAAGAGCCGGAACCCTCTGTCAACACTACGGAAGCCTCGTCAAGCCAGGCGCCCGCTCTAGCTGCAGCGGCTACGCCGGCTGCTGCTGCTCCAGGCCCAGCTGCAGGCCCAGCAGCCGCAGTCCCAGACGCACCAGTGTCTGCCCTTGAGCTCGTCAGGGCTTTGATCGCCCAGAAGCTCAAAAAGCCGTTCTTAGAGGTCCCCTTGGGGAAGGCCATTAAGGATTTGGTCGGAGGTTTGTGTTACAATCTATACCGTTAGCAAATAAATGCTGATCGCGAGCATAGGCAAATCCACGTTGCAAAATGAGATCCTCGGAGACTTAGGCAAAGAGTTCGGTTCGACGCCAGAAAAGCCCGAAGATGTCCCCTTAGATGAACTCGCGGGCCTTATGCAAGCGACTTTTAATGGTCAACTGGGAAAGCACTCTCAGTCGTTAATTGCACGCTTGGTATCGTCAAAAATGCCCGGCGGCTTCAACATTACGCTCGTACGAAAATACTTGGAAACCCGCTGGGGTCTTGCCTCTGGTCGGCAAGATGGTGTTTTGGTCTTGGCTATAACGATGGAACCGCCCTCACGGCTCCCTTCAGAAGCCGAGGCCAAAGGATACTTTGACGACGTAGTTCAGAAATACGCCTCCAACGCGGGCATCGCATTGTCGACCGCAGCGGCAGCCGGTCCAGCCGCCGGCAGCAATGGTGGGATGATGATGGATCCTGCCGCCATTGACGCCCTTACCAAAGATCAGCGAGCATTATTCAAGCAACAGCTTGAGCTTCTTGCCCGATACCTGAAAATGGACCTCCGCGCTGGAGACAAGGCAGCACAAACAACTAGCGAATCGCAGCAAGTCCTCCAAGCCCAATTGGACCTTTGGAATGCTGAGCATGGTGACTTCTATGCCGCCGGTATCGAGCCCGTCTTCAGCCCCCTTAAGGCTCGCACGTACGATTCTTCCTGGAACTGGGCACGTCAAGATGCGCTTAGCATGTACTACGATGTCATCTTCGGCCGACTCAAAGTAGTCGATAGGGAAATCGTCAGTCAGTGCATACGTATCATGACCAAGTCGAACCCGCTTCTTTTGGAATTCATGCAATATCACATTGATAATTGCCCTACCGAACGTGGAGAGACGTACAGGCTCGCAAAAGAGCTGGGCGAGCAACTTATTGAGAACTGCAAGGAGGTACTTGATATTTCCCCTGTTTACAAGGATGTTGCTGTCCCAACTGGACCGCACACTATAGTGGACGCTCGAGGCAACCTCAGCTACGAAGAGGTACCGCGACAGAGCTGCCGGAAGCTTGAGCATTACGTTCAGCAGATGGCCGAAGGCGGCAAGATTTCCGAATATGGTAACCGAACCAAGGTGCAAAACGATCTTGGCCGGCTTGTGAAGCTCATCAAAGAACAGCATAAGATGTCAAAGACGGCAAAACTAGAGTTCAAGAACCTGTACGGGAACGTTCTACGCTCCCTCGCCATGAACGAAAGTCAAATCCTGCCGAAAGAGAACGGCAAGGCGAACGGGCTTCTAAAGAAGCCAAGCCTAAAAGCCAACGGCCAAACAAACAAAGGAAAAATGGAGACCATTCCCTTCCTACATCTCAAGCGACACAACTTGCATGGCTGGGACTACAGCAAGAAACTCACCGGTGTTTACCTCGATTGTCTCGAAGAGGCGGCCAAAAATGGTATTACGTACGAGGGCAAATATGCACTCATGACCGGTGCTGGCGCAGGCTCGATCGGGGCAGAAGTCCTGCAGGGCCTCATAAGTGGTGGCGCTAAAGTTGTTGTGACAACCAGTCGATTTTCGCGCCAGGTGACTGAATATTATCAATCCATGTACGCCAGGTACGGTGCTCGTGGATCTCAGCTTGTTGTGGTACCATTCAACCAAGGTAGCAAGCAGGATGTGGAAGCGCTAATCAACTACATCTATGACCCCAAGGCTGGCCTTGGATGGGATCTTGACTTCATTATTCCTTTCGCCGCAATCCCAGAAAATGGACGACAGATAGACGGCATTGACTCCAAGTCCGAACTTGCTCATCGAATAATGCTGACGAACCTGTTGCGCTTGCTGGGATGCGTAAAGGCACAAAAGTCTGAGCACGGATTCGAAACTCGTCCTGCCCAAGTGGTCCTGCCACTCTCTCCTAACCACGGAACTTTTGGCAACGATGGCCTTTACTCCGAATCAAAGCTGGGGCTTGAAACTCTATTCAATCGCTGGCATTCGGAGGACTGGGCAAACTATCTTACCATCTGTGGAGCGGTCATTGGCTGGACCCGCGGTACTGGCCTTATGTCCGGCAATAACATTGTTGCGGAAGGCGTGGAACAGTTCGGTGTCCGTACCTTTTCCCAGCAAGAAATGGCATTCAACCTTCTCGGCTTAATGTCACCTGACATTGTGGATATTTGCCAAAATGAGCCGGTCTTCGCTGATCTCAATGGTGGCCTTCAATTCATTCCCGACTTAAACGACGTCATGACCAGACTTCGAAGAGATATTATGGAAACTAGCGAGGTTCGAAGAGCCGTCACTAAGGAGACCGCTCTAGAGAATAAGATTGTGAATGGCGAAGACTCCGAGGCACTATACAGAAAGAAGGTTATTGAGCCGCGTGCCAATATCAAGTTTGATTTCCCAACCTTGCCAGACTGGGATAAGGAAATCAAGCCCCTCAACGAAAACCTTCAAGGCATGGTTGACCTAGAGAAGGTGGTTGTGGTAACTGGCTTTGCCGAAGTGAACCCCTGGGGCAATGCACGAACCAGGTGGGAGATGGAAGCTTATGGGGAATTCTCGCTAGAGGGTTGCATCGAAATGGCTTGGATCATGGGTCTGATCAAAAATCATAATGGCCCCATCAAAGGCCAGCAATATTCTGGCTGGGTGGATGCAAAGACCGGCGAGCCCATTGAAGACAAGGATGTGAAGCCCAAGTACGAAAAATACATCCTTGAGCATGCGGGCATTCGATTAATCGAGCCGGAGCTATTCGATGGATATGATCCCAACAAGAAGATGCTGCTTCATGAAGTGTCGCTGGAAGAGGATCTCGAACCTTTCGAAGGCTCCAAGGAGACCGCTGAGGAATTCAAGAGGCAACATGGCGACAAGTGTGAGATTTTTGAAATTCCAGAGTCGGGTGAATACATCATTCGGATGAAGAGAGGCGCCTCTCTCTGGATTCCCAAGGCTCTCCGATTCGATCGTCTTGTTGCTGGTCAGCTTCCGACAGGTTGGGATGCAAAGAAGTATGGTGTCCCCGACGACATCATCTCCCAAGTCGATCGTGTAACGCTCTTTGTTCTTGTGTCAGTTGCAGAGGCCCTCTTGACCTCTGGCATTTCAGATCCTTACGAGTTCTACAAATATGTGCACGTGTCGGAACTGGGAAACTGTATCGGCTCTGGAATGGGTGGTACGACCGCCCTCAATGGCATGTACAACAAGCGGAAGATGGACCAGCAAGTTCAAAATGACATTCTCCAGGAATCATTCATCAACACCATGGCAGCTTGGGTCAACATGCTGTTACTATCCTCTTCTGGTCCCATCAAGACTCCTGTTGGTGCCTGCGCTACTGCTGTCGAGTCTATTGACATTGGCTACGAGACAATTATGGAGGGCAAGGCACGCGTTTGTCTTGTTGGTGGATTTGACGATTTAAGCGAGGAAGGTTCGTATGAGTTTGCCAACATGAAGGCGACAAGCAATGCCGTCGACGAATTTGCACACGGTCGCACGCCACAGGAGATGTCCCGTCCCACTACCACTACCCGAAATGGGTTCATGGAATCTCAAGGATGTGGTGTCCAGGTTATCATGACGGCCAAGCTCGCGTTAGACATGGGCCTACCTATCTACGGTATTCTCGCATTAACGACTACAGCGAGTGACAAGATTGGCCGCTCTGTACCGGCACCCGGTCAAGGTGTCCTCACCACCGCGCGTGAAGCCCCAGGAAAGTTCCCTTCTCCGTTACTTGACATTAAATACCGCCGCCGTCAAATCGAACTTCGTAAGAAGCAAATTCGCAGCTGGAAGGAGCTAGAACTTGAGTACCTTTATGAGGAAGTTGCGGCGATGCAGGCTCAAGGTCACCAATTCGATGAGAAGGAGTATACCCAAGAAAGGGCTATTCATATCGAAAAGGAGGCCGAACGGCAAGAGAAAGAAGCGCTTCGCAGCTTTGGTAACAATTTCTGGAAGCAAGATACGACGATTGCGCCACTACGGGGTTGCTTGGCTACTTGGGGCTTGACGATTGATGACCTCGGCGTCGCGTCGTTCCATGGTACCTCAACCAAGGCAAACGATAAGAACGAGTCTTCGGTCATCTGCCAGCAATTGCGACATCTTGGCCGGAAGAAAGGTAACGCCGTCATGGGTATTTTCCAGAAATATCTCACTGGTCACCCGAAAGGTGCTGCTGGCGCTTGGATGTTCAATGGCTGTCTTCAGGTTCTTAACTCAGGCTTGGTTCCTGGCAATCGCAACGCGGACAATATCGACGAAGTCATGGAGAAGTTTGACTTGATTGTATACCCAAGCCGGAGCATTCAGACGGATGGCGTAAAGGCATTCTCAGTTACGTCCTTTGGCTTTGGTCAAAAGGGTGCGCAGGCTATTGGTATCCATCCTCGATACTTGTTCGCGGCGCTCAACCAAGACACATACGCAGAATATCAAGCCAAGGTGACGGCTCGCCAAAAGAAGGCGTACAGATATTTCCATAACGGACTTGTTCACAATTCACTCTTCCAAGCCAAGTCAACCTCGCCCTACACTGATGAACAACTCTCGTCGGTTCTCCTCAATCCCAACGCGAGAGTCACCGAAGACAAGAAGACGGCCGACCTGGCATTTCCCCCTGATTTCGCCAAACAAGCCACTGCACCACAGGTTACAAGAAAGAGGACTACCAAAGAAGTAGTTGAAGGCTTGGCCCGCAGCCTCCAGACTGAGGGGAATAATAAGGTTGGGGTTGACGTTGAAGATATTGCCACACTCAACATCGATAACGAGACGTTCGTAGAGCGAAACTTCACCGAAAAGGAGATTGCTTATTGTCGGAAGACCGCGAGCCCGCAGAGTTCTTTCGCTGGGCGATGGAGTGCCAAGGAGGCTGTATTCAAAAGCCTTGGCGTCCAGAGCAAAGGCGCTGGCGCACCACTGAAAGAGATCGAAGTACTACCCGACGACAAGGGTGCTCCCATAGTCTCTGTAAGTCCGACTGACTGATCCCTCTTTTGGCTCGTAACTAACTAGGTCTAGCTCCATGGCGATGCGGCAGATGCTGCAAAGAAGGCCGGCATAAAGGAGATAACCGTCTCTATATCTCACTCTGAGACGCAGTCCATCGCCATTGCTGTTGCCACCTTCTAAAGCAACGCCTTTTTTTCGCTTTTGTATGCTTGGTCTTGGCGTTGGGCCGCATGGGTTCGGCATTGCTATTCATTGTGTAAGATGCATCGGCGTAAGACGAAACCCACGGAGTAGAGGGCTCTGCATTAGTTTGGACTTCTGCGTTATTGTTCGGAAGACGGCTGAGAGTATGACCATCGCGGAGATAGTGGCGTCGCCAAAGCGGGTGGTAAGCCTATATAAAATAAAATATTGAAGACAGACCGGCCAGTTGTTATGACATTTGTCAGCAAATCAAACGATTAAACAATATGAAAATGGGTTTGCCCATTCCCTATATACAGACTTTTCGGCAGTGCGTTGGTGCGCGCAGTTCTCCACCTAGACTTTTCTGACATGTGAAAATACACGACAAGAGCAAGAGGAGCTACAGGCCACCTGCATTCTTACATGCCAATGGCATGGGCACTACTGCAGGCTATCCTTAAGGAGATCTGCCTCATCAGGTCCAAGGTACACCCCCTGCCCCAATGAGCATTGAGCCGGGGTTGGATTCTGTAATTTATCTACATCCAAAGGCGGTAGTACCTGGTACTTATTTATAACTGTACATTTTATCCCACTCGTTCATATTAAGTATTTGATCAATACACAGAGCTAGCTCTCCGTATGAAAAGCAGTTCTATTCTTTATTTGCGGGCCTATGCTAGTGGGGAATGTGAAGTTGTGAGGCTATATAGTCCAAAGCAGGGAAGGGTAGACTGACTACCTTATTCCGAGTGTTAGGACCTAGCCAAATCCTCCCCCAAAGGGCAGGGAGAATAGATCTACACAGGTCTATCGTATGAATAGAAGATTACCCTTTGAAGCCCTCTCTTTATACGAGCACCCGTTAGATGTCTAACCATACAAACTATCTGTTTGCCTGTAGACGCTAAATAAACGGTATTGTGTAGAGCAGGCAAAGCGGGATGGTGCCTCCTAATTCTCCCATCACTAAAGTACAGTGAGATCATCTTACCCCAGCGCCAACATTACTATTCCCTATTCTCACTACTTGTCTAGCGAGTTCATCTCTGTAGTATACTCATCTCGCCTATTCCGCCGCAAATGGCCAGCCTCGTCATGCTCGCTATCCCATTTGGCCAAGTCTCCAACTGGTACTCTAACTAATTGATGCGTGTTTGCACCTTGGTCTCCGACGTTTAAGATCTGAGGACGCAGCCGGTACCCTCCCCATTTCGGCAGAACATACATCCAAATGACGTAGTATATCGCACATAGAATAACCCTGAACAGAAAATTAGTTTTCAACATTTTATCAGCATGCATGAGATAAGACGCTGGGTTAGGGGCCGACGGGGAAGTAGTTTGACTTACGCACCAAGGCCGACCACGGCGTAAGTAGCATACCAGAAGCTAACCTCGCCAGCATACGGGCCTCCCTTTGGGGGGATCCAAGGTGTTGCAATAGTGTAGATCTGAACTAGCAGGAAGAAGATCAAACAGATATCCCAGGCCTTGAAGGCTGGCGGCTCGCGGTTCAGACGTTTGTGCCTGTATCGGATAATGTAAAGGCCAATTGCCATGGCGACGTAGAATATCCCGTCCGGGTAAGTTTTCAGACTGACAACTGCACGTTGGATCCATTAGAGAAATCTGTGAACCCTAGTATCGACAGAAAGCAGCTGGGAGATACTCACCGAATTGGAACGCATCCCCGGCCGGGGGAGCGATGATGAACACCAGCGTGACGAACCATTTAATGACGTAGGGGCCAACGGGTGTGCCAAATGGTTTCGTCGATACCCAAAACTCCGTATATGGAAGTGCGCCTTGCCTAATCACCAAGGGCATCAAAACTAGAAACTTCTCCAAAGGAGCAATAGGAGCATCCATTATGACCTACCTTCCGATTTCACGAATAAGCCGAGACTGCCCAATGAGAACAGCCAGAAGGTTTCCGAATGCACTGATTAGGACCAATGCATTCAGGGCATCCTGAGCGCGGCCTTTGCCGAATACCGCCGCGAAAAAGACAGACGCTGCTGTGGCTTTGGACTGGGCAAATGTTGCTTTGGGGACTTTCTCTAGAAGTGAGAATTCTGACCATATGAAACGCGCGAGTGTTGAGGGTAGTCATACCGGCTGAAAAGTACGCGATATTACACAGAATATACAGTATCGAGACTATGGCGACGGAAATCGCACCGTTGCGCTTCAGCGTAGGAATGGGGTTCTTGATTTCATTGACTACTGAGAAAGCATTAGCATACCCGCTGTACGCGAAGATGATGTTGACCAGCGCCACTGATAGGTCGTTTCCGTTCTTTGTAGTGCCTTCGAATGCGTTGCGGAAGTTAACGCCGGGGTCTGGGACGCGAGCAACGCGTCCTCCTAGGATGACGAAGCCCGTGATGCTAATGCTGAATTGTCATAGATTTAGCCACCTAGCGGGTCAGTCGTGCTAATGGCTTTGATCTATACATACAATACGAGGGTGAGAATCTTCACGACACCAATGATATTCGTCGCCCAGAGCGAGTATTTGTTATGTGCTATGACACCTAAACATTCGCTGTATGAGAAGGCGCTGGTGTTATCGTTGGTGGCGAGACTCACATATAACCGCAACGGTATACGCTGCTATGGCAACCCCCTTGACTTGCCAATCCGTCGGCGTTTTACTGTCAGAAATTAGTATTCGCTAAGTTTTACATGCCGCGAGAATTCCAAAGGCATTATGCTAGAAGTATCGAGGAACTCGAAGATCGGAGCCCGCCAAGACTGAAAATAACAGACTCGAGGTACGTACTGAGCCAACGCCCATAGATAATTCGACAACACTAATAACAGGGACTCGTGTAAGCAGCGGCAATCGCCAGGTAACAAAGTCAGCGTAATACGCACCGATTGCGTTACTACTACTGAAAGATAAAACGACAGAGTAGAACGCAAAAGAGATGGGAAAGAAGTGTCTTGGCCTCGGGTATGCTTGCTCAAGGTAAACAACCTCAGATCCGGATCGGTTCGGAAAGTAGCTGGCTAGCTCGAGGTAGACGGCGAAGCCGGCGATGGCTAGAAATATGCCAATCACCCAATAAATCAGAGCAAGGCCGATTGAACCGGTTCGCCCCAGAATAGTGCCCGCTGTGCAAATTGCAAATTGTGAGTTCATTGGATCCAAGGTGTTAGAATAGCGCTGACCAGTGACGTCAAAACACACGTACGAGTCGAGAAGATGCCTGTGCCGATCATCTGGTTGACATTGAGGAAAATCACCGTCACCCATCCAACATGATATCCCAGCGGAGATCTGGACTCTACTGGCGCACCCACCGCCTCCTGGTCTAGAGCGCCCAGTGTCAGTTATTGCTAGTCGAAAACCTGTCTGGAGGCGAGACACCATTGTGGCCGGAATTGAATATTGATATTCCCAAAGGTACCAGGACATGACAATTATGACGGTAAATAAACCACTCACAAGTGACCCCCGAGCCATTTTGCGCTTTGGCTACCGTGTAGGTCAGTTCACCGTCATGGATCACTTCCAGGTCACTGGAGCTGTCCGTGGTGGCAGATGCAGTGACCGTGGGCCGCACCCAAAACCTGGGAATGCCCATCTCCACAGTGCCCTTTCACAAAAAAAGAAAGGGTTTCCAAAACGGGTCAAGGAGATCTGTGAGAGGTTTGGAGTCCGGACAGAGCACTGCAACGCTGTAGGGGTATCAGTATCTTATATGGGGGAGCTATCAAGCTCTCTGTGGAGGAGGGGCAAGAGGTAGATGATAACGCACGACAATCCCAGGCCACATTGCGCGATTGCGTGCTTTGGGGTGTGGTGCTAAGATCCGACGTTAAGAGCTTCCCAATATGTTGTATTTCCCGTCCCAGTCTGCATATAGCCAAGGAGCACGCAATATACGCCAATCTTTCGTTGCGGTAGAACCATGTGGCTGGGCAAGCATTGAGGTATTCTATTGTGTATAGGGGGTTCTAGCCAGGTACAAGGGTAGCTTGTCGTTTAAAATTAACCGAGCTTGAAACTGTGGCTAGGAATGAGTTGCGCAAAGGCAGGGCTAGATTGGGTGACCATGTGATCCTGAAATAAGAGGTGGTCGACAATCGCCATGAAAATCTCACGGCCTAGACTTCTGGCCCTAATCGTTTAACACATAGGATATCAATATATATAGCGCTCTTATTCAACATGAAATTGGTACAGGATCTCATGTGTACTACTGAGTGTTCCATAAACACTATGTCCTTTTCCCGACGCTTACTGAGATGGACAGCCTGCGCCTGTCGCCTTCTTAATCGTGAACAAGTAAGAAACATGAATGGTCTAGCCTGCACAACATACAATTTGTCCATTTCCCGTAACTTTATAGACACGCATTATTAAAGCATTAGAACTAGAATGTATGTACGACTTGCAATAATAGGTGCATTTATAATACGTATATATTACATATTATGTTATAATTTTAGTCCAATATTAAGAGATTACCGCGCAGCATTAAGGATATTAAAACTGAACAGCTGGCCGGTTATAAACACGCGACAACTAAGCTTTAATATAAATTTCAAACTAAACCTTTCAAAAACATCAAGATAAATAAATAACAAATTGCTATATTTGATAAAAAGACTGTAATTTTCTTGTAAGCCCTCGTTGCTCAACGAAGTTTGAAGAAAGCGTAAAAAAGAAAACTAAAAAAGTTCCGAATCTCCTGAGTGTGATTCGAACACACGACCTGTGGATTTCCAGCAATTTCAATTACAGTCCAACGCGCTACCAACTGTGCCATCAGGAGAAGATGACTTAGTAATGATTTCCCGTAATCTCCTTATATATTCGGCTAGGAACGGAAAGTCGCGGCAACGTATGTCTATAGAGTGAGTGCCTTATCCTACTGCGTACCTTAAAGCAGGTTGCCCGGCGCTTTCTCTCTTTTTCTCTTTGGACCTGGAAAGATGCAACGACGCCCGGCATATCTGAGGGCACACTCGATTACACAGCATTGCAATTCATTGCAGTAGGAGTATTCCTCTGCAACCTCTCCTGATGGCACAGTTGGTAGCGCGTTGGACTGTAATTGAAATTGCTGGAAATCCACAGGTCGTGTGTTCGAATCACACTCAGGAGACTTCTTTTTTTGGTTTATGTTCCCTCCTTTTTCCAGCTTGGTTTCTTTGCGAGTGTCAATCTAAGGCTATGTCTTCCCCCTCACGCTGAGTTGAGAAGATAAGTTATGAGACGTTTTAGGCATGTTTAACGACATCGCTAGATGTGGTTCAAAACAGTAACCCTCGTTGACTCGTTGGACTTTTTCTCTCTGAACATAGGCGCCGAGGGCTGACCAACCAAGCTATCCTCACTTCGTTCACTTCTGAAGCTTTTCATAAATATTCCACTAGGATTCATGGGAAATAGTGCTCGGATAGAGGACTTGGAAGGATGGCCTTCTATTCATACGATAGTCAACTATAGAATCAAGGTGACCTGTGTAGATCTATTCTCTCCACCCTTCGGGGGAGGATTTGGCTAGGTTCTAATACTCCAAAGAGCCTCGCTTTCCTCGCTAGGTATTTCCTCTTTATACCAGCGTCTAAGACCTTTGCTTCGGATCTCCACCCTTCAGTTACCTCGCTTGAGGCCCGTATTCAACTACTCGTGATATTGAGTATCACAGCCTCCTCGGCCTGTGTTCGTATAACATGATGTATATTACTTTAATCAAGGCTTTGGGTTTTCCTTTTTAATCATACCTCCGGAACCGCTGCAGCTATCCACTAAGCCGACGTGAGTTGTGCTACAATGTGCTACATTACTTTGGTGTAGGGTGAGTCATCTCGAGCTACACCAAACGATTATCTAGGTTAAGATGAAAGAACAGAGAAAGCCCTGACCTCGCATATATCCAGAGACAACCCAGGAGATTTCTTCCGTGCGAAGATGCTGTTGAGCCAACTTGGCAGCTACTACTCCACCTGGGTCCAAGTCGGCTGGGCACACTCGCCTGCCGAGGCTTTCTATCTCACTATGAATAAAGCCTCGGTAAGGGCCTTTTAGCCATAGATATCTTTAAGAGAAGTAAGCCCTGTCTGCACTTTTATTGCTACGTGATAGCCCTGATGACGGCTTCCAGACGGTCGATGAAACGCCCTGGGTTATCCATTCCAACCTAGAACGTGGCCTTGAAGCAGCAGGAGTCAAATTGACCGGGGCTCAATAGTATCCATTGTCTCCTGATTCCGATTACAATGGCGTGAATCAGTCTCTACTATGCTAGCCGGTTTGATGGGAATTTAGTACCTCTCCAACATCAGGAAACGAGGGTTAGTAGACCGCTCTTTTAGACCGAAGCAAAATTTGTTTTCCTTGTTTTATGAGGCCCCAGACAGATGTTGCCGGAACGACACGAGAATTCATGTAACTCGTTGGCTCACTCTATTTCACCGTAAAGGCAATATCAATGAAGTTGACGTCTCACCCATTTGCCCCTGCCGGATTTCTGTAACCCATCACATCCGAATAGACATATGAAGAAAAAGATCCTGCTACGTATTCTCAAGTCTCTATATCTTGAATGAAAAGAGCTCTTCCGTCTATAAGTCTCTAGGTCTCCTTAAATCTACGAGGACGAATCATAAGTATAGCATAATAAATACTTCTAATACATGAATTCGACAGTGTTATATAACAAGTATCTACATAAGTTCTCTTTCATCCTACTCTCATATACGGCGGGTTACCAACGAAACCATTTCTCATCTTGGCAACAAGATGCTGCTGGCGAAAAATACACCCCCAAGCATAACGTCTCTCCTGATGCGTTCCAGGCTACTACGATCCACTTCAGTACTGAGATTTGCGCTCAGTCTTTTCAAAGCAAATGATCCTAGACGAGATGTTAGCTAGATGGGATGTATTGAATTTTAATTGTGTCCTTCACTGGAGCGTTCTCTGGAAACTGTTTGGCAACGAAGCGAAGTATCCCGCGGAAAGAAAGGGACGGGGTGAACATGCGTGATGGCTCAATATCGGCGCACTGGACTGCCCCTAGCTTTTGAGATACACACTAAAAGCGAATGAACAAAATTATATACCTTGAATACACTAAAGATATCGAATAAAGTGTACCATGCTGGTGGGGGTTCTACTCCGGGATGAGGCTCGAGTCATGCCTTCGCGATATGATAAGGTCGATGCCGGTAAGTTTCTGCTTAGTACTAACTTATCGTCCTCGGGTTTACGATGGGAATACACCCAAACATGTTTTCATGAAGATAAAAAAGTTTTGGATGCTAAGAAAATAGGGAAGACCCAAATACAGAAACCAATGATATAATCTCCTGACATTTCAAACCTCTACATTGGATGGGAGGCCGTGGGCTGCTAATACGTTTCGAATACCTTCATCTTGGGCAAACGGCAGCTCCTGTGTATAAACTTCTACTTTGAAGCGGCGTAAAGGCATATTGAACCAAGTAGCTGAATTCAAGTATCTGGCGACCCACGTTTGTCGAGCATAGCACCACGCATTGGTCAGTCTGCCTTGCCGTGCTTTCCAGGTCAGTCAGGGGCGGCATACGTAGTAACCTAAATACAGATAGCAGTTTTTATACATGAGGACACTGGCCGCTTATTTGAGAACGCGTCAGTGCTCTTAGGCTCCAGCAAAACGAACCGGAAGAGCCTTCTAGGATAAGTTGCCCTTTATATGCGGTCGCTTAGAAAATAGAAAAGACGAAGAAAACATGATCCTGTAATGTACCCTCCAAGATCATTCTCGGCACTGTGACGATGATAGGCACTAAGCTAGGTAGGTAGTTGGTATCCTATCCCCATGTCGGACTATGTGTAGGTCACAATGACGGAATAGAGTGGTACGTAGCGGGAATGTAGACCGAAGATAAAAGCCATAACCCCTGTCTCGACTGTCTCGGCGCTCATGACAATATCATTTACGGATCGATCATTGCTAATGAATAAGATATTCCGGTTGAAGAGGGTGGCGATGCACATCACCGGATGGTTTAACAAGGAGGCCGCAGTGTTGCTCCGCTAATCGTGGGTTACCCCGGTATTTATTGTAGCATCTTAATGAAGTTAACCTGGCTCAGGCGTTGGCTGTCTGAAGTGATGCATCCTGCGCTTGTTGAGTGACTTCTGACTTCTGTCGTGGGTATCATTAGGTTGCACCACCTTGCTAGTAATAGAATTCGAAAGTGTGTAGACCTTTGAATAATAGCGCACGTAGCATTAGGTGCCCAGTTACTAGGGAGGCAGCAGGTTTTCTAGATTGTACATGAAGTCACGAGCGGCATAAAATGTAGTAGAAACCCACTGAAAATCATGGCATGGTGGCGCAGAACTTGCCAGCCGAACGTGATTGTAAGGGGTGGCCGGCCATCAGATATCGAATGAGAGATGGGGAACTGAAGTGCCTCGCCCCTGCGAAGAGGGCACTCACTAGGGTTATTACTTTCCTTTGATACCAGACATGAGACTTGCTAACGCTGGGGCCAGGCTGGTAGAGCCCGCGAAGGTTCGTCGGCGTCGGGGACGTGATTACCATCACCACCAAGTTATCCGAGACATCTTGAAATAACGAAGTCCTGGAGTTCCTTAGCTTTGATTGTAGCTCACAGGCTGTCACCATAGAAGTCCTGAGCGCCACACATGTTACACATGTTACACGCGTGAGGATCGTCGTCATCTAGGACGACTGGTGGTCCATCCGAGAGCTTCCCGTCCGAGTGCCCGTTCACGCCTCATGCTTTTGTCTGGCGCACCAGCCCAGCTTTTGGTTGATGGGATGCCTAGACGACGCGCAGGTAGGCGAGTAGACTGCGGGCGCAACGTGGCGACGTGAGGCATGGCTGCTGGTGCTATGCGGTGCTGTGCTGGCTGCTTCTGCTTCTGCTTCTGCCTCTGCATGCGCGGGACGTAGACAGAACGTGGGAGCGAGGGGCGATCCATTACCTAAAGCGACCATCGGTGACAAAAGCCGTTCATTCGTCCCCGTCATTCAGGCTTGTTATAATAATAGTAACGTCGAGGTCGTCGAGTTAGAGGGCTTGCGGTTGGATCGGCATGTTTTTCCCCTGTCCCCTATCGTGGCCGGACTTCCGAACAGTATTTGTCTTTGTGTGAGGTAATGGGCGCAGGCACTCGTGCGATTGACTGTGTAGAAAGGGAGCGGTGGACTGGCAGTCTCTGGCTGGGATGACGGCAAAGGCCACGGCCACGGCCACGCGCTATTCCCCTAAAAAAAAAAAGAATACAAAGAGTACAAAAAAAGGCCCACGGAACAAGAACGCGGGGGGGGTTGGAGGGGCCGCAGAACCTGCCCACTACGTACCATAGTATCTGGAATTGGTCTACCGTACGTATCTCCTGCCTCTAGGTACCTACTACCGTGTGTATGTAGGTCGGCGCTTAAGAAGTACGTAGGTAGGAGGTAGGTATATCGAATTACGTGCACCGCGATGGACTGTTCAAACTTCACCTCAGCAAGTACCAAGCAGCGCGGAATGACTTCCGTCACGGGGCCAAGACGGTGCCACCCGTTGCTCGATACCCTGGTCGTGGTCTACAAGTAAGTCTCACCCCGGCCTAGGCCGTCTCTCCTGGCCTGGTCCTGGGCCCCCTGGCCATGGCTGGCATGGCTGGCCATGGCTGGTACGGGATAGGGCTAGCGTAGCGCTGAGAGGTAGTAAGTAGTACTACCCGGGAACGCCAGGGCTGTTTTGTATTTTGTAGGTGCTTACTTTAGTACCGGTAGGTCCTACATAGTAGGCGTCTGTTCCGTCACCCAGGAGAAAGAGTCCTGAGTTCTGAGTCCTGACCTCTCCCCAACGCACGATGACGCTAGAATCGACTTTGGTGGTTTGGACGGGCGTTAGCCCACGGCTCTAGCGTAGATGCAGCGCTGGAGAGAGGCAACAGTACTCCGTATACCTACCGAGTAAGGTACGTAGGTAGGCAGATTTCCTTGTATTCGCTTGGAGGTCCAGAATTCCAAATCGTCCCGCAGGAGAGCCAGCGTCTTGCTCGAGTAAAATTCCCACATCGGGACAAAGAATGGCTTTATCAAGATAGGGCGAGATCTACCACGTGATATAGCATGCATCCGAGGCGCTACATACGTGACAGCATGGGCACTTAGCTAGATACATTAGGTACCTTAGTATACAGTAGTACATCCCTCCCATACTTGAAGTACATACATATTATATGTACTCGAGGAGGTATATGCCTATAGCCTATAGGTAAGGGGGCACACGTGAGAACAAGTGGATGAGTTCGAATCAGGTTAGGTAATCGCTTCACCTTCACCTGGTACCCAACACCGTCGTCGGGTGATCCCACCCGGGGCCAGTGATAGTAGGTAGCTGTAGGCTGGCGAAGATGCAGTATCTAGGGAAACCTACCTACGGTTCCCAAGGTACCTTGGGTACTTACCTAACTTAGCCTTTCGTATCCTGCCCTACCTGCCTGCCTACACACGATGTACCTATTTCGTAAATAGGGTAGGTATGGAGTCCAATGTGTGGCATCGGAATCTCTACTTCCTCTACTTCCACGCAACAAAATGTAAATATGTAAGAGGCGCGTGGTCCCTCCTCCCGTTCGAGATCTAGGCTAACCGCATCGTAAAAACATGCGTGACGGCTGACATCGTGTGCCGTGGCCCGTCCAGTAGGCATCGCGCCGTGGGGAGGGTGGGCGGCTCTTGGCGAGAAGTTCCTCCGGTCTTATTCACTGACATCGTTGACAAGGCCCATCCCTGCCCACAACCCCGGCCCACGACCCCCGGTTCTTCGCGCGCGACGTCGACGTCGACGTCTGCCACGCGCTTCATCCTCTTCAGCTTGCAACGGTGACATCCTCCCTTCCATGCAATGCAACACCACGCACGAGCTTCGATCTGAACGATATTAGCATTAGCTGTCAATAGTCGTCATATATCGAATGCACCGCGAAGACGCTTTTAATGACTATTGTGTGTTTTGTGTTTTTTTATAGTCTCCTGCATCTAGCCTGCAGTAGGATTCGAGACAGGCCACATGACCGTCAGGCAGCCCTGAACTGCAACCTGCAGACAGACAGACAGACAGACAGACAGACTCGACTCTGCCCGGACATACCACTCACTGACCTACGAGCAGTGTGTATTTGGACATGCCTGCAGGCAGGCGACGGCGGCTCGACTCCTTTTAACGTGCCCCTCGTCCCCACGTCCCCTCGTCCCCTCCAGCCACCGGGCGTCCAGACATGCCGATGCCGTACTCTTACACCATGTACTATCATCTGTGTAATACGTACTACTTGTACAAGTGTACTCCCTCTTGGCGTGAGGCTGATTTGCGGCCCGCATCTAGTCTACACGCCGTGTACCTACCTACTCCGTACACTAGACTAATCGGCCTACCTACCGTGCTGGACGCCGTCGTGTATGGTGCATAATACGCAGGTCTGCCTCGGCTGACTGCTCCGAAGCACCTTGTGTGGACCTTTTTGTCCGATGTGGCGCATTCTGAATAAGTTTAGCTACCGCAATCTACGCTTGCATGCCATTATCGATGCGTGTGGCAGTCTACTACTATGTACCTATGTTTGATGCCACCTGCGTGGTCGGTCGCTCATCCGGACGCTGGCCAACCCGTTTAACCTGCCAAATGCGTCGGGATATGGTGTGTCGGGCCAGGGGGCTTGCTCTGCAAACCCGCCGTTGAGCTGAAAACCCAAACGGGAGGGGGATGCCCCCTCCACGCTCTATCCGCCAGTGTAGTGTACGTACCCACGCTGCATGGTAAGTGCAGTGTCGGCAACAAACTAGAAACTTACCTAGGTCGGCCTGAAGATAATGATGCTGGGGGCTTCTGCTGGGGGACGTGATGTGCCGGTCCAAGATCGTCAGGCCCTGTAAACCGAGTCAACCAACTCGGCCGGTGACGATTCTAACCTGAACAGGAGCCCCCTTAGCGAGAGCGTTCCACTCGCCCCAGAGGGCAGCCTATAGCCAGCCGTTGTTGAAGCCGTTGATACCGCTGATCCTGGTGATCCCTGGCATGAGCTAAATCGGACGACGACATCGGCAGGGTCTACACATCCTAGTTCACATCATACGTACCAAGCAGTGCCGTGACTAAGAGACAGCCTGGGAACGGGCCTGTCAAAGGGTAGGGGAAGGGGGTAGGCAGGCTTGTACAAGTAAGCTACCTAGATGCCCTCGCCAAACCCTCGCCCGCAGATTGTGGCTGAAAGCACGGCAACACGGTAACTTGGCGTCTGATTACCTGCAGCATGACCCTCCACGGTACTTTGCCAGGATTTCAAAATATCTCCTTTGAGGAGAGCACCAGTACATCTGCCGGCGTTGACCGTCAGTGTTTTAAACAAATGCAGGATGGTGCCACTGCAGTCGTGAAGGTGTGCTGCTTCAGGCCTTCAGATGCGCCTTTCTTGGCTTCTCCTTACCCATCCCTTGTCATCATTGGACTACTTATACTCTGCTCCGACTTGACAACAACGATGCATAGCCCAACTAGAACTGGTCCAACTTCACACTTCAATCCTCCCACCATGACTGGACGACAGGCAACGAGAACACGACAAAAGTACAAGGACAGCTGTACGCACTGCGCGGGGGCCAAGGTTAGGTGCAGCAAAGAAAAGCCAAGATGTACGCGCTGCAGTGAACGAGGTCTTGACTGCTCGTATGGGTTGTCGTATCGTTATGGACGTCTGCCAGCCCGTGCAAAGCTGAGTGCCTCTGGCTTCATCGACCACGCCGTCACGACGGCCCCGGCCACCCCCAGGGAACTCCTCCCCAATGGCTCCAGGACACCGTCCCCGGCTTCAGAGCCGACTTCAATGCCGATGTCTTGGCTCAGCGAATCGAACATGAATTTGCTCAACGCCAATGCACCTGCCATGACGGGCTTCAACAACCTGCACTTTGATGCCCATGCGTCTAATAATTTCATGGGGCACAATTACGATACTGCAGCACCGTTGGCCCCTATTCCGCATACCCAGGCATTCCCTGCTCTCACGCCAGCATCGGATCCCATGACATCTACGGCAGCCACATTCAATACAATCGGCTACATCCCATGCTTAGACACGTTGAATCAGCCCGCCGCCACCCGGCGGCACCATTCTAGAAGTGTGTCGAGCTCGTCAAGCATGCCGTCTGCCTACGAGTATAACACTGCGGCGTTTCCCAATGCTTCGCCCGTGGCATTCGGCACACCGCCAGAGACGCCACGAGCGCGGCCTGCTCAGAGCTACTCGGCTAATGTGCATCACGACTGCCTTTCACAGGCTGCTGCTATGTTACTATCACTTCGACACGAGCCAATGTCTGGGCAAATGAGGGACAGGGAGACAATCGGGTACATCCTGCAGATGATCGAATGTGACTGTTTCACGAGAGACAATCACGTCAGGATGCTCCTGGTGCTTGTTGGATTTGAAGTTATGGAACGATACTCGAAGGCAACGCAAGACGAAACGACGATGACAAGCACCGAAGGCATTCTTGAGGACTTGCAGATAGTTCTGAAACTCATCGAGCGGCTTCTGAGGCGCCTTAGAGAGGCTGGGACTGGGAACTACTCCCATGGCCTCATACCGGCCTCTCCACCAAGTCAGGTTCGGGGCAGCAGCATCTCCTTCGCCGTCTTCGGCCAGCTCGAGGCCGACTTGCGAAAGCATTTACGGGGCATTTCCCACAACACAGTTGACGTTCTTCGACGAGTCTAGGCAACAATTCATGGCAGCATTGGCGTTGGGGAATCTGTAAACTAGTCCTGCTTACTTACGTGTACAATACTCTGATTTGGGCGCGCTGTTGCTTTCTCGAAGTCATGTATTTGATATTGGAAAACTGACGCAGTCAGTTATATGAGCGATAATGGGAGCGAATCATAGACTAATGCAAACGATCCAACCCATCAAGACGCACACAATTCCTAGCTGTGAGAAATGTGACCATGTCCTTCCCTATCAGTATCCCCTTGTCTCGACTGTGGCTCACGCTACCGTTTGGTCCATCCATTACCGCTACTTACGATTTCCGCTGGCACCCTAGACACGTGTCTTACATGCCGGAGCCGATCCACTTGTCCCAAGGCAGAAGGCAGTGTTTGGACGTCTTACTTGGTGCATGTTTTGCTCGTGTACCCCATCTTATCGTCTCCCCCCCAGACCTCGACGCCCCTGCACTAGTAGAAACCTGCTTATAATAAGTTTCAAAACTAGGTTCACCGGGCAATACATATGTACGTCAATCCTTCGAGCCGTTCCGCCTAATCGAGCCCCCTCGATTGCTGTGGGCCTATGCCCTTCTCGAAAAAAATAAAAAATAAAAACTACTACCGATCCCAGCTCACGGTTATTGATCCTGCGCCACTACGGGGTGATAAGCATTTAAGGGTGCGTCCCGGTGGCAGATAATTGCATGCCTCGATGTTACGTGTGAATAGGGCAATTTGATCGATGCTACATACTGCAAGCCCGTATGTGAGGTTGACATCTATGAATAGAAAACAGTACGATGGCACTGTCACGTACCTATGCGACTTACATGGCGCGATATAGCCTGCATTCCACCTCGCGGTAATTTCCGCACTTCTCAGCTCTTATTCGTATTGCGGAACCGGTGTATTCCGGGGTAATAGCAACTGCGAAACATAGAACGTCATGAAACGTGCTCGCCGCAAATGGGTAGAAACAAACCGTCTTGCCAATGTCTATCGACGACCTTAGGTAACCGGCTATCACCAAGGATGTGTTGGGGGCTTCGGCACTCGCCCTCGATTATCTGTACTCGAAGGCGGAAACAAGCAGCAAGAGGCGGCGGAAAAGAAACGCCTTCGGGAAAAGGGCAGGAAATAATCCCCCGTAACTTTCCTCCGCGCCATTGTGCCACGAGAGGGACGAAAAAGCTGGGGTACTACTTTCACCGCTTTCAGCTGCCGCCTCACCGTTCAATACCAGCAGCTCCCCGCGCCCAGCGACAGGCGAGAGGGCTGGAGGAGCGATGTGCCTGCGCTCCCTGGCTGGGGAAGGGTAAGGCGAGAGCCACAAGAAGCGAAATGAGGGTACTCTATTCTCGGCTCCTTGGATGGCAAGGTGCGAGCGGATAACACCCACGGGGCAAAGGGCGGCCTGGGAAACGCATCCTTACGATGCAACGCAACATAACAGACCCAATGCACAGGCCAGATCTGCAGGACACGAAGAGAGAGTTATTGGTTTTATTCTGTGCATGGCCCTTGCGCGCGCCGCCTCACCTGATACTCGCCCTCCTTTACCGTACAGTCTGCGCTTGCTGCTGGTGGCCCGGCGGCGGCGGCGGCCCCCCCCCCCTTGTAGTTCTTTTCAGGTCGTGCTCCCCTTACTTTTACCATTATGCCCCCTCTCCCTCGAGAAAGGTCCTCTTGTCCACCTCCAACTCCTCAGGACGGGAGGTCTCCATCTTGGAGGCTGTGAATATGCGCCAAGTTGGCGACGATCTCGTGCCCGCTGCCATATCCTGTCGCGAAATCTGCGAGAGGCCTCACCGCGTCTGACTTCCTCTCTCTCTCCGCCAACTGACACACCACACCACCCTCTCTCCCTGCACATGACAACTGAAGATCGCAGGGGTAATCTTGGGGACACTCGGGGTCGGGTGCTGAGGTTGTTTGGACCTAGGGTATGTGATGGGGATATTGTCCATCGCGTTTGAGTCTCACCTGAAGTAAGGGAACAGAGGTCGACGATGCGGAAATATTACCGGTATTCAGAGTAATCGGGAGCATGTATTCCCCCAGATGCACTCGGAATGCAGGTATGGGGTCCAGCATGCCCAGAGGACAATCGTATGACCGACTCTGATATGAGGCGCCTTACACACAACACAACATTCGTTGTGCTCTGCAATGCAATCCCCTGAATCCTGGCGACTCGTTGTGGAGGTAGAGTGGGCTATGACAGTATGACCAATCATTTGAAGCTTTCGTGGACAGAAAAAGTTTTGCTTAAACCGAAGTGGTTGGTGCTCTCCAAGCCAGCACACCCTCACATCCTAACGAGAATCCAGGGGGGCACTTATTAGGGTTGGGTTGTATACAAATATATAAACAAACAATCCGCTAGCCTATGACATTGGTCAGGAAAGAATAGGGGGTGGCGATGGCGTGGGAGACTCGAGAGCAAGATCAACATACTTAGCTCACCGAAGGCTTGATTTGCCATTTTTGGTGAAGTCTCAGCTCGACGGTCTTCCTAGACGTGTCTGTAGACCTGGGGCTTCACCAAAAATGGAAAAAGAAAAAGCCACCAGCGGGAGAACTGGCTGCTACTACGTAGATTCATTATACGCTCTATGTTACTGGTGAAACAGCCTTATTTTCCAATTTATCTAGCCACTTGGAGCCGTAAATATCAACGTCGATATCAAGAATCAAAATCAAGGAGTGCGCTTGTAGGACCATTCGTTACAACTCAGGATGGCGTTTAAGGGGAATTTGAGTCGTATAATTGAATAAACTTCATGTACGCTAGTTAATTCATATTTGGTATTTATATATCGTACGTGCATCACATTTAAAGGAGAAGTAATACTGAGCGGTTCTCGGCAAACGAACGGCTCAGATAACCGCATTGCGCATGTTATGCCGGTGTATCAACAACCCCTTATTACGGCGAAACTTTAAATACTGTCTGCGAAACTAGGTAGATATGGTAGATATGATGATATAACGGTTATAACAAGAAGCTATACATAAATGGAGTGTTATCTCCCTTGGCGGGCGAGTAAAACGGCGGTGTTATCAATAAGGAACAAAAACTATGAGATACCTTGATACTGTTTGTTAGCCGCGTAACGGTATAGCCGGTCAAACCCTACTGGAGATTTGGCAGCTCGAGCGTTCTATTGGGCTTCGAAGAAAATATGTTGTACATTAATTCATTTTATTGTTAGTAGCTCCCTGACTTGCCTAGGAAGCAAAATGCATTTAATTCATCTAGTTTGTTTTTATTCGGCAACTACAAAATTTGATAGTCACCCACAGGCTTGACTCACGCTGGTTTTCTGTTCAGTTGTCGGTCCGTCCCAGTGCACTGAATTATTCTACCATCTGCACATAATAAATAAATGATGAATAGCCGGGAATCACAACACCGATTTATGACTCCCTAGAATCAAAACCAAGACGGGCCCTACTAGTCCCGGCCACGTGGAATCGTCCCAACTGGCCGCTCTTGAGGACGGGTAAACAAACCAATGGCCGTTTACGCGCTACACGCCTTAGAACACTTGAAACTGCCGGGAACTGCTTTTCGTTTGCTTGTTTGTGTAACGCTGCCAGGCAGCTGCCGAGCGGCATCTGTGGCCTTCACCTTGCGAAACGCACACGCTACTAGGTCTTCAGCAGGTGTTGTTTTCACTGCGGGAACAAATCAAACCCCCCTGTTGGACAAGTCACACATGTCTGCCGACCTATTATACCGAGGGATTAAGCTGAGGTAGGCCGTGAGGGCAAGCATGATCTATGTGACTCACACGGTGTTAGTTGTTGCCTATACCTGTACTGGGCACCTGTGACGGCTCTGGGACCCAAGACGTTGATTCATTCGCAATTACTCATAACGACTGTTTTTCTGCTCAAATTCAATTGGAGAGGCTAGATCACCAAGAGACCCGATGTTTGATGGTTAAGGCTGCAAGCCCCGGGCCATCCACAGGGCGCCTGGACACTACCGACTTCTGATTCATACACTGGCTTACAGGACAATTTTAAGCGCTCCTTCTTATTTTGATTTTCTTCTTCTCTCGTTTTGAGGGCGCAGTGATCGTGATACCTGACGTCATGGAGGTCAATCTTAGAAAGTGGCACGTCTAATTGTCTGGGACAATGTACGAATATTGGCACAGCTCAAACATATTATCTGGCAGTAGACAATACCATTGCACACTACCCACCCATACCGGGTTATTCGTATGAGCCTCGTTCCGTCTAATCAGTGGCTGTATTTATCAACATAAGTCTTTTGTCATTATTGTTGTTGAGCTTCTCTAAATGACTTTTGTCTAAAAAGAGGGATGCAAAGTGATTTGGCCATAGTGGACGAGGCAGCACGATTGCCACACCGCATTGAGGATCTCCAAAAGTTCATCGCATTTTATTAAGCCATCTTCTTACCTACTCGAATCTCCATCAGGACAGCTACAATGAGCGAGGCTCCCCAATGCAGCCGCATGCAACATGGCTATCTTCTATGTGCCTGCGCAGCCTGCCTGTTCTTGGTGTTCAATGACGACGCGAAGATAGACTTGAGGCGACGGCGACTTCCCCCTGGTGCTCATGGATTCGATGGATCCGATGCCTATAGCAGTAAAACCCCAATACATCTCCTTGGCCCAGATGAGGGCGGAGTTGTCGGCGGCTTTGGCCTACCCATCGCGCCACAGAAAGGCGAGTTATCGGATCCTCGTTCCGAGGAGAAGGCCGAAAACCTACGTCTTGAGAGCCTCACCGGCTCCTCTCCAGTCGATACCGGAGGTCGAGGGACTACCTATCACAGTTCACCAGAGGCCACCGGCGGGACTCAGCAGTCGCACACCCAAGGCAAGTCCCTACAGCAGGCCCGGAAACACTGTGAAACCGCAGCGGTGCCCTCATCCGTCCCGGACGAGCAGGCCCGGCCGCGGCCGAAGCGGAGGTCCAAGTACGGCGACGAGCCGCCGCGGTCCGTCTACGGGCCCCCGTTCACGACGCGGTCGGTCACCGCGGATATGAGCGCGGAGGAGGCGCAGCGGTGCGCCGAGCACAACGCGGCGGTGGCCGAGGCGCGCAGGGCGTACGGGCGGCACAAGAATGCCCGGGCGGCGCAGCGCTCGCGCGACCGCAAGCTGGCGCGCGCCGCCGAGCTGGCGTCCGCGGCCAGGCAGCTCGGCCTGCGCCTGCGGCAGGTCGAAGACGACAACGCCCGGCTCAGGGAGGAGAACGAGGTCCTCCGGCGCCGGCAGAACGGCCGCGCGCCCGCTTGTGAGGGTATGGACGTCGAGCAGTTCCTTTTGGAGCCGCATGCTGGTGGCGGCGAGTTCTTCTACTCGGATCATTCTCGCTGACGTTAGTCGGTTGGCTTGGCTTCGCGTGCGGTGACGGGAGGGGGGGCTTGCTGAGTTGATCTTCCTTTGTGTATTGACATGTCTACGGTTCGTTTATGCGTGCTCAAGCACTTTCTGCGCAAGATTTGCAGCGCTGAATTCTTCGAAAAGATGCTGAAGGTATCTGTCTATATGCGCTGTTCAGTATACCCCTCAGGTGGATTATGGACAAGTCGAAAAATCGGGTAGACAAAAGATAGATTGGGGGAAGAGAGGAAGGAGTCGCGCGTTTTTTGCGGATATTTTGACGTCGTTGCTTTTCGCACGGAATAGAATCGATGGTTCTTTATGTAAGCGCTCGTGCTATGAAGCTTAAACATGTCTCAGAAGTAAGTAAGTAGTTGGCTCATTAGTAGAGAGGTAAGGTGCTGGAAAGGGCCGTCGACTGAGAGGTGTTATAGAGCGCCAAAATTTATATGTCGAAGGAAGCTTGCTACGCCATTGTAGGTAGTTCTTGGGGTCCCGGAACTGTTCCTGTCCCAATGGCTATAGCTCCAACAAATGTGGGAATTTATGGAAAGGTAGGTAGTAAATAAGGGGCCAAGGGGTTACGAATGGTGATGCGAAGAGTATGCACGAAATTGCTAATTCGGACGTTTCTGCTCGAAGAATGAAGAAACATAAAACATAAAACATGGGTGTGAACCGAAAGATTAATTATTACAATTAACAACGATAGAGTTAGTAATTATTAGAGCCGTGACCACTCTACTAATGGCGGAGTCCCGACTATATTGGATTATGCTTCATTCCCATCGACTCTATTGTGAAAGTAAGACAACCAACTGTGATTGTGTCGACTTGATTGCTTATGATACCATCTGTTCTATGCCGATTAAGATGTTGATGTGTAGTGCCACAAACGTAAGCTACCTCGTGATGTGTGTTCACGCGAAGGTACGACTGGGAGCTATCACTCTACTAATTGGTCCCAGGTTTAGTGATTGTGAGGTCGCAGTAACGAGGGCTCGGCGCCTTGAACAGTCTGGGACGTAGTCTTGGGTGAGGATGAGGACAATGTCTGTTTTTGGGGCACGTGCGGTTTCGAGGTATGCGAGAGCTCGGTGGCATTGGCGAGTGCGGGTGCTGGACTGCGCGAACAAGCAGAGTAGAAGGCAACAAGAGCAACAATGCACAAGACCCAAACAAAAGCGCCAATGGCGGCACAGGCAGCGGTGGTTTGGCCAAAGGCTTTCCAGTACCCTCGGATTCTGTCGTGTGAGCTGTAGTTATCGAACGAGAGGATATAGGAAGCCCATGATGCAGCCCAAGCCCACCCCGTTATCCAGAATACAGCACTCAGGAGCTGGGCGATGAAGACAGCGATACGGCAGTAGAACCTGGGTGCACGATACTCTATAACAAGCATACCGCCGTACACGAGCCATGTCCAGATAGACTAGAACAAGATTAGATGACAACGGCTTCGAGGCCTAGAGAACTGTCTGACAGGCTTACAACGAAGAGCAAGAAGGCTGGGACGGCCGAGTCGTAGAAGTAATGGTGGCCAGAGAGGGCCTCAGCATAGGCAGCCAAAGCCAATACTACGATAGATAGCAGTAATATCAAGCCTACGACGTATACGAGGAAGCCGGGGAGACTAGGCACCCCGCGCGCAACGAGACCCCTGGCTGACATATCTAGGAAGATGGGTCGTGTTCCGGGACGGGCGAAAGAGACTCCGAATTACGCGTCAGGGGCGGCATCCGCTCTCGACATAGGATGACAGCAGGGCAAACACTCCCTACACCTGCACACGTGGGAAGAACTGGCTGGGCTGGCGAGAACGGCACAAGCATCACGACGGCGCGAGTTGAGGTCAGCCAGCGGCTCTGGGGGCGAAGCGGTGGGATGGGGATAGTATCGCCCGCGCGTGTGCTAAGAGCGACACTGATGGAGGAGCAGGGTGGGCGAATGAAGCCCGGCTCAGACACTGGACGAGGGCAGCCATCTCGGCCAAGCATACACAACAGCGCGGCGCTGCTGTGGTCGTGCTGTGGTCGTGCTGTGGTTGGGGCGGCGTTCCATCTAAGCCACCGACCGCTCTAGAGCGCGGCACTGATGCGATACGCGTGTTCCCGTGGTACGACGACGCTGGGGAGACATTAGACCGATTACGGTAATTAGCCCGTCATCCAAGAAGATCACAAGTCTGGGAGGGGGCGAGCATGACGGAAAGGCGTGGGCGACGGCCTCCACTGCACGAACAGGATGTACTATGTAGGGGGATATTATGTAGGGGGGACGACATCGCAAACGAGCCGTTGTGCGTTCTATTTGGTCTACCTTGTTGTCGCTTCTCATCGCCGGTGACAAGGCCGGATACAGCTGGTTGTGACCTTGCAGAGGTACTTCTACATACCGTACCCACTAAAGGCTAATTTGGAGGCTAGATAGTAGGTACCTACGTTAGTTAGTAGTGTGCCGGTACCTGGGTCTTGGCAAGCCGTGGCTTTCTTGTAAACAAAGCAGCAGGTATCATTTAGGTAGGGTACTTACAAACAAAAGTGTACCCAAGGCTTCATAATGCAGCCAGAGGTATTTCTACATGCGCCAACCGCCTGAAGACAGCTTACTTCCAGGTAGAGGTCTATATGTGCGTGCCCCCTACCATTTTCAACAGCCAGATAAAAGCAGGTTTGTGAGGTACCAAGATACAAAGGGCAAATATCTACCTCTAAACAATGACCCCTCACGGTGGACTGCGTGCACCCAAGACAGCCGCCCCATCTCTTCTACAACATCGGCCTACTGCCATACTGCCATACTGCCATACTGCCATACTGCTCTCCTGTTGCAAGTGTGGCACCCCAGGATAAGCTTCAGCAACCTTGGCGAGCACCGGCCCAAGTGTGAAAGCAGAAGCGAAGCCGAGCCGAGCCAGGTACGCTACACTCTCTAATTCTAGCAATCTTAGCGGATGAGCGGCAACGGTATGTAGAAGCCTGTAAAAAGGGCGGTCGAAAGAGATCGCCTCGGGGCCTACCTGTAGCCGTGCTTCTATACTAAACGAAAGCCTAATACACAGAGCCATGGGGGCATTCGCGGCTTCAGGCATTCAGGTAGCTCTCCCGCCGACCTGCACAGTCTCGACTCCCCGCAAGCATGACACTGTCCACTCGTTTTTGAGGCGGTGGTTGACGATGGGGCCGTCGACACCGCCCGCTGCGATCGTCGTGCCGTCAACCAAAGAAGACGTTGTAGCCGTCGTGCAGTATGCAGCTGCGAACGGGCTAAAGGTCTTGCCGCAATGCGGTGGCTGTGGCGGGCTCGTCATCACCAACAACAAGACAATCTGCCTAGACATGGGCAAGTTTCGCTCTGTAGATGTGAACACCGAGGCGCAAACTGTGACATTTGGCGGCGGCACTCTGACAAGGGACCTTCAGGTTAGTCGCTGGACGAATTACCTTACCATTCTGCTCCTGCGACCCTCTACCGTATACGGCAATTGCTGATTCTAATGCCGTGGATAGCCTACTATGATCGAAAAGGGGTATTATACAGGTACACCCCTTCCATCCACACCTTTGAAGGCACGGATCGGCAAAGCTCGAATGGCGTGCTGATGTAGAGTTAGGTTGGCCGAACCTTGGGGCCGTTGGCATTGTTGGTAATATCCTGGGAGGCGGCCTCAATCTGTTTCAAGTGATCAGAGGCCACACATGCGATAATCTCGTCAGCGCACAATTAGTCACCGGACAAGGCGATATAATCGAGGTCGCCGAGACATCTCAAGGCGCCGAGAAGGAGCTTTTCAACCAGCTTCGGGGGGCCGGCGCGGGATTTGGAGTGATCCTGTCGATGACTATGCGCATCTATCCCACAGCAGAGCTCGGTCTGGCCGAGGATTCCAGAGTTCCAGATATCATGGCCATGTTTTCGCGGGACAACTTCGGGGCAGCAGCCAGGCTGTGGGAGGTGCTCTCACGAGCCCCCGTTCAAGTGAACACCGGATTCGTGTTGATAGCCGCACCACCAGGGACGCCGAACCCCGGGCAGCCTATTCTCGTCGCACAGGCATCCTACCTCGGACCGCAAGAGGAAGCAGACGAAGCGTTTGCGCCCTGGAATGACCCGTTGATCAAGGGAAAGGCTGTCGTGGTCAAGCCCGGATCTTTTGAGCTGGCTAGCATGAATGCTCAGAGAGACGGAAAGATGACACAAGGGTCCAATATGGACTGCTTCAATGGCCTCGTAAAAGAGCTCTCCGGGGCGACACTTTTACGTATCGCGAATAGATTTGCCGAGTTTGTCGATACGTACGGCTACAATATTTCGCGATGCATGACTGCCCTGACCTCAATGCACCCAGACGCGTTGGTGAGGGCGAGCGAAGGCCAGGAGAGTTGGATGTGCCACCGAGACCGTAATTTTATGGTGCAGACGGTACCGTGGGATCTCGCAGATGAGTACATAGAGGCTGGACGGCAATACGGACGAGACATCCTCCAGATCGCGCGCAGCGAGGACTCTGCCAATGGAGTGCCCAACGCCACTCTAGCAGGTAACGGGAGGGTTGGTGGGGACATGACGGAAATCCTAACACGGGAGAAGATAGAGACCATGAGAAAACGAAAACAGCAATGGGATCCTCACGGCGTGTTCTGGAATCCGGCTGTGGACGGATGGAAGTATTGAGGAAAGGCTATGAGCTATGGGCTATGAGCTATGAGCTATACCTATACCTATACCCACTATCTTGACAGAACCAGGTAGAAGACAAAGCCCGTTCGTTGGGGGGCCGTCGTCGGTGGTGCCATCATCGTCGACCCCTCGGACGTTGTTACATCATTCTCCATGTAATGCAAATGTTATCTCGGTCGGGGCTGGCCGCATACATACCAGCCAGATGCTCGTGCCTGGTGCCCGTGTTGATGCAGAGAAAGCATTATCCCCGAAGGTTACTACCCAGAAGGGCAATTCCATTAGTCAAGCACGCCCACTGATTGGCTGCTAAGCCGCGGCTCGACGTGGATCAAGGGGCGACACAGAGTTTTCGGTGGAGTTTTTCTCGACTTGATGCCGTCTTGGCGGCGAGAAGCCCGGTCTAGCATGGCACCAGGGCGATAGGCCAGCCGCCGATGGAGGGCTCGAGTGACAAGTCTGGCGCCGACCTCTCTCCGAACCTCCGCCGCCACAGCATCCCACAGCATCCCACAGTGTCCTTGCCATTAGTCGCGTACTGCGGCGGCATAGCCCGCGTGCAAATAATTTTCTCGGTGATGGCGTGCGAGCTCCTCTCGACCCCATAGGTAGCGAATAGGACGGTGCGAGCCCACAGGCCAGGCGGATACGCACGTCCATATGTCTGTCTGTCAGTGCCGGCGTACGTACGTCCCATTCCATTTATTCGTCGTCACTCGTCACTCGCCCGCTCCCTGCGGTTCTTATGTGTCAAAGCTGCTCCGCCGCCTGCTTTCCCACGTCGCAACAAGGCTCGCTCACCGCGTCTGTGAATGGCTTCGCATCCCACTGTTCTGGCCTCCCCCTTCGGCGAGCCCCCTCACCGAGCCATGGAGGCACCCGCTGGCGAATCCGAGAAGAAGGTGCCGGACGGGGCGCAGACTGTCTCGCTCGATGGCTCGCAGAAGGACCTGGCCGTGGGCGAGGGCCTCCAGCGTGGCCTGACCAGTTGGCACCTCCAGTTCATCGCCATAGGGAGTGCCGTCGGCACAGGACTCGTAAGCACCTGCTTGTCACCCCCGATGGAGCGTCCCCCTTGTTTTCTAACGCGTCGTAGTTCCTGGGTAGCGGGAAAGCCCTCGCGGCGGCTGGACCCGTCGGGTGCTTGATCGCTTTCCTCTTCGTCGGCTCCATCGTCTATTCGATCATGGTAAGCTTGGGCGAGATGGCTACCTTCATGCCCGTCGCCGGATCGTTCACGGCCTACGCATCGCGATTCGCCGACCCGTCGCTCGGTTTTTCCATGGGGTGGATATACTGGTTCAGCTGGTCGACAACGTATGCGCTTGAGCTGGTCGGCTCGGGGCTGGTCATCCAGTACTGGGATAAGACCCTGAACGTCGGCATCTTCATCGCCATATTTTGGGTTGCCTTCACCGCTTGCAACTTTCTTCCCGTTCGCTGGTTCGGAGAGTTCGAATCGTACTTCGTGTCCATCAAGGTCATCACCATTGTCGGCTTTATCATATTCGCCATCTGCATCGATGCCGGTGCCGGTCAACAAGGCTACCTTGGGTTCGATGCCTGGGTCCACCCGGGCCCCTTCGCCGAGTATATCGTGCCTGGACATACTGGCAAGTTCGTCGGGTTCTGGTCTGTCCTAGTAACTGCGGGGTTCTCATACCAGGGCACTGAGCTCGTGGGTGTCGGTGCAGGCGAGACGGAAAACCCTTCGAAGAGCGTGCCGTCGGCCATCCGCTGGACTTTCTGGGGCGTCTTCACGCTTTTCGTGGCTACCATCTTCTTCATCGGCATCACAGTGCCCTCAGATAACCCGAATCTTCTCTCCAACGCCAACGACGCATCGGCATCGCCTCTCGTCCTTGCCGCCAAACTGGCCGGTGTGCCTGTCCTCCCGCACATCATCAACGCTGTCCTCCTCACCGCGGTGTTGTCGGCTGCGAACTCGAACTTGTACTCAAGTAGCCGAATAGTGGTTGCACTGGCCGGCGAAGGACATGCGCCCGCATTTCTGATGCGGACGAACCGCTTTGGGACACCCCACTGGGCCGTCGGCTTCTCCTCACTCATCGGGCTACTGGCTTTCCTAAACCTATCGTCTGGCGGAGGCCAAGTCTTCGACTGGCTGCTGAACATCACGGGCATAGCCGGCTTTATCAGCTGGTGCTGCATCAGCATCTGTCACTTGATCTTCATGAAGGCCCTGCGATCCCGGGGCATGTCGCGGGATATGCTCGCCTTCAAAGCGCCGATGCAACCCTACCTGACCATCTATGGGCTCTTCTTCTGCGTGCTCATCCTCTTTACGAACGGATTTACGGCCTTCATCCGGTGGGACACCAGCGAGTTCTTCGCGGCCTACATCAGCCTTATCTTGTTCTTTGTCCTCTATCTAGGACACAAGATCGTCTTCCGCACGAAGTTTGTGGCGTTGGCCGATATCGATCTCGAACGCGACCGGGCAAGCTAGTAGTTATACTTGGATTAAGTTGGCTTTTTTAGTTTTTTTGCTTATATAGATTCAATGATAAATCGGTGTGAGGTACGAGGACCTACCGCGCTGTAACCTGTAAGCTGAGCAGTCTTTGATGTCTACAAGTGACATGCGCCTGTTATCGAATCAGGGGCCAGTCGGTATTCCAAGTTCTTCTTCTCTAATTGCATGATCCCAGCATTCCAACAGCGCTAGCAGTGGGCCCGAAGCCCCTAACTGGAAGTACCTTGCATTGTCTAACTAGAGGTAGGTAAGCGCTGAAGGGTAACCTTGTTAGGGCAATGCACATTATTCAACCAATGCCGGTATTTTCTACCGCGTCTTCTCCATACCCAGACGCCAAACATGGATGCAGCGATTAGCCGGGACGCCATCACGAGCTTCTCAGCCTCATTGGGCTTGTGGTTTAGTGGTATAATACTCCCTTAGCATCTGCGGCTCACGGCCCGGTGAAAATTGGGAGTGGTCCGGGGTTCGATTCCCCGCGAGTCCAACATTGGTGGTTCAATTCCACCTGTACCTTCATTTTTCGTACTCCTTTTTTTTCTCCTTTCTAGAGTCCAACCTCATGTTGTGTCCGAACCCCTACTTAGCTCAAGAGCCCCTGTTTCCGGTTTTCCCCATTCATAATTTTTTCTTCAATGGCTCAATACGCAGACAGTGGGCGCTTACCAAAGCCTTGACTACCATAGGCAGCTAACGAGAGGGGGGGGAGCGGCGCCGACACAGAGAGAAGAGCTTCAGCCATCTTGACTATAAGAGACATAGTGGCTGTCATGCGTATAGCAAACTAGTCGCCTGTGACCTATCTATGCGTGCGGTGTGCCTATTTGTTTGCAACGCGTGTCATCGCTTCAGATATCTTCTCTGCTTCAATCCCCAATAGGAACTTCCAGTTTCCTCTCGTGTGTAAGGCCTAAAGGCAGGTACCGTATCGCATGATGACACGAAGTGTGCCTGCACGGAAGCTCAGCCCATCGCCCTCCTTACCGTGACTTGAGGGACAACCGATGGAAATTAATTTACAGATGCTGCCTGTCTAGAAGTAGGTATGTATCTCGCATCGCAGTAATACGGATACGTTGCCGATTTATGGGAACAGGTGATTGCGCGACTCCGGCACGTTTGAAACCCTCCGTCCGAACAACCGATCGGTCTCTCGCCAACCTTCCACTGTTGTTCATTACGTAGGTATCTAATTAAGTCATTGTCAGATATTTTAATCATTGTGTATCAATACATTAAGTCCATATAACCTCCCAAAGGTTGCACTGTCGGTCAGCAGCAATTAGGTTAAGACATTCTGTGCCTCCTCGACACGGCCGGCAATATACGACTTCCACGTCACCACAACGCCGGCCATACATTAGATTAGGTAGTGTATCTATCTGGTAGCCGCAACCCGAAATTTTATATAATTCCCCATGACGACATGGATCATCCATCTTATAGAAGGAAAGTTTCCCTCTTTCTCTCTTGGTCTCCGTTACTCGCTTGTGCAACATGTCCTGCCGTGTCTTTTTACTTCCATTCTTGCTCCCAGCGACCTTATTTCTTGATCCTCCCCGCCCTCTTATATTCTCATACTTTTCCTTTCCTTCCATCTCCCATTTTTAACGCCCTTCAGAGCACTTTACCCTTTATTTTGCTGTTGCTTAGATTTCAAACCTGCGGATTCTCTTCGTCTTCCCCCGAATTCATATGGTCGGCTACAGTGTAGCCTACATGATAATCATTCCCTACCAGTTTTATTCTATAAAGGGCTCGAGTTTTCAGTCTCGCTCTCACGAATCATAGTTCACGACACGTATCTTTCCTTTATCAACACCTCAGGTTTGTCAAGTAGCTTAATCACTTCGCCAATACCTACTACGGTCAATGCCCCAAAGTCCCGCACGCGCCACGTTAGCCGCGATGTTTGTATCCCCAAAGGACCTTAATATTAATAACCCAGGTACGTATATTATACAGCGACACTGATTAGTCTAATGTGTTGTTTGTACCACCTAACTAATCATCGTGCAGATTCGATCCGGTCGGTCGCGGGTACGATCGCATATGGTACCATGAGCTATTACACCGGAAACATCACAAATACTCCAGAAGTATGCGACGGGTTGAGGTAGAGTCCAGATAGACAGGCTTAGCCGAGCTAACAGTGCAAATCAAGACAATCGCTATCTTTCCGCAACCTCACTGTAAGAAGTCACGTCATCTCCCAGCACACAGGAAAACGCGGCCTCGCTGATTCCGGCTGGAATAGACTGGTGGCAAGCTGGCGCTTGTTGGGGTGCTATGATGGACTATTCGCACTATACAGGTGACCCTAGCTATGATAATGTAATAACCCAGTACGCAGTCTCAAGTGGTCGTGCCCGCGCAATCCTAACCCCCCCCCCCCCCCCCCCCCCCTCTCCGGGATAGGTCTATATCTTACTCCTAAAGGAGTGAACTCTAACAATTCTACTCGCACAGAGCCTTGCTAAGCCAGGTCGGGCCAAATTTCGATTTCATGGATCCGCGGTATGCCGGGTCTGAAGGCAACGACGACCAATCTTTCTGGGCCTTCTCTATCCTGGAAGCGGCCGAGCGCAACTTTCCGCAGCCCGACGACTCAATACCCCCTTGGCTGAAGGTGGCGGAGAATATATGGAATAGCCTCGTCGCCAGGTGGGACGATACGACCTGCGGCGGCGGCCTGCACTGGCAGATATTCGCCGGCAACCCGAACGGCCTCGATTACAAGAACGCGGTATCCAACGGCGGGTTCTTCCAGGTATCCGCGCGGTTGGCGCGGGCAACTGGGAACGAGACGTATCTCCGGTGGGCGGAAAGGGTATGGGACTGGTCGCGAAATGTCGGCTTCATCGACGAGGATTTCAATGTTCAGGATGGCGCTAGCTCGGCCAAGGACTGCCGGGACACCAACCCGCTACGCTTCTCCTACTCGCAGGGTATCTATATGTACGGAGCAGCGGTGCTCTTCAATTACACCGATGGAGATCCAACCTGGGCCGGCCGTGTGAATGGCCTCCTGCAGGCTGCTCAGCAGTACTTTGGCCCGTTTCCGAACGCGACGAATGTCATGTTTGAGCCTGCCTGTGAAGAGTATGGCACGTGTAACACGGATATGAAGTCTTTCAAGGGCTATCGTAAGTTGATTTCTCCTTGTTTCGATATATTTAAGAGGATCCCGGCTAGGATAGGATTTATGGCGTAGGATCTTTTTTCGCGCGCCAGAGAATCTCTAGGGCACGCCTAGCACGGCCATTACTGACTACAGGTGCTGTAGTTTCTCGCTTCATGAGCGCAACGACACAGATGATGCCTTCGACGCGCCATCATGTCCGGGAATTGCTGGGCACCTCTGCTATGGCAGTAGGGAAGGCCTGTTCCGGTGGAGGAAACGGCACCGTTTGCGGAGAGAAATGGTACGCGGTCCCGTCTACTTTTCATATTTTATCTAATGCCGTTTCCCCCTTAATGGGGGTGTTCTTGGCCGTTCTACCCCGACTGTGTTGATATGGGGAGAAGATCAAAATGATGGCGAGGATCTTACTGACTCAGAGTATCTGACAGGTATGTCGGAGGCTATGATGAAAATCCTGGGCTCGGACAGCAAATGACGGCCCTCGAAACCGTACAGGCGCTCCTTGGTTTTGATGCGCAGCCGCCTCTCAGATTTGGTGAGATCAGACATGTCAAGGGCAAAGGCGGAGTAACAGGCGGAGAGCCATCAAGCGTGCCGCCGCAGAGTCCCGTGACTACACCATCTATCACGCCCACACCGTCGACCACGACTTCAGCAACCACCACAGCCTTGCCGTCAACCACTCAGCAACCAGACTCCAGTGCTCAGGCTGCTATGGCCAGTTTAAGGCAAGGTCTCTTGGTATTTCTGACTTTGGTTTTGATCTTTCGTCTGTAAGTATGGCGATCTGGAGGCGGAAGCGCGTAGCGACTGTGGTTAGGCCTCAATAATCTCGACGCATCATAGATGGCGGGTGCTACTAGGATACTATCAGATTTCTGATTTATCACACTGGAGCAGTAGAAGTTGGTACTAGCATACTTCCGGGGCGCAAATAGATTGTCGGATTTTGGAAAGGCGAGCGCGATGAACCTGCGGTGCGATGCGATGTGATGCCCTGCCCAGATAGGTGGTGCTATATATTATTGCCCTGAGGTAACGTTTATGCGACTTCTTCAGCAGGTGATTCAGAGGCCCGTCACTTCAACGGTACCTGCAGAAAGTACCTACACCTAACTTAGGTTAGGTACCTGGCCCGGACGCATCCATTGAATTTTCCACTGTCCCGACTCCCGGTCCCGGAGCCCCACACAGTCGCGTTAGGTCATTAGGTCACTGCTGGTGCCATGCCATGCCACCTCTGACTCAGGTACCTACATTCAGACACTCTATCGAGAGCCAATAGTAAATTGTATCGGGGTACTTGATCTCGTGGATAGGCACGAACCTCGCGAGCAGTTGGGGCAGAAGAGGCGTCTCATAATCATCCCCATCACATCGACTCGCTCGCCATGTCGGCCTTCAACCTCGAGACCTGTGCGAGGCCCAACGTCTTGGCGCTCGAGCCGTACCGGTGTGCGAGAGAGTGAGATGTCCTGAATCCATGTTGCTTTCCGGTGCTGACGGCCTCACTCTAGCGATTACAAGGATGACGGCACAAACATCTTGTTGGATGCAAACGAGAACGCCTACGGGCCGTCCTTGACCGCTGCCGCCGCCGCCTCCTCGTCGCCCGCATCGCCAGGGCCCGAGCTTGACTTCGTGGGCCTGCACAGATATCCGGATCCCCACCAGCGGGAGCTGAAGCAGCTGCTGTGTAATCTGCGCAACACCCACCACCACACGAACAAGAAGATCACCCCCGACAACTTGTTCGTTGGTGTCGGCAGTGATGAGGCCATCGATGCCCTCATGCGGTGCTTCTGCGTCCCCGGCCGGGACAGGATCCTAGTCTGCCCGCCTACCTATGGCATGTACTCGGTGTCAGCGCAGGTGAATGACGTAGGCCTAGTCAAAGTCCCGCTGCTGTCTGCCCCGTCATTTGCCCTCGACGTCAACAATATAAAGGCAACACTGTCCAATGAGCCGAATATCAAGTTACTGTACCTCTGCTCACCCGGAAACCCGACGGGCGCTCCGCTCGCCAAAGAGGACATACGGCAGCTGCTAGAACACCCGACGTGGAACGGCGTGGTTATCGTCGATGAGGCATACGTCGACTTCTCGCCCGAGGATGCCTCGCTCGCCGAGTGGGTTGCAGAATGGCCGAACCTCGCCGTCATGCAGACGTCATCCAAGGGATTCGGCATGGCGGGCATCCGACTCGGCTCCGTGTTCACGTCGGAGCCCATTGCACGACTTCTGAACAGTATGAAGGCGCCGTATAATATTCCCAGCCCGACCAGTGCGCTAGCTATATACGCCTTCTCGCCCAATGGATTGGCGGTCATGCGTGCAAACAGGGACAAGCTCGTCGCGCAGCGGGAGCGTTTGCTTCGAGAGCTGCCCAAGGTGAAAGGGGTCGGGCGTCTACGCGGTGGTGTCGAGAGCAACTTCTTGCTTTACGAAATCCTAAATAAAGACGGACAGCCCGACAACGCGACAGCGCTCGCCGTCTACGAGAGGCTGGCCGAGAATAAGGGCGTGGTGGTACGTTTTAGGGGTAAGGAGCACGGATGTCTTGGGTGTCTGCGGATCACGGTCGGGACGGAAACTGAGGTGACGAGATTTTTGGAGGCGTTAGAGAAGACTATTTCTGAAGTTGTCGGCCACGAAACTACGGATTTAGAAGACGAGGAGAAGAAGGAGATAGAAGCTAATGCTGTTGTTTCTTAGATTCGACTGATATAGAAGGTATAGAAGGGGGTATTTCAGGAATAGGTACAAGGAAGGGTGTCACGGCAAAATACTCCATTTAGCGATATCGCTTCTCTCGGTGGGCCAGTAGTACCTCTCTACTCAAGTTTAGTGTTACTAACTCAGCATGAAATACCGGTACAAAAATGCCCTGTTCTAGCCGGCAGGCGTAATGAAGGCAAAGTGCTGCGTCGTCGAATGCGGTGGTAGAGAGGTTAGGTAGGTAGGTACCTACGATTGAGCCCGTCGGACTTGAACAAACAGTACGGTTTAGCTCATAATGTAGTTTATAAGAATTTTCTAAGGTTGGATCCCCGCCCCCACCTCCATCACCAGGGTAGGTCATGAATTTGTCCCTGCTTTGGTACCCGTAACGAAGCTCTCACATTTGCAGCAAAGTGTAGAAAGCCACAGTCTGCTTTGTCAGGAATATCGGGCGGCTTGGAGTTGAAAGCCACGTTTTTCCAAGATATCGGCAGTGACGCCTTGGGCCCGGATTTCAGCTCCTAATGCACATACAAGAAATCAGCGATGAGGTTGCAGAGCGCCTCAAGCTCGAGCAGTCCCAGCCCCAGCCCCGGCCTGAGGCCGTAACTACACCGCATGCAGCCTCGCCGATAGAAAAATCGCAGGATGGTGGTGCCTTTGCGCCAGCAGCAGCGGCCATGTTCCCCGAGCTCTCGCCTGGTCGCGCCATGACGGAGAAGAAGACGGTGGACGAGGTGGTCGCGGAACTGAAGAAGACCCCCTTCTTCATGACCGAGCTGGAAGAGAATGACGAAACCGAAGCCTTCAAGGCCTTGGCGTACGAAGGGACGCCGCTTGAGAATTCGTCCGAGTTCAAGGAGCAAGGAAACGAATGCTTCAAGACCCGGCGCTGGGCCGACGCCAAGGAGTTCTACACCAAGGGTATACTAATCCTAGCCGCCGAGGAGCGCAAGCGGAAGCAGGCGGCAGATCCATCCTCTCGGCCGCCCCCGGCAGTAAAGCCCGAGCGGGAGGGCGAGGAGCAGCGCCAGAGCGAGGACACGCCGAAAGAGGCGAGCGAAGATGAAATCAGCAAGGAGAGGGCGACCCTCGAGTCCCTGTACGTCAACCGCGCGGCCTGCCACCTGGAGCTGAAGAACTACCGCTCGTGCTGGCTCGACAGCTCGGCGGCGCTGCGTCTGAACCCAAAGAACATCAAGGCGTACTACAGGTCGGCGCGGGCCTTCCTGGGCGTGGGCCGCATCGCCGAGGCCGACGACGCGTGCGCGCGGGGACTGGCGCTCGATTCGTCGAACGGTGCCCTGAAGACCGTGGCGCAGGACATCATCAAGAAGGCCGAGGAGGCGGGGGTGCGCGCGCAGCGCGAGGCTGAGCGGCTGGCCAGGGAGAAGCGACGCGAGACGCTCATCCGGGCGGCGCTGCGGGCGCGCGGGATCCGCACGCGCGCGACGGCGCAACCCCCCGAGATGGAAGACGCCGGCCTCAGGCTCGCGCCGGACCCGGACGACCCGGCCAGCCACCTCGTGTTCCCGACGGTCCTGCTGTACCCGGCGCACCTCGAGTCGGACTTCATCAAGGCCTTCAGCGAGACCGACAGCCTCGCCGACCACCTGGGCTACGTCTTCCCGCTCCCCTGGGACCGCGAGGGCGCGTACACGCTGGCCGGCGTCGAGTGCTACATGGAGACCGTAGTCGGAGGTTTGATCAAGCTCGGCAAGAAGGTGCCTCTGCTCAAGGTCCTGGCCGGCGGCAAGGTCGAGGTCGTCGATGAGGTGGTGCGGATATTCGTCCTGCCCAAGGCACAGGCGGCCGCGTGGGTAGAGGAGTTCAAGACGAAGAAGGCTGCGGAAAAGGGTGGTCGGTAGAAGGGGGCCTAGTTCCATAAGCATAGAATAATAAAGAAAAGAAAACGTTCCAAACGTGGGCACTGGTGCGCGAAAACCTAAATGGTTGTTCATGGATATTCCGTGATGCGCTGATCATATTGGCTTTGAGTCTGCTGGGAATGCAGCGCTAGATTCGTGAACCCATCAGGAGGTACTACTACCCTAAAATGTGACACAATTCTCCTAGGTTGTGCATATTCGCTCAGCTTCAACCCTCTGCGCAAGGTTTGCTTTTCTTGCTGGCCATGGTCTGTATTCGAGATAGGATGTTATCGACTTACATATTTTCCCACTATCTCCTGGTGGGTAAGTGATGATGCGTCTCATTCCTGATCTAGCCATCTGCTTACAGGCAACAGCTGCGGGCCTGTGATTACAGTTGGGCTTATTCGTGATCCGCTTAGTTTTTGGCAATGCCTATATGAGTTTTTATCCTCACTAGCTACGGAAGACAACCGAGTTGGCGACTATGAGGTTGAGAACAAGACTTGATAATTTACTCACACATGCCACGCGGTTATACGATAACTGTCTATTCTTAATCTATTAGCTGGGTATTGTGCGGTTGCCACCAGGTTCACCATGCCTAATCCCTCGTGATGCGCCTGGCCTAATAACAAAGGATAATATGAGTACAATGTTTTTAAATCCACTTTGTCAGTCCCAAGTATGCAAATTTGCCCAACCCTAACCTCCTGAGACGCCGTGCCCGAGCCCGGGCTTACATGCCACGCAGCCTTGACGTCAAATCAGCTGGTCAGCCCTATGTGGCCCGCCACCAATCCCCACACCCAAGATCCCGCCGGCAGCAAGCTTCTATCGCTAGACATCCGCGGAGCAACCCTCATCTGTCTGCGCGTAGCTAGTTTCACTCGTTACATGGAGTTGGACCTAACTCTTTTGATCCGCGGAAACGCTCCCTCAGGCGGCGAGGGCGTCTCCGGCAATGGTTCATCGGTATGACCATCAATCAGAATCGCAGCTTGAGTTCCGGTTTGAAGGCGCGGATTATAGCCATCGAATCTCGCAACACTACCACCACGGCTGCCGTCACCACCGACGCATCTATTAATAGCAGTATAGTATAGACCCCTGGCGTCCGGTTCTTCGGTGACCCGGTTCTCCCTCACGCTCTTCCAGAAGGAATAGTCCCTGACGCTGAGGTTCATCAGAAGCAATGCTGCCTTTTTGTCCGCTCTGGCATTGCTGGTACTGTCTATATTGTCGTCTTCTCTCGCCTGTATCGTCTTCGACTCGTTGAGACCCTCACTCTCTTTGTGGTGATCATGCGGTACTTGGCTCTGGCGAATGAAGGTTTCACGGTTGTGGCGAAGACTCAACAGGACTTCGTCCTCAACTCGGGTCATTGGACGCCTAGTCCGCAGAGGATTGTGTAATACCCGCCGGGGTAAATGCGGCAGTCTATCGGAGGGTGACAATAGTTGTTTAACTGCGGTGGCTGTTTGATGCTGTGTCTGCGAATGGGACTGGGACTGGGGCCGAGACTGGCTGAGATTTGAACTACTGGGATACGGTTGTGATCGGGTAAGATTTGGAATGCTTGGACTTGGGTAGGGCGATGTCTGCCTATGTGGTGTCGTCGTGGATCGTGGTATTGCGCTTAGCCAGGGGCTGGGCCCAGAAGTTTGGTAGTCGTTATTTGAGTGGAGATGGTCATGCGGGTGTTGTATGTTAGAAGGGTTCCAGCTGCCGGTATTGCGACTGGAATAACTTAACCGTATGGTCGGTACCATTGACGGCATTGGTGAGTCTAGAAATCCAGGTACCTCGCGACGAGGCTGATACCGGCCCAAGTCATGGTAGTTGTTGACGGGCGACTTCTCTCCATCAGTATCCGTCGTATAGGGGCTATTCTCGCTTCCAGGTGTGGTATCATATGCCTTTCGTGTACGGTATCGGGGATGATGCCCACTGCTGTCATCGTATGGGCTGCTGAAGACACGACGGTCACGTTTGGGACTGATATTGCCGTTGCCATTCCCAGTCTTGGAACCCAAGTTTGCTTGATCGCCATAGAGATGCCGGTAGTATTCGGACTCCCGAGTTGACTGAATTACTATTGCTGAATTTATAACCATGCGACTATATTCCGGTGCGCCAACCTGTGTACAGAGGCCTGGGAAATCAGGTCCGAAAAGAGGAATCAGGGCTCCGGAAATGTGATGACAGAAGGTCGCGCAAACCGCTTTCGCACATCGATAAGGCATCCAGTAACCTTGATAGATAATTAGCCCATTGTTGACCTGTGAAGAAGTCGTCTGACGAAACGTACCTTGAGCGATAATCGAGCCCCCTGTGATGCTGTGTGTGATTTCTTTAAGGCCTGGATTCGAATTTAACATCTTGGCTGGTGTCGTCTGTAACCATCAGCGTATTTTCCAGTCATATAGGAGCAGTCTTAGCATACTTTGGGATATTTGCAGCATTTGAAGAATGGGGTCATGCGGACGAGACCAATATTATAATCCCACATGACTGTGTACTCGGTGCTATCCCCAGGCACTTTAAAGACGTATTGAAAGACTACATTGGATTTGTCAACAAGGAAACGCCCCGTCAAGCGATACTGTCGAATATCATGGGTTTGAGTACCTTCGAAACTTTCTCGTCCAGTCTTCTCAAAGAAGTCCTTCTTACCACTATTGTAAGGTATATGTCGAGAATACTCCCGTATTTTTCCGAATGGATACACTTGAAATTGCCGTACACGGCGGAGTGACTGTTCGTCAAGGTCCTCGTGTGGTTGGAAATTAATGACCCCTTTTGGCTTGCTTTTAGTGAAGACAGCCGCATCCTTTGGCACCTTGTACTTGGGTATTGTCGACCGGTCTGGGAATACATATTCCTCTGCATATGAGTCCGTCGGTGATGACGAGGCCGGACTAGGGGGGGACCCATCAATGGTAGGTGGCCCTGGAGGGGCAGGGTTGAGAAGAGATGACAGAGAAAGCATATTACAGAGTAGTCGTTGGGTGATGTGCACATGCGTATGCCTTGAAATCAAGCACACTGCCACTGCAGGTATACGTCGCGTATGGGATTGACCGGGTATACGAGAGGCAGCTAAGAGACGAGAGACGGTTAACTCAAGATCAGGCTTGCATCGGTAGACAGCGGAGAGAAGAGAATATCCTGGTCTTTTGAACCGGGCAAACAGTTGACTCTAAACCATTACCTCGCAAGACCGGAAGAGAATGTTAGCACAAGCCGGCCGAGATTGCCCTCTTTCTTGACCGTGCTTAGCCATGCAACTACAGCTGCAGAACACTGAGCGGTGTCCAATACGGCGGTATAGACCGGTGTATTCGGCATGGACTCCTTTGTCGACGGTGTCTTGGAATCGACCTGTGAGAGTAGAGATGCGCGTTTGTACGTGGCCACCGCCTCTTAGAAAGACCGAGTTCCAAGCCACGAAATGATAGGTGACTAGAAGTCTGAAAGTCACCAGACACTGCTACTGCTTTCTCTAGAATTAAAACAGTGTGTTCGGATTATAGGGGGGCAGAGAACAGACCAGCAACGTCTTGATGGAACAGACGTGCTGGAACCAAGACGCCAGGGTCGACAAACGAGACAGTCGAATTCGTAACATTCTTAGCACCAACGGCCTAAGTAGGCCCTGATGTAATAATCCAATGCAGATTACTCAAGACGGCATCGAAGCCAGTCAGGTTTCAATAGATTCCACCAGGGCAAGCCCAGGCCCAAGATGGGCGACCACAGGAGACCGCATGACGGGGCGGAAGTAGCAGGACAGACAACAAATGAGTTTGGTACAGCAAATACTACCTAGCAGCGTGCCCAAACAGGGATTGGGGGTGTTTGGGAAGTATGGACTACTGTTGACAGAAACTAACATAGCGGCAAGCTGCATATTGTACCGTCCCTGTCTCCATTCTAGGCAGTGTTATGGGGACAGTAGAACAAAGAAGATGGCCGTAGTAAGAAAATATATCCTAGACAAATATTGCTTGACTCGACACACGTGTACCCATACCCGCCACCCCGAAGAGGAGAGGCTTGTGGAAATGAAGGATTGTGACTTGTAGAAGCGACACATCCGCCGCCTGTATTTCCCAGAAACAAAAAGGCGATGATTGAACCTTGGGCCTGACCGCCGAGAAGGCAAGCCTTAATGCTGGTGGGGAGGTTTCTGTGGTTAGCCGATACCCACGTAGGGATGCTTCTTGTATATTCAGCAACTCGACCGAACCTCTCAAAAGTCGAAACTTATCCACAAAGTACTTTAAATATTGAGATGTAGCAGTACAAAACCATCTGTTTCCCCAAATCAGAGATGCACAAAAGCACAGCATTGAGAACCTGGGAAACATAGAGGCTAAGCCATTCCCATCCATGGCAGATGGCCATCTCCCCATCCACTTGCACACAATATAGCAGCACACCAGTAGCTCTCAGGCGGTAGCGATAGAGAGCGTACGCGCTTGAGACAGGGATGGGTCAGGCTGTGGTAACGAGTCGACCTGTATATAGAAGTAGTGATCGGTTGTACTGTGGGTGAAATAACGCAATAAATTACGGCAGTGGCTTAAGAAGGATTCTTTGTAAAAACCATGGGAAATTGGTCACTAATCCTAAGGCTAACCGTGGGTGATCTCCATCGGAGTTGTTTGCTCTTACACAGGCTGAGCTCAGTGTACTGCCTCCCCTCCCGCCCCAAAAAGCCGGCAACGGACGCAGGACAGACACTCGAGTCACTTACCCCCTGGGCTGGTCTTCCAGTATGCTGTGTCCCCTTCACACTTGAGCACTGCGGCATGCCGGCATAGCACGAGAAGCCAGCTACAGAAAAACGGCAGCGTCACGAGCACATTGACAAAAAGATACGGAGAGTGGAGTGAGCTGCTTGCTCACATGACACAAGTGTTAAGCGCGGGTGAGAGAGCCGTGCTTGTCGAGACGCGGGAAAGAACTTCGGGTCAAGCTTATTATATCGTGTGTGAGGACGATGGCACGCAATCAAGTCCGTAACCGTGTGCCGTGGCCTACATTGGAAGCACGCTGCCCCACGCGTTCTATGAGACGGGACCCAGGAAGGGTTATCCCGGCACCTATAGAAGACAAGGGCGAGGCGCACGGGAAGGGATCCGGATGACATAGCCAGGCCAGATAGAACAGCCGGGCCAACAGTATTTTCAGCGGTCTTAAAGCAGCCGTACCTGAGACTAAGTCGATACCTGGGCCTGGGATGGGGGAGATGGGGGTTTCAGACGGGGTTTGGGATGCTTCCCGGGGCACGACATGCGGTATTCTGAAGCACTTTTGATGACGCCTAGGATTGCAGTCAGCGGCGAAACACGGCGGTTATGTACATGACTCCGGGAAATATGAGTCCCTTCTCATCTGGCCGCACCAGCCGTCGTACAGGCAAGCAGAGCGGAGAATTACACGCCGGTGACCCGCAGAACAGTCCCCCGGTGAAGATAGCCAGACATCCATGTGTCCCTGGTGGGACGGAGTGTCTCGTAGACCTTGGTTGTCGGCTGCAACGGTCGATGCCCAGTACGTCGCCGGGATCTGGGGGCACAGCGCTATTGCGTGGCAAGTTCAAACCGGCAGAGGTCGGAGACCAGGCCAATGGGGATATGGGCTGGTGGCCAGTCGCAATCATGGCGCTTGAAGCCATCTCGACCGGGACGCCTGATTCTCATCGTGCACCTCTCCTTCGCATTGCTGTCCAGAAAAGCCTGTTTGCAAGACGGCCTGACTCTCCGAGACTCTCCGAGTCTCCTCCCTTCCTCGCTACACTTTGGCGGTACGCATGGTGTTGGCGGGATGGCAGAGGCAACGCTTGGTGACTTGGTTTGTTCTCGACACGCTGCCTCTTCTTGGATCAAGGCGAATGCATGCATGTATGTATGCATCCAGCATCACGACACTGCCCAGGTGCACTGTTAGATGTCATATGCAAGTGTCTTTGCTGCCCAATCAATTACACTGAAGCACCTACCTAACGTTACGTACTGATACGTAGGTGCTTCTTGCCGTACACAAATTAGGTAAGCGAGTACCGATATACCTGGTACATGGCACATACTTATCCACCTGGGTGCTGCCTGAGCGGATGTAGTGTTGTATACTATACCTGGGCATCCTACTGTCACATATCTATCTAGACCTCTGGACACATAGTAGGTAGCGGTATCTCTTATTCAACATGGCACTGTATAGGATGCACTTGGGGCGAGTACTTCGGTACTTAGATGGTACCTTTAGGTATGGCCTGCAGGTATTGTGGCTGATGGGGTACATACCCTAGGTAGTACCAGTATGTGGATGTACCTATTCTCTGGAGATGAGTAGTGCTAGATTTTTGTGGCTGATCTCGCATCCATCCCTAACGGCATTACCTGCACAGGGATCGATACCTCCCTACGCTGGCTCCACATACCGAACCTGCAGCGGTGGAGACGCGCTACGCCGCCTGGACTGCAAGCTAAAGAGGTACGTAGCCCCTCAAGGCGGGCCATCAACAATGGACGCGACCCTTGTATCAAAACAACAATTCTGCTGTCTCGCAACGTCAACAAACTGCCCTTCCCTCGTTGATGATTGTCCCGTCACGGCCACCATCGGCGCCAGTCCTCTCTGCCCTTTGTCCCGCCGTCGCACACGGCGTTTGATTCAACTTTTGCAATCTAGGCCTAGTTGCGACTTTCGTTCCTCTCCGGCACCTCCCCCAGCACCCGAACAGTAGGTGGGCTGCGGGTGCAGAACCGCCTGGTCGCCTTCTCAATTTCGCCTGCGCTGTCCCCTCCCCCCACCGATCGCCATGGATTTAGACATTATGGAAGACTCGGTCTTCGATGACGATTTCGAAAATGAGTCCGACGGCTTCTCGCCTGAGCCTGTATGTGCAAGCTGGCTGTCCCCACGCATCCCTTTACCCCGTTCTGCAGTTAGCATGTGACGGCTCGGTGCTAACAATGTATTGTCCTAGAAGCCAAAGGCAAAGGCTGCCGCCAAAAAGGCAGCACCAAAGCCAGCTGCCAAGTCTGCTTCCAAAAAGCTGGTTCAGACAACGTTGAAAACGACCAAAGCTGCCTCAAAGAAGCGCGCCAAACCCGACAGCGACAGCGATGAAGACGCTGCTGATTCAATCCTTTCCCATACACCCCCGAGCGCAAAGAAACAGAAGAAGGCACCCGCACCTAAGAAATCCAGTGGCAAGCCACTCGCTGAGGTCGAGAACGAGAGCATCGGCCTTGATGGCGCGTCGGAGCCTAAGCCTAAGGGAAAGGCCAAAACTGCGACCGAGACATATCAGAAGTTGACGCAGCTGGAACATATCCTCAAACGACCCGATACATACATTGGCTCAATCGAGCGTACTGAGCAAGCCATGTGGGTGTTCAACAAGGAGACTGTCCAGATGGAACGTCGGCCCAATGTTGGTTTTGTACCTGGTTTGTACAAGATCTTTGACGAGATCCTGGTCAACGCTGCAGATAACAAGCAGAGGGACGACTCTATGAGCTACATGAAGATCCACATCAACCGAACCGAGGGTTACATATCCGTCGAGAACAACGGAAAGGGTATACCTGTGGAGATGCATGAGAAAGAGAACGTCTACGTCCCCGAGCTTGTCTTCGGTCACCTCCTAGCCGGCTCCAACTTTGATGATGAAGAGAAAAAGACAGTCGGTGGCCGCAATGGTTACGGTGCAAAGCTTTGCAATGTTTTCAGTACCGAGTTCACTCTAGAATGTCAAGATTCAAGGAATGGAAAGCGATATAAACAAACTTGGAGGGATAACATGAGCAAAATGGACAAAGCAAAGATAACCAGCAGCAAGTCTGCTGATTTTGTTCGAGTTACCTTCAAGCCAGACTGGATCAAGTTTAACATGGATGGTATTGACGAGGATCTTGAATCACTGCTCTACCGGCGAGTGTACGACATGGCTGGCACTGTTCGCGGTGTGAAGGTCTATCTGAATGACAGTTATATCAAGCTCGACTTCAAAAAGTACTGCGAGATGTATGCCAAGGCTATTGCTCGTGAGCGATCTGCTGAGGAAGGTACTGAAGCGAGTACGACAGTCATCCTAGAAGACTCAAAGTCTCACCCTCGGTGGGAGGTTGGGTTTGCTGTGTCGGATGGCTCATTTCAGCAGGTGTCTTTCGTTAACTCGATTGCTACCACAAGCGGCGGGCCTCACGTAAACTACATCTCCGATCAAATATGCGATTCTCTTTTGAAGGCGCTCTCGAAGAAGAAAAAGGGCCACACACTCAAAGCGCATCACATACGGAACCACATTTTTATTTTCGTCAACTGTTTGGTCAACAACCCTGCGTTTAACTCCCAGACGAAGGAATTGATGACAACCAGACCAAGTGCATTTGGCAGCAAGTGCGTACTTACTGACGCATTTCTGAAAAAGATCGGTCAAACGGATGCCATAAACAACATCATCAGTTTCGCCGATGCGAAAGCCGACAAGCTGCTCGCAAAGAGTGACGGCAACAAACGTTCAAGAATCAGCAATGCGAAGCTTGTCGATGCCAACTTAGCTGGCACAAAACATGGACCAGAATGCACACTAATATTGACAGAAGGTGACTCGGCCAAGAGTTTAGCTGTAGCTGGTCGTGCTATTCTGGATCCTGATCGCTTCGGCGTGTTTCCTCTGCGAGGAAAGATGCTCAACGTTCGCGATGCTTCGATCGAACAAATCTCGAAGAATCAAGAAATTCAAAACATCAAACAGTTCCTTGGCCTGAAGCACAAACAGGTATACACTGACACGAAGGGGCTTCGTTATGGACACTTGATGATCATGGCGGATCAAGATCATGATGGTACTCATATCAAGGGCCTTCTAATCAATTTCCTGCAAGTTCAATACCCCTCCCTGCTAAAGATCCCAGACTTCTTCCAGGAGTTCATCACACCAATTGTGAAGGTCTGGCAAGGATCCAATCCCAAGAAACCACTCAAGCTGAAATCCTTCTTCACGCAACCGCAATATGAAGAATGGAAAGACTCCCACAAACCGGAACTAAAGAAATGGCATTCCAAGTACTTCAAGGGTTTGGGTACAAGCTCAAACGAGGATGCTCAGGTCTATTTCAATGATCTTGAACGACACCAAAAGCATTTTGAAGTTATGAAACCCGAAGAGACCGAGCTCTTTGAGCTTGCTTTCTCGAAGAAGAGGGCTGATGCTCGTAAAGAGTGGCTGGGCAACTTTGTGCCTGGAACGTACTTTGACCATGGTGCCGTCGGAAAAGTCAGCTACGATGACTTTGTCAATAAAGAGCTCATTTTGTTCAGCATGGCGGATAACATGCGATCGATTCCCTCCGTCACTGATGGATTAAAGCCCGGCCAGAGAAAGGTCATATATGCCTGCTTCAAACGAAATCTAGTCAAAGACAAAAAGGTCATTGAGTTGGCTGGTTATGTCTCGGAACAAACTGCCTATCATCACGGTGAAGTATCTCTGCAGCAGACTATCGTTGGGCTTGCTCAAACTTTCGTCGGCTCAAATAATGTCAATTATCTTGAACCAAGTGGAAATTTCGGTTCTCGGTTAGCAGGTGGCTCCGATGCTGCTAGTGCTCGATACATTCATACTCGCCTGTCTCCCTTTGCTCGACGCATATTCTCCCAACTGGACGAACCTATTCTGGACCATCTTGATGATGATGGGAAAAGAATCGAGCCCAAAAACTATGTTCCAATCATTCCTACAGTTCTTGTGAACGGCGCCGACGGTATCGGCACCGGCTGGAGTACCTCTATACCGAACTATCATCCGTCGGACATCATTAGAAATATCAAGAGGCGTATGGGCCGCCTGGATGGTGACGATGAAAAACCCTTTGAAACAATGACTCCTTGGTTCAGAGGCTGGAAAGGCCAAGCGCAACCTGCCGAAGCAAACCGTTACCAATTCAATGGTATCGCAGAGGTGGACGACAAAAACCCCAACGAGGTGGTAGTCAGAGAACTGCCCATTCGTATGTGGACTGATGACTTCAAGGCGAAACTGGAAGACATCATCCGGGCTGAGAAGGTCCCATCCTTCATCAAGGACTACAAAGAGTTCAATGACCATAACAACGTTCATTTTGAAATTCAGATGGATGAGAAGCACATGGCTAAGGCGCTCGAGGAAGGCCTGCTGGAAAAGTTCAAGCTTGTCAAGCAAGTTGCCACCTCAAATTTAGTTGCCTTCGATACAACTGGAAGAATTCGCAAGTATGAAAAAGTTGAGGACATCTTGGAAGAGTTTTATGTGTATCGATTGGAAATGTATTTCCAACGCAAGGTAATGCACAGCCTTTAACCATCCTTGAAAGCACGAGCGGCTAACTTGTATAGGCCCATTGGCTTGGTGTCTACCACTCCGACTATCGCAAGCTGAAGAATCAAGCAAGGTTCATTCAAGAAATCATGGATGAGAGACTTGTAGTGTCTCGCAAGAAGAAGGCAGTGGTTATCGAGGAGCTGCGTCAAGCGAAATACGAGGCGTTCGTCAAGAACGCTGAAGCGAAGACTAAATCGGAAGAGGACGAGGAGGAAGAGGATACGGAAACAGCAGAAGCGGCCTCTGCCGAGGATGACTCACGTGGCTATGATTATCTGCTCTCGGTATGACTCCTACTAAACCGTGATGTGCTAATACTAACGATGCACAGATGCCTATCTGGTCTTTCACTCAAGAACGGCTCGACCGCCTCAAGGAACAGATTACGAAGAAAAAGGCTGAACATGATGCGTTGCAGGCTCTTAGTGAGAAGGATCTCTGGTGCAAGGACCTAGACGACTTTGAAGAGACGTGGAATAACCAGCTCCGACTCGACGCTGAGATCGCTACCGGCCTCCGTAGAATGAGCCGGTATAGAAACAAGAAGGGAGCTGGTCGTGGACGTAAGCCCAAAGCTGACGAGGACTTTGTTCCCACCACTGCACGCTCTCGGCCCGGAGCAAAGTCTACCGCCAAGCCAGCCAAACCCGAGAAGATTGTTGAGAAGGCGGCTAAACCTGCTCCCAAATCATCGCTGTTTAGTAAGAGTAGGCCAAGAACAGATGGAGGAGATGATTCCGACGCCTTCTCGGATAACGACTTGGACACTCTCAAGAAGAAGGTGCCAGCCAAAGACGAGGTAGATGAAGATGAGGTGAATGGTGGCCCAGCTGTCTCCAGGACAAAGCGAGCCGCTGCCGCCAAAACAAAATCTTGGCTCGTCGACGAGGACGACGACGACGACGACTTGGAGAGTGACGACGATGACAAGATGCTTGACGATGTAGGAGATCTTGTCAAGAGTGTTGGCAAAAGCAATGGCGATGCATCTGATTCCAAGACCAGTCGACTTAGTTTGTTTCCGATGTCACGACCAGATAGCAGTCACGGCAATTCCGCAGCCTTGAAAGCCAAGAGCAAGACGTCAAAAGCCTCAGATTTCAAATTTGATGATTTTGACGATAGCAATGATGAGACCAACTATGAGATGCTTGCCAAACCCTCACCTCACAAGATAGTTCGCAACGACGATGTGGACAGCTTCCTGTCGGACGACGATCTCCCACCCGTTCCCAAGTTCTCCAGCAAACCAAAAGCCGTGACTACCTCATCCGAAGAGCCTAAGCCGAAGCCGAAGCCTGCTTCATCCGCTCCAGCTGTCAAGAAGGCTCGTGGTAGACCTGCAGTCGTGAAAAGCACGCTCAAGGATAAAGCACCGGCCAAGAAGACAGTGGCATCAAAGGCCACTCAGCTTTCACCAGCGGCGAAGGCTTATGCCACCAAAAAGTCCAAGCCACAGCCCAAGAAGGACGTCTTTGACATGAATGATGACGAAGACGAGCCAGACCTCGATGACCCGGATTCTCCGCCTCCGAGGCCCGCTGCTCGTGCCAGGCCCGGTCGTGCGGCCGCCGCGAAGTCCAGGCCTGTCTATGTCATCGAGGACGACGAAGACGACGAAGACGACGTTATGCAAGTAGATGAGGCGAGCGCTGACTTCTCTATGGATGACAGCGAGTGAGCATTTTCTCATCGGTTGTGCCATACTAGTCTAGATACCCAACCTACCCAGACACCTTTCCTTTGCCTATCTTCCTTATGTGGCTGGGTTTTGAACCGGGCGGCGGCGGCGGCGGCAAGGTCAAATCCGGAAAGGAGAAGCATGAATTGATTTATGAGGTCGGGCTGGGGAATGAATTGCAAAAGAAATACGCGGGCTCGGCTTGTTTTTTTGATTTATGACAACCATCTTTTTTATTCTCTCTCTCTCTCTCTCTTTTCTCGGGCGTGTAGGGCGCCGCCGTGGATTGGCGTCGATGCCAGTCGCCTTGCGTCTGGCTTCGCTTGTAACTCGCTCAACTTTGTTTCATCCATTTGCTGTTTTCTTCTTGCGATGAAGCTCTTATGTACTGGTAGATCCACCTTACTTTGCACACACATACACACACACACGTATACGTACACGTAATGAGAAATAGTCCTTGCTTGTTGCTCTGTACCATCATGTCTTCTATTTGACTTGACTTGACTTGACTTTTGTCTTCATTTGTGTGTGGATGACGGGACATGGCATGCATCGAGTAAGTGCCAGAATACCTACCTACCTAGGTACCCAACTACCAGACGAGCAACTCAAAAAGGGAAGATCGGAATGGCCAACTGTTTGAACTATCACGTAACGCCAGCTCTCCATGGTATCCAGCCCATCTTGGTCTCTTCAGCATCCGAACCTACAGTACCAGTACCAACTTTGTCTTGATTCATTATGTACGTACGTACAGCATAGCATGCCTCGTGCACGTGCGCCGCTATTCCTTAATGACAAGTGTGATGATGTGTCGAATTCACTCGTTGACCATAGCCGGCCCTCAAGGGCAGAAGATCGCGACTCAACTCAGACGAAGTATCAGGAGTATCAGCGCCCTTAAGAGGTTGGGAGTTTTGTGCACAATTATCTATTGCTGCAGTACCAAATCCCTATTCAACATTTACACCCCTCAATGTATTGGTGAGGTAAAATTCATGTAGAATCATATCAGCAGCTCTCACATTCGACAGGTCTGCGTTTATAATTTAGAAACAATAAGGCTTCCCGATCACCTAGTACTACACTCGCCCCATTACGGGTAATGATTATTTACAACTGCCGAAGAGTTGCCAAATTAACAGACCTGATCATACACCCCAACTCCATCCTCGCCTTGCCTTGCCCATGTATCCCGCAATCTACAACCCTTATCATAACTTTCCCTTTGCTCTGTTCTGTCCCCCTGCTGCCACATACCACCACCAATATACGGTCTTAAGTTTGGTGCTGGAAATGTCATCTGGCAGAATAATCTACCATCTCCATCACGTACCAAATCAATAATTGACACTTAGCCTAGACAGGGGACTCAGGTCAAGTTACCCATCACCGTGAAAATGAAAGAGAACGTAATCTCCAAGTATCTTAAGCTTTGACAATCAAAGCTTCGATACTACCATGTCTCATCCTGCCCGTCAAGTTACATAGAGTCGTGCTGTTGGGCTTATCAGTTATTAAAACGGAAGCCGGCGCACTGTCCATGGCGCATACACTTGTCGAATGTGATTGTCTTTTGCCTTGAGCAATGGGAGTTTAAGCAGCCAAAGGCTCCTTCACGCCTGTTACGCCCGTCGTCTCAAGTTCTTCGGACTCCTCAAAGCTCTGCTTAGGAGCCTCGGGGAAGTCCGTCTCCTTAATGCCGGACTGAGGGGCGGGTTTGGACGCAGGCTCAGGGGAGGCGGAGCCGCCACGGTGGAGCATCATCTGAGCCTTTGCGGTGTAATCACCCATGTATTGCTTGGTTATCTCGGTAGCCTGAGAAGTATGCTTGCTAGCAACCTGACGTAATTGCTCGGTCTGGCTGTTGAGCATATCAGAGCCCTGTTGGAGATAGTGGTCGATGAGTTCCTGGTTCGTGGTGTAGATGAGCGGCGCAAGGAACAGAACAGTGGTTCCCATCAAAGCAAGGCCCCAGACGGGAACAATTTTGACTAGGAAGTAAGAAATAAAGGCAGCAATCGCAGCCTGCGGATCCAGCGTTAGTTCACGATATCATGGGCCACGTGCGTTGTCAGGAAGGCTTACAGCAGTTGACGCGACAACATTCTCGGCGAACAAAATACGCTGAGCCTCGATGACGAAGAAGTTGACGAGCTCGTGGGCATCGCCGATCAGAGCATCAAGGGTCTCACGGGAAATTGTAAAATACTTGCGAGGTCGCAATTGAGAAGCAAGACCATGGCCAAGGATGGCTTTGCCAGTGGCCTCGGCGAGCACGGTAGTGCCAAGGGTCATCCATGTGAGCTTGAAGACATATCGGGTGACATCAAGGTACCTAGCGGCAAAGATCAAGGCAACGATACTGGTGTAGGCAATGGCAGACGCTCCTATTGAAGAAGTAAGGTTAACAACGATAGTGGGCGACTATCACGAGACCATGGTCGAACTCACGAGGATTGTTCCATGAGAGCAACTCGGAGAAGAAGGAATGGTAGTGTGTCAAGGGTTGACCGGTGGCAGCAGGTTGCGCGGGGGTGCGGCGGGCATCAGCGAGATTGGAGAATTCAGCGCCTGTCTTGGCTGTCTGGTCCTTCATATTTGCGGCAACGGGGCCTGTGCCAGATTGAGGGTCAGTGGAGGCACGATCTAGAAACCAGGAGCCCGCAATAGGCCAGGGACGATAAGGGTGATCTTCATAAGAGGGCCATACCGTTGGCGATTTGATCGTAGGCAGCTTGGGCATCTATGGCGGGGAGATGTTAGTCCTGTGATGACGTCGTCGACACGAGTGCAGAGGAGGGGTGCCCGATGGTTGCTCGGGGTCGCTGTGGTGTTGTCGCTGTGATGGCGGGGTCGCAGACTGCGCTGGCAACGATGGGGGAGGATGTTGTGAAAGCAACGGGGATTGCTTTTGTTGGCAATACTGGGATGATACAGTTCATATTAGCCTGACGAACATCTGACAAACAGCGGGGAGGGGCACGCTTCACGGCCACGCGGCTTGTGTAAGGCATGCCACGCAGCACCGCGGCGGGGAAAGCAGGGAAAGCAGGGACGAGAAGGGCAGGGCCCGGACACGCAACATACTGACCTTACTGCCTTTCAGGGTGTTGACCGGACTGTCGCCGTTCTCAGTAGCCATGGTAGCGCGCGGAGATGTGGGTTGCAGAGACGGGATGAGCTGGCGATAGGTGGATGGTTCGGGTTGGGCGGGCTTGGATGCGGTCGACGGGCCAGATGATGATGATTCCTGTCTCTCATCGGGGGTGAGCGCCAGTTCCTTTCTTCAGATACAGCTTGCGGTCGTGGCGGGGGAGCAACAGGCAGGGGGGAGGCACGTGTCGAGGGAAAAGCAGTGGGATTGTGGGATTGCGACACTTGCCGCGCGAAACGCGAATGCGAGGGTCAAGAGGGTCAAGCGTGTCAAGCGTGAGCGTGGGACGAGTCCAAGTCGACCTAAACCTACCCTTGTTCCGGCTGAGCTGTAGGAGTAGAAGATGGGAGATGGAAGATGGAGAATGGGAAATGGTATTCGCAAGGTTAGTTGTGTCGGTCGGATAGGGCTCTGGTTCTGTAGTGGCTCTGGGCTCTAAGTTTGTGGGAGAGAAATAGTGTCGGGCGCCGGGAGGTTGCTGCCGATTATTTTAATTCTCGCTATGGCTGGCCGACTGAGACTAAGCAGCACCTGGGCAGAGAACACAACCCACCAGACCGTGCACACCCTTGTGGGATGGAAATTACATAGTACGTAGTACGTAGTACGGTAGTACGTAGTACGGTAGTACGTAGTACGGTAGTACGTAGTACGGTAGTACGTACAGAGCGAACAGGCAATGATTTCATCGGTGTGGGTCCGGTTGTGGCTAGAAGCACGAGAGCTACTGTGGGTCCATCTGGAATCGTAGGGTATTAATGGTATTAATAGCGTACCTACAGCATCGAGCATAGAGCACTGACACCTATGACACAACCACCAGCGGGGGGAAGAGAGAGGGAGACAGGGCAAGAGAGAGTCCAAGAGGAACCGAATGACAGCCACACCGAGGCTTTTCTTGTCACGAACACCTGCGTGCGCGTCTGCCTACCTTATCTGCTCGCGTAACTACCTAGGTACCTCCTACCAGCTTACAAAAACTACCTACCTAAGGAAATGCCGGGCCCGAGCTACCCAAGCTGCACTGCAAGCTTACCTGCCTGGTACTTTACCCACCTAGGTTAGGTACTATGCATTAAGCGGCACCCTCTCCCCTTCCTGGCGTCACTGCGATCCATAGTGCATAACTGGGCTAATTTCACCCTGATAACGGTCCACCCCGTTTCATCATGGCTACATCAGCTCACACCCGTAGACCTCCATGGACGAGGAACCTTTACCTCCAGACTAGGCATGTACGTAGATAAGTAGGACGTTGGTTGGGTACGGTAGCTTATCACAGGTACTCACTCGCCTAAGGTAGGTATCCATCACATCACGCGACGCAACTCTTCGTCGCTGTCCAAGCCGGGCCTTGCTGCCTTATTGGACCGAGAGTAACGGCGCCAACCACCTATCTCCCCTGCTCCTTCTGACACGTTGCAAAGAAAAAAAAGAGGACAAAAAGACAACAACAAAACAAATGGCCATCGCGAGGGAAACAGGCAACCCAAAGACGTCGCCCGCCCAGACTGTCGTATCGGTCCTGTAAAGATAGGGGGAAATGGCGTCACCTCGAGGGTTTTTGTGCTGCCAAGTCGCATGTGATTTGTGCCCACTCCCAAGATACCCTGTCGCCCCTCCAACTTCCTTCTAGGCCGTTCCTTTCCATGTCCCGAATGACGCACGACAAATCCCGCCGCCTCCTACGGAGCTCTCAAATCAGGACTTGCACACACACACACTTGGTTCCGTAATGCAGTTTGTCAAACCTCTCTCTCTGGGGACTTCGAGGCACCACCTAGCGACACCATCTTCCACTTCGCTCGGCTCGGTGCGCAGAAATACGTAGAGTAGGTATGTAGATAGATACTACCTAGGTTAGGTAGGTATAGGCTGTATTGGGATATCATATGTTCTATCTTGTCTTCTTTAGGTAGCCATGGGAATCATGCGCCTTGGTATCTGCAATATCGGACAAAAGCAATCGTCTCCTCCACTTTCCAAAGCTCCGTGGTCTCCTATTCCGCCCGCCCGCCCCCGAGGGACTCCCTCTATAATATGGGTCGAATGTCCATTTGTAACAAATTTCCCTGGTTTGGCTTCGCACAAAGCCTTCCAGGTTCAAACTCCCCCGTTATCTGTATATCTATAAACCGGATGCCTCTTCCCGAAAACTGTCTGGGCCAGTGCCTTGTCCAAGCAATTGCTCTTGATCCCTCGCGTGCCTGACCTAGTAGCAAGGCAATAGAGCAAGTCGAGAACTACCTCCGCCAACCCCAGAAGCCTCCGGAACCCAGATTGGTGGCGGCTGATGAGGCAGCTGTAGGTGCACTCCTAACACTGCTGCTAGTTTCTGTCCTCGATAATGCAAATAATCCCATCATACCCGGAGTTGTCGTGCCTGTGCCTGATCCGGGTGTGTCGCCTGGCGCTAGCCCATAGGCTTTTCGTAAACTTTCAAGTTTTTGTTTGTATTCCTCCGCCTCTTGTCGGGCGATGGCCTCGGCCGTCTTGGCCTGCACCAAATCCGCTACGAGGCTATCATAGTCATTCGACGGACGAGACTCGGCCGCCGGTCGCACGAGCGATGCCGAGCGCTGAGAGAATGCCGTCTGTGTGCTGGGTGTCGACCTGCTGCGTCCAAGCTTCAACTCGCGCAGGCCACCGTTGTTACCGGCTGCACCCGCGTTACCAATCGAGAGACTTGCCCCGGAAAACCACCCGCCCGCATCGAGTGTCGTGCTCGGTGTCTCTGCCGAGGCTCTGACTCGGAGAGAATGAATTTGCCTCTCTAAACGTTGCTTGTCTTGATGCAGGTTGCGAACGTGAGCGTGGCTCTCTCTAAGCTGTTCCCGCAGGTTGCTGGCTTCCTGGCTAACCTCGTCAATCCGGCGATTATATTCCTGTGATTTGGACATCTCAATTGTGAGGTGCTCTTTCGTCCTCGCCAGCTCTTCACGAAGCTGTGATTTGGTTTGGAGCGACGATGAATTGCGTTTGTCGACTGTCTCCGTGTCAAAACGGTTCTCAACGACGTCCAGCAGCCGTGATAAACGACTCCCAGTAGCTACCCCATCTTCTTTATTTTCTTCATCCCTAGGTCCGGCGGCTTTGGCTTCATCCCCCGCGCTGGAACCCTCTTTAAGCTTGACTAAGAGGGACTTGACCGCTTTCCCGTCTTCTTCTCTTTCCTCCCTTTCCCTTTGTAATTGTGTCGCAAGCAACGAGTGGTTTCGTTGCAGTTCGCTAAGGGCGGTCAGGAGGTCCTCAATCTGGGTATGCAGATTCTTGTCGTTGGTATGGTGGTACATGTGCGGCTTTGGGGCGACAGGTGTTGATTCGCGGATAGAAGCATCGTCAGCATTAGATGATGAGTCGCGGGATATGGTGGTCGCATCCGTCGATGATGAGCTCAAAACGCTAGCAGAGCTGGCTTCCATCGAGTTCAACGTTGATGCCAAACTCTGTTTTGACGTACTGCGACGTAGCATGCTCAGTGGCCTCAGTGGAGCGGGGAAACCTGGCGACAATGTCCCAGACCTTGGAGAGACATTGCTTGCTGTCCAAAGGCGCCCTAAAAATCGGGAGGCTGCTGTGGTGACATCGGCCGTTCTAGCCGCATTGGCACTGGCGATCTTTTCCTCTCTGTAGCGCTGTTCGAGTTGTGCCAGCATTTCTCTCGACACGATGCTCGACAAGCCAACAAAATCATCCACAAATTCGTCTGCATTGTAGTGATAGCAATCCCATAGACCTCGAGATAAAAGCAGTTGCATCACGTCTTCAAGCTCGGTACAGGCTAAGATGCGCCCCTGGTTCTTTCGCATGAGCGACAGGGCCACCCGCATGATAGTCTCCGATGCACCCTCAGCAAATACGACATCGTAGATGCGAAACAGCATGGGTAGTGGGCACGTTACGGCGAAGAAGGAGAGGAACCATTGTGAAACGTAGGCTGGATCGACCTGAAGATCATCGAGGTGGGCCGACAAGGCGGGCATATCCTTGCGCAATAATTCACGAAATTGGTAGATTCGGACATGCAAGCCTGACAAATCGGGCAAGAAACACGACCGCATATCATAGTGATCCATCAACCTAGCGTGAAACCTAAGGTTAGTCCATTGCCTCAAAACCAAAGCACGAAAAAAAGAGAAAGAAAGAAAGAAAAGGCCATCGGTGTGGTATATAGAACTTTGGCCTGTTAAACATACCGAACCAGAACACAAAAGGCCAGGTTGTCCGGCATGTGCATTAGTAAAGGACCAACCAGAAAAGCCAGCCCTTGGCAGTATCCGATCTTGTGGTCGTAGAGGGAGAAGCATTTCAGCACGCGTCCTAACATCCGCTGGCCATCCCCCTCGGGATCTCTAAACATATCGACACCCGGAAAGCTTCTGCCCAGGTCTTTGCCAATGATGCCTTCATAAGGACTCGATTCGCCACTTAGCCTGTCGAATTGTTCTAAGAGTAGCGTGTCTCTGGCACCGGCCATGCTTTGCCACACGACGCCTCGCAGTGGTGGTGGGACGCCCTTGCGAATCTTGTTGGATAATAGCGTAGGGAGACGAGCAGCTGTCTGTTGGTAATCCTTCACGAGGGCCATATAGAACTCAAGATCCGTCATGGGCGGCGGAGGAAGGACCGAGTAGCGTAGAGCCGTGGGTGTAGGGCCGTTAACCATTTCCCGTAGCTGCGCCATCGAGGGTGGCCGCGGTCGGCGCACGGACAACTTCTCAACCACTTTGACCTTGACACTCTTGGGATTCGTGGCAAGCATGTTGTTTTCCTGTTCGAGTCTTGCTAGCAGCATAGCCGTGGACTGTGACGGGACATTAAGGTCAGGAACAGTCTTTCCATGTGCCGTCGCAATACATACGTTGTCATCCGCATCCTTGACCTGCTCGTTCTCCGTCTTCTGCAGACGTTCCCAATCCACCTCCTCTGTGTCAGACTCGTCCGCTGTATCCTCATCGTGTGCCCTCTCCTCCTGGTCCGCAGGCTGGGCGTCTCCCGTCAAGTCGTCGTGGGTTGTTGTAGGAGTCTCGGCGTCTTTCTCCAGTCCGATACTGTTCTCGGGTTTGCTTCCGGTGTCCTCAGTCTCGCACTGCGTCACGGCGCTGCTCGGTGTATATTCTGGTGAGATGACGCTCCTCCGCGAGGGCACAGCGACTGCGGGCAAATCTGTGTTCACGGACAGACAAGGCGGCTCAGACAAGCGCACCGTGACCATCGAGTCGTGGCCAGGGGGGCTAGTATCGACAGAGGATTTCGTCATGTTCGACTCCATAGAAAGGGAGCCACCATCCGGCGAAGACTCGGTTTTCTGGCGGTCATCGAGACCCGGGCCCGTCATGGCGGAGAGATGGCCTGGGGACGGCGAGATAGTGGGAACAGCTGACTGGAATGTCGATCTTCAAGAGCGAAGAATGCCAGCTGGCCCCCAACTTGCCTAGGCAAAGTCTCAAACAGCTTCCTCCAAGGCTAAAGCGTGCAACCAGAGCACCTGTGGCATCGGGATGAGGATCGGTGGTCGCTAGGTGCTTGAGAATGCGGTACCTGGCAGCGTTCGAGGGGTCCTCTCAACATCAACCCAGTCGAGCAGTGGACATCAGAGGTGCTGAGGTGCTGTACTGAATGTCAGGTGGCAGGGGAAGTGGAGGATGGGCGTGTCTACAAGCAGGTAGGGAGGGAGCTGTGGATTCAGCCAGGGGTCGGGGCCGACGTCGACGGCGACGGCGAGGTATCGCGCAGGTACTCTTGCAGCACCGGTGCGCGTAGGGGGTACAAGGGCGGGACGGTGGTCCAGCAGTTGTCTTTGTTTCATGTGTGGAGAGAGCGTTCCTAATGAGACGGCCTAGACAATACTTGGTAGTCAGGACTCAGGCGGGTCGGCGGTATACAAGAGAGAGCCGGAAAGCAAGAGCTTGAAGCACCGGCGGTTGCTGCCGGAGAGAACGGGGACGGTCCAGGTCTTGGCTTAAAGGAGCGTCTGATTGTTGCCGTCCGAGACTGGGTGAACTGAACGGACGTCGGACGAGTGCCCAACTGGCAGGTCCAAAACAAGGTGCGGAGGTGATGAGGGAAAGGAATCCGCAGGTGGCACCAGACAGACAAGGTCGCAGTTTAATGAGCGTTAAAGGAGTCAAGAGCGACGCGACAGGATGCCGGTGAATTGGTAAAATGAAATGCAAACGCGAGACAAGACAGGAGAGCGGAGCAGGGGTCGTCTCAATGGCAGTGGATGCTCTGCTGCTCTTGGCACCCCAAACGGCAAGCAGTGGACATGACAGCGGGGGTCCGAACCACCGTCAAGTCAAGCACCGGTACAAGTGTGTACCTCCTGCATGTAATCAAACTGCAAGTCCTCTATCAACTTACTTGTATGCTATGCCAGGGTCTCTTAAGCAGCTGCCATATCTACCTATCTCATCGTCTTGAAGGCCACCAAGGAAATACCTAGGTACCTGGGTAAGGGTAGGTTCCTGCATCACATATGTAACCCGTGGTGCCTGAGGTGCCTGAGGTGTTATGCACATATGTACGGAGTACCTACGTGCGTACCTTGCAGTCAGTCACCTGCCGGCCAAAAATGATGTTAAGCTCATTGTTTACTGGTTGGTCCTAATATCACGAAAAATGACCAATTACAAGCAACTAGGCACGATCATTGGTAGATACCTAGGTAGATACCCCATGCCTCCTGGATTAGTAGCTTAGGTACGCCTCCTTTAGGCCGAAGACCAAACCATCAACCCCTGCTAACTGCCTACCCCCATTTCCAAAACCGGCCGATTAGCTACTTAAGGTACATACCTAGAGGTACCTACCTACCTACCTACTTAGTTAGCAGATACGCCAGCGGGAATCGGTTAGTTATGATTGGCCCGCCGCAAAAGAGCCTCCCACAAACGTGAGGACCTGATCAACAAGGGAAAGGAGCGAACTATACCCATCATTAGAATCAGCATGGCTAGCCATAACTAAAAAAGAAATAAGAAATAAAAAAAATACAGATACAAACTCTTTGGAAATCCAGATAGAAGAAGTTTACGATTAAGTAGTTTCGGCTGTAGATGTATAACGCAAATTGGCAAGGACAGAACCACGACAGCATGACTGAGGCGGCCGTCCTTTATACTCTATTCCCACGGCAGACAAACATTGGGGTGGCAGAAAACTACCACTGCATCTATGCCCCTATTCAAGTAGGCTAACTAGTGTTCTCCTGATTGACTCTTGCTGAATATACATAATAGTCATTCCCCATAACGCCACAAGGTAAATACTTATTTAATGCAAGCGAGCGAGCCACCTAGACAGTTGAGAGCTATCACCACAATCATCTAGTTGCAGCGCTAAACAATTACCGTCGGGACTGATCATTTGCTAGCTTCAATTCTCCGGGTATTGCCTATACGACATGCTGTTGGAAATATATACTCTGTCTAAGGAAACCTGTGTCATCCCAACCCTGACGCCAGCAACGCCCCAAATGTCGTCCCAAAAAATATCATTCATATGCCGATCTTTGCAGACCACCACCGTAATCTTTATACAAAGAGTCCTGGTCACCCTAACACGAGCAAGTTTGCTTTTTTAAAAAAAAGAAAATATTCAAAATTGTTCAGGTTATAGTGATGTCATGCACGCAGCTCACGCAACGGAGAGGCGCTATTGGACCAGGCAAACGAAACCACCAGCGCTGTCCTAAGCAGCAGGAATGCCCGTGGTCGTGGGTTGGGGCGGTGCCGAAGTCGCTAGCGTTGGTGTTGATTGCTTGCCTGGCGCCGGGCTGGCTTGAGCGGGCGTTTGGGTGCCAGACTGCGTTGAATTGTGAGATTGAGCTTGAGTCCGAATGCTGGGTTCCTTATTTGGATCAATATCAGGGAACAGAGCCTGAAGCTTCTTGTATAGCTCTCTGATATATTTGATCGTCTCTTCTCGGTCCGGACTGTCGGTTTTGACTTCAGTCCCATCCTGACCTTGCATAGGTCTAAGTTTAATGTTGATATTCAGGGTTGGCGGTTTTAGGAATGCAGGATATGGCTGAGACGGCTGATTTGGTTTTCTCTCCTTGTCGGCCAGCCCCGCCAAGTATGCCAGATTCGCTTGGAGCCTACGCATACAGCTAAATCTTTTAATGAGTATTTCAATTCAGGCACGGCCAATAGAATCACTTACCCAACATACTCCTCAGCAAGCTGCTCTTCTTCTGCAGACTTCTTGTCTCCATCAATTATACTGCCATCCGTGCCATTCACTGATGTGCGTTCCTTCCTCATGATGTGTTGCGTACTCTGGATTTGCATGGCTTCCAGTAGTAGCTCATTGTTGATATCCAAAATCACACTAACTCGCTCTTTGTCCTTTGGGTCCGCCCCGGGGCTCAAGGGAGTAGAGCCTGATGACATCCCGTTCGTGGTGCTTCCTTGGACTTGAGTAGGAAAAGTTGGTGTTTGCGGTGTTTGTATGTTGTTCGAAGAGGGCGTTTGTGGCGGCGGTTGAGGTTGCTGCTGCGGCGGTGGCTGCTGCAATTGCTGCTGCTGCTGCGGCGTGTTGCTCGTTGGCTGCCCGTGATGCGCTCCTTGAGCATTTGGCGGCCCTGGAAATTGAGGATGTTGCAAGGCCGGCATATTTGGTGTCGGTGTACCCTGAGAGGACTGGGAGTGGAAGTTCCGTTGGGGTGTAGGGGTCGACATATTGGAGTTAGGTTGCGATGCTTGCATACGCTGCATCATCTGCTGCTGCTGTTGCGGATTCATGCCCTGCTGCATAGGATATCCAGACATGGGGATGCCGCCCCCCATCGCGTAATTTGGAGGCATATTCATTTGGGGTGGCATGGAGCTGGGGATGCCAGCGCCGTAGGCGGGATTGGCGTACGGAGGTTGGAAATTAGACACTACTCATCAACCAGGAATCAGTAACAGAGCTACGCTCGACTCATGAAGCAAATGGCACGGGCCCCATGGGTATATATGAAGGGGACAGAACAGGCACACGCCGACGGAGCAACGAGCGCGACGATCAGTTGAGCTAGGCACTGGTTACAGCTTTCGTGTCAAGTACCCAAGTTCCTATTCATGAACGTCCAAGGTCATCTTACGCGTGGGAAGCAGCCGAAGGAAACATTACACAGGCAACCAGAGAAACAAGACAAAGAGAAGAGGTAGTCACGGAACAAAGAACAAAGACGAGACGGGTGGGAGGCGAGCTTACTTTGGCCATTTGCAGCGACCATGTGAGGCATGCCAGTATTCTGCATCATCCCGGACGGACCAACACCGGCCATCATATTGGGATTGCCGGGAAAGGCAGCAGCAGATTGGGCGCCCATAGGAAACTGCTGAGGATTATACATCATCTGGTTAGATGTTCCAGGCTGCATGGCGGAAGTCTGGGAGCCCGGGGGTGGGGCGCCGCCATTGTACTGTGGTGAACCAGCAGGATTGTTGGGATAGCCATAGCCGGCGTACATGGCTCACGACAGGCTGTGAGGGAATGCTGGTGCGCAGCTGGCAGGGCTGGGCGGCGTGGACACGACGTGGGCGTGAGCGCGCGAGCGCGAGGGCGGGCAGGTAGGCAGATCTGGAACAGGACTCGTCGGGACCTCTTCTCAGATTTGATCCGCTAGGGCAGGCAACGAAAGTCTGCAGCAGGCAGGTAGATGCGTAACGTGTGTGGTTGTCTCGCGCGCGTTGTGGGGGCGCGGGATTCCAAGCGACAGGGGTAGGACGATCAAAGTGCCGATATGCGTCGTCGTCTGGTTGGCAACGGTCAGCGACCCTCGACAAGACAAGACGAAGTGGTGGTAGTCTAGTGGCACACCAGTTGCGGTCAAGCAGCCAGTCAGCAAGCCAGACCAGGGTCCGATCACAAGTCGGCCGGGTCGTGGAAGACAAAAGGTAACAGCAGCCGGCAGATCGAAGCCGCACGGGCACACACACACGTCTTGGGGCTGGCCGTTGCTTCGAGAGGGGACGGGCTGGAGCACGCACGAGCACCTGCCGTAACAATGAACAAGACCTATAGGGCTCGAATAATACAGTTGCTTAGAGCAGGAGACGGGCAGGCAGACGAGCAGGCCGACGAGCAGGACGGCGGGAACGGGGACGTGTGCAGGGCGCTAACGCCGGGCAAGGTCGAGATGGGCAGGCAAGAATGAATCTTAACCCCCCTATTGCTGGAGGTGGTGGTTATTGTTACTGGCCTTAGTATACAAGCAGACGTGAGAAACCAAGCAAATGTGTCCGCCGTCTACCTATTCCAACCCTCTTCCGTTGGCTATCCTCGTTAGGTCCGAACGGTCGACAGGTGTCCCTTCGGGCGTGGTAGATATACTCAGATACCGAGCAGACTCCAGGGCTGCCGCCGTCGTCACAGATTCAGATAGATAACCCAACAGGCTCTGTACGGGAGGTACCGAAGAACGATGGATGGGGACCAGAAGCCGGAGACCGGCAGCGGGACGCAGGAGGCCCAGCCGACAAGGCAAGGCAAGGCGGGCAGCGCGCAAGGATGGGCACAGATAGAATCACACTTGGTGGGAATGGCACATGCCGGCTACCCCCCAGCGGAAGAAGAAGAAAAAGCGACGCGACCCTTGTGTCACTTGCAAACCTGGCGCTCGGGTACCAGAACGATACGCGTGCTAAGGTATGTAGGCGACGGGATACTGGTGGCCTGGAGTTTCGTAGGTGGACTTGAATTTGGAGGCTGGATGGATGGCAAATCCTACCCTAACGTCAAACATAGCCCAGGGAGCCCGACCTCCCCACGCAGGAAAAGACCCGATACTACTAACTAGCGTGACTAAACCTAACATGAGTACCTAGTACAATGACGCTAGAACTATTCGGGGCTGGTTTGTGTAGCGCTTCATAGCTCCACTACTTACTTAAGTACCTAGAGGTAGACTAGATAATACCTCAGGACTTAAGATATTCGACTACGTACGAACGGCATACGGCCCAGGGCCTATCATATGGGAGCAGAAGAAGCATATCTAAATTAGGTAGTTAGTTACATGGTTAAAAAAGCCATCGTATATCCTTGAATAAGTCCAAGTAGCGCCTGGCAAGCTGAGAAAGCTTTGCTGGCAAAGCGTTGCGTTTTTGATTCGCTGTAAATCGAAGTACTTAAGCGCTTCGATTTAAAGAAAACTAACTCTTGTAGTATGCTTAGTAGGTAACCAGCCCTCGATTTAAAGAAAACCACCTAGGTAACCCTTGCAGTGCTTAACTTGCGATGAATAACTTTTGGTACTTGACCTTTGATATCCTCCCTTACCCCGCCTCCCCTACTTTCCTGTCATCTTTAGGTGTTAAGCCACACAGTTAAATATAGTATAAATACGTTGTGGTTAATGCCTCGATTAGAGCTTGACCAACCAAGAGCCTTGGAGAGTTTTTCTAGGCCAATAGAAAGCCAGCTCGGTTTTTTTTTAGAGTTTTAAGGGTATGTGTGGCGGTGCGGCCCTATATCCGGTTATGTCTGGGCTTGTAGCTCAACTCCAAGATATATTACCACCCAGACCTTTGGCCAGTTGGTGTTGTTGTCTAAATTGTCTTTTTTCTTTGGCATTAGAAAGGGAGCCCCAGATAAACGATCAATAGTCAGTTCAGATTTATGTCCTTCTCGTACCATTTAGTCCATCCAATAAGAACATGAGAGTGAACAATCATTCCTATCCGAGGACGAATTTTCGCCAATTGTCGCCCAGTTGTTCCACTCCCTTTCGTAGATCCCATCCTTTGACCTGGCAGATCTTTCTACAAACCTCTTCCAATGCGCCGTCCATCCGCTCTCCGGCAATGTGTAAGTCACTCTCAACGAGCAGTCGATCATCAGGTATCGCGTGGATCGCCTCTTCCGTTTTGTCGCCTCCACCAGCACCCCAGTTGATGGCAATGGAAAACGAAAAGTACACCTTGGCCGGCACCGTGGGCTGTAAGTACATCTTGAGTTGCTCGACATGCCCACTATACGAGTGTAGACATATCCGGGGAGGGAACAATTGCGGCCCGGCGCTTCTGCTGCTATCCACTGCTCGCCTGGGGGATTCCTGATTCCTGTTCAGCGTGGGATTAGGGTTATACTCCTCATCCGTGCCATCTGAGAAGTCTTCCGCGCCCACGGCAATCTGGCGTTTCTGTCTGCGGGACAAAACCTCCTTCTCGTGGCCTTTCCAACAATCTGCTATCGTGTCGTACAACACACCGTGGGCCTGGACCCCGTGGACGCTGACGGGTCGACCCATACGGCCGGCCAGTTGAAGCTGAGCTCGCAGGATCGCAGTTTGGTGGGTCATTTGCACCCGATACGGGCTCAGATGCCGACCTTCTCTACCACCAGGAGTAAGCCCCTCCCCTCGACTAGCTTCTTCGGCCGATGTCCAGGCCGTCGGCAGACGGAACGCTTTGTCGAGGCCAATCTCACCAACGAGGGCAAGCGGGAACTTCTCCAAGCGCCTCCGGGTTTCCTCAAGGAACTCGGATAGTGGCTGTGGATCGCAAAGTCCTTTGCTGAATGAGGCATCTTTTGATGATGGCTTGGGTGCCAGGACTTGGTCATAGTACGCTATTTTGCCCTCGGGAGTACCATCATATATCGGGTTGGGGGTGGTATCGTCATATAGCTGATAAGAAAACCAGGGATGCCACCCAAAGGAGGGAATTATGTGGCCCTGACCCGCAGGTGCAATTGACGATGATGTCTTATCGTCTTGCACACCATGCTTGGACGCCACGTCGAAAACGAGCCCCTGGTCCTCGGATCGCGTGGCCATGACGGTCAGGACACGGGCTTTCATAGCAGGAATTGAATTTATAGACGCCATTGTGTCTGTCGGGTGGCAGTGGGCATCGAAAACTCCAGCATCCCATGGGAACGGCTCACGGGGATCCGCCGAGACATGGTGCGCCGAATTCTGCCCTGGGTCTTGCGGCGGTTCGGCTTCTCCTTCTGAATGTTGCAGACACATTTTTGGGCAATAAGCGGATGCTAACAAGGTGCTGGCGAAAACAGGCAGTGTTGATAGATGAGCAAGACTGTTGGCAGATTGGTTGACCAGGCATCAAATGCAAGCTATATTCGACTATCAAGCCAACCTAGCCGCCTCGCAGCCGAGTAGATCTCAATCCCGAGATCGGAAAAGACGAGAAGTGTAAGTCAAGTCTTAGCTAACTTAGGACCTTGCTAGGCTAGGTGGCGGCGACGGTATCCTGACGTTAGAGTAGTTGGCAGTGGTGAGCTGATGATTGGGGGCGAACGGGAAAAAGTAGGTACTTACTTAGACCTAAATGAATTATGAGAGCTATCATTGCAAGCACCGCCCTCCTCCTCACCGGCGATAATGAGATAAGTGGGGGAGCTGGGGCTGGGTATAAGAGGAATTACTTTGGTATGGGTTATTAATGAATACGTACAGTGAACCCCGCCAAATCCCACGCTGTTGTAGCTATTCTTCGACTAAGCCTTAAGGTAGACATTTCAATTAGTCTACCTAGGTAGTCTAGTGGGTACTAATGGAGTTACCTAACCGGTAGGTATGTCTTGCAGCTTCTTCCCAGAATGTCGCATGATAACAGCATGACCGGATCCGGGTTTTCGGCGCGCCAGGACTGGTAGTGGTTGGAATATGGAACATGTCAAACTCTCTTTAGGTAACTTTGTTGCAACCATCCCGGGGTTATCAGGGACTTCTGGTGAGGAAACCCTATCTCGGACGGTCTCATTCCTCTGTACACCAACCCTATTCCCGTCCGATCTACTTATATCCATCGAGATCCCCCCCACCTCCCTCCCTGTTCGATATCTTAGCAGCTCGTCTTGTGAAGCGCATCTGGCCGGCCGCCCGACACACCCACATCGCGACGACCATGTGAGGCGACCGACTCCTCGTTCGCAGATGCGCCCCCCCAGTCAGAGAACCCAGTATCTCAGGTTGCGCATGCGGCGCTATCCGTTCCAATGTTCTTCTTCAATCCTTTAAAGTTCTTCGCCCTCCCTTTCGTATTCCTCGCCGCGCTACCGCTGGCGCTGTGCGCCGGCTTCACCACCATCCTCGCTTTCCTCGTCCTCTTTCTCAGGCTGTTCCTTGTCTACTTTGACGTCGGCCTGGAGACGCTGCAGTACGTCTTGGTCGGCCATGCCACACAGACCGGCTACCTTGCAGTGAGCAATATCGGCCTTGTTTCCCACCGAGCACCGCGTTAACGCCAGGTTTTACAGTCACGCAGAACCGCGGGTATAGCACCCGACTCCTCGGTGGATCCAACCCCTATTTCCTCTCCTGCCGTCACTTCTTTCAGGCATCAGCGGCGTTCCAAACGGCATGGAAGCGGCGGTAGCGGATCGATCACGCCAGTCTCGGGGGCTGACAGGCTGTCCGTGGTCACCCCGAGCATTGGCCTGGAAAGGGATTTCGAGGGCATCGGTGGATGGAGGTTAGGGGATGCCGACGAACAACAGTGGTACAATCTGAACTCGCGCCTCGAGAACCCCTATCGGCGCCACAGCTTTCGATCACAGAGCGGTGGCCCTGTAATGTCTGTCCCGATTGGTTCCAGGACTATAGCGAAATTGGATACAGCGGCAGGTTCGCACAGCCCAGAGAGGCCGAAGCTGACCCCACCTCCAACCCGATCAAGCTCCAGAACACCAAAACCTCATGGGTTTACCAAGATGGATCAGGAGAGTTACTTTGCTGGATGACGGCGGAAACACCGACAAAAGCCAGCCATCTATGCCCAGGAGGAGAGCCACAGGAACTCTCAAAGAAGAAACATAATGAGCAGAAAAATCCGGCCATAGATGGGTGCTAGTCCCCAAAAGACAACAGCAACATAGGTTGGGGGGTGGGTGCGAATTGGCCTACAATGGCTATGAACGGTCGTGGCAAGCTCTGGGAAAGGCAGAAGAGGCATGACGAAAGGGGTTAGGGGCGTTGAACATTCGCTGCAGCATACTGAGGAAAATTTCCACACAAGGACATTATTAAACGTGGACCAAATATAATCTCTCGACACTTTTCAAGTACAACGACCCCGTAGAGTCAACAAACTGTCAAATAACTAGGTGGTATTCTAACGCCCTACGCCATCCCTTTTCCCAACATGAATCATTCAAGACTTCGTCTCGCACATGTAAAGCCGCCACCCGTGCCGCTCAAATCGTCTGCCAGAAGTAGTTGGCGTAGAAGAAGCGGGAGAATTTCTTGTCGATGTTGACCACATGCACGTCGCCCTTGCGGTCGTTCCTCACGATGGCCTTGCAGAACTCGCCGTCCTTCTCATCGCGCTCGACGTCGATGCCGAGGCTGCGGTACACGCTAAGTCGCAGTAGCACCTCGTCGTCGACGGGGTCCCGCCGCTTCGCCGCCTCGTCCGCCATGCCCTCGACGCCCTGCAGCTCCAGCTCCTGCAGCCGGCCGGCGAGGTCCGCCGCCTGCGACGACAGCCGCTCCGTCTCCATCTCCAGGTCGGACGTGGCCTTCGCGGTGCGGAACTTCTGCGTGTCGAGCCGGGCGATCTCGCTCGCGTGCGCCGAGGACGAGTGCGCGGCTGCCAGCTCCTCGTATTGCGCCTGTTGCGTGTTCAACTGCCGCGCGAGCCCTGCACTTCTTCGTTAGTCCTCTTTCTTTGCCCATTCTCTCCTGCGGTTCGGGTTGGCGTGGGCGATGTTGGCGCCTCCCCCTTTGAAACGTACTCTTTAGGGCGGTCTCGGCATCTCGAAGGCGTTTATCACGCTCCTGATCCAGCGAGGATATGTTGTTTTGTATGCGCGAGATGGCCAGCTTGTCAGGCGCTGTGTTGAAGTTGTTTATGGTATGGTGGATGAGCTGTGCGCGACCCATCAGTCAGCATTTCTGATTTCAACCCAACGGGTTCATGGTAGTCGCGTACTGTAGCAGGGGCCTCGTCGAGCAACATCGTGGCAGGACGTCGGGAGTGATCCGGGTGGTTATTGGTTATTCTATAATCGTCAAATAAGTAAATTGTATGTGATGTTCATGAATTCTGATTCTCGATTGACCAAGGTGAAGCGCTTGTCGCAGCCCCACTCTATCCAAAAGCAGTAATCAGCAAAACAACAGGTGGGTCCAATCACCAGGGCGATAAACACTGCACTAGGTAACGGGCCCCACCGATGCGTCATTGCATATTGGGTGCGGGTATCCACACTGTACGTACGGACATCCACACCTTGCTCGTGGCCTCCACCCGGCCTGACCTGGGCATAGACAAGCTCATGGCATGGGGCACTTTAGCTTCTGACTTCTGAGGATGCGTCGTACCTCGTCAATACGCAACTCCTAACAAGCGCGTGAACTTCCCCTGCAATCCGATTTCGACCTTCCGGCCGCATCCTTACCCTCGGACGACAGATTCCTGAGATTCCTGAGATTCCTGAGCTACAACTGTTCCGTGCGGCGTTGTCTTTGTCTGCTAGGCCACTTCGAAGAGCAGGGAATACCAACCTACGACTTCCACCTTGCCACCTGGATTTCACTGACCTGGTGGCCTTCTCCGCTCGCCTAGGACAAGATGACCGCGTTGCCACGTATGTACTGTTCAGAAGCACTACCTCGTGCACCATACTGACATGGCCCCCGTGCTCCAGATGCCGTCGATGCGGAGACGTGAGCTCCCACCTGAGACCCAAATCTCCCAGACTCCAACTAATTCCCGAACTAGTCCGCTGAGAGAAGAGGAATTGCAAGTTCTCCGAGCGCAGTATGAAAAGGAGGGTGATATGGTGGGCGTACAGACCAAGTTCAACTATGCTTGGGTATGAATCTCCAGTCCTAGATCCTAGATGGCGCAAAACAGGATGACCAGTGGACACACACTGACCTCGTTCCCGCGCACAGGGCCTTGTGAAGTCCAATTCCAGGAACAACCAGCAGACGGGCGTGCGTCTGCTATCCGAGATCTTCCGAGTCGCTCCAGAACGCCGCCGCGAGTGCCTATATTACCTCGCCCTGGGAAACTACAAGCTGGGCAACTATGGCGAAGCGAGACGGTACAACGACCTGCTTCTCGAGAAGGAGCCAGCGAACCTGCAAGCGGCCGACCTGCGCCGGCTGATCGACGACAAGGTGACGAAAGAAGGGCTGATGGGAGTTGCGATCATAAGTGGCGTGGCCATCGCTGCCGGCGTGGTCGGCGGCATTCTTTTCCGGGGCCGAAGACGGTGATGGGCGGACGGGGAGCGTGAATCTTGTGGATGAGCGTTGGCGGCTGCATTGGACTAAGGCGTTAAAACGGTTGGTATATCTTGGGAACAGTCTAATCCTCCTTGTCGCATCGCATATAATAAGCTCCCCTCCGCGGGCCGGCGCACACACCCGAGAGAGATTCTGGCACGGCGTAGGAAGACAAGCGTGAAGACAGCATTCTACCCAAGGTCAGCCACTACCTAAGGTACTATGGAGCGCGTACGTGCTGTGAGTCCAGCTGCCGCATTATGGGCAGGCTCTTGCCGTGGTAACGTGGTACCGGTGCTTCCCGAGCAGAGTGAATAGCATCATCAACTTTTAGGCTCTCTTCACGGAGCCCACAGCCCCACAAGACGATTCTTCTACTTATTGCCCATCATGGGTGGGACGCAGATGGACATGCCACTAAGTGTGCCATATAATGCAAGAAACATTTCAGCCCGAAGCAGCACGCCTGATAAAGAGCCCGGGGTAAGGTAGACAGTACTCGAGCATAATACGTAGTAACTGGGCGCCCAGACTCCCATATGCCTCAGGTACCTAACCTTGGGCAGTTTTAGCCACTTTGGGTTTACGAGGTACCTCTTAGAACTCTGTATACCCAGGCGAAAGCGGGTACTACCCCATGAACAAGAAGGTAGTACAAGTCCGCATTGCACTATGACTCTTTCCATTGCCCCGCGGAACCCAGAGGATGACGAAAGAAGGGATGATCTCTAGGTACCTACTTATCTCCCTACCAAGACGGCACTTAGGTACTGGTAATCAACTTGCCTTACCGCCTATTCCCTATTAACTACCTCTCCGTAGGCCCGCCTCTAACCTCGCTGGCACCCATCTAACGTGAACTATAGCTATAGCTACGTACCTAGTTATACCTAATTGTAGCCATACCCGTACCTCACTCGCTTCGCCGGTGGAATATGGGCTCTTGTTTCTATTGTTTCTGTCGTCTCTGTTGACGGCATCCCGATCACCAAATATCCTGAACCACCACGACTCGACCCGGCTGCGGCGCTTGGTTTCAGTGCGGCTGTGCCTACACAGTCAGGTACGTGCAGATAATCTCCCTCGCATATCGTGTATTTGATACATTGCGCCCGATCAGTCCCTCTTCGTCCCTCTTCGTCCCCGCCAAGGTTCTTCGCCTGAGCTGACTGAGTGACAATATGCGCAGAGAGCGCCGGGCCCAATCAGCCGCCATAGTAAGTCGGCTCGGCCCTGGATAGATATCCTGGGGGTCTCAAACCTACGCCTTGCTTAACATCTCCCACACACCCGTCTCTCCACGCCTGGGACCACCGGCTCGCCTTCAGCTGCTGTTGCCGCCGAACGCGGAAGATAGCCGCCAGGATAGATGGTACGTGGCTTCACCGCCTCACAAAGTACATATCGCCTTGTTTGGCGGTTCGTACCGCTCTTCTCTGTGCCGTTCCATGATTGCCAATTCACTTGCGATGCAGCACGGCGTGGGCTTGAACCCTCCTCTCCGTTTCCAGCCTGGTTTCGGCGTGTCATGCATGTCATACGCCACCTGTTCCTTGTACACTCACACGTACACATGGCAGAGGCCACGCTCTATAGACTCAAAGTTCAGCCCCGACTGACCGCGTTTCCAAACAGGTACCGCCCGACAATACAATTTTCCATCCCCGTGTGCTGTCAACCGTGTCACGGCCCATCCTCGACTTCTCCGCCCTAGGCTCATCAACCACCCACCATAGCCCTTCGACCCCTTGCGCTTTGCGACCGATATCGACTCCGAGGTTCAGCTGAGCAACAACCGCTCTGCGACCGGAATACTCCGCTACCCTGACCACATTTGGCAGTCCCCTAGGGGCCACATCGTACAACCTCAACAGCAATTCTCAACACAGCCTAGGGTCCCGTCGTCACTGTGGCTTTTCGGGCGTTGCGAACAGCTGGCCTAGCACTCGGCCTCGGCATTACCGCCCTCGCCGCTTATCAACAATCCAGGCAGGGCCAAATGGCATCCCGGGACGAGCACCTCGAACCAGCCGAGGGACGCGAGATAGTGTTTTGCCACAGTTGCAGGTATCAGTGGTATCGCGATGAACGCCGCAGCAGTCTTGCTTGTCCTGCCTGTCTATCAGATTTCACGGAGATCGTGCGTCGTGCTGCGCCCAAACGTGTACTATTTTTGCTAACGTGATGCTAGGTCACTCCGGAACAAGATCCTCGGGTAGACGACGGCTCAGCCGAGTCCGAACCGGATCCGCTCTTTCATCTTCATCATCACCACCATCGTCATGACTCCGAATCCGATCCGGAAGAGGGTAATATTGATGAACAACACTTTCATGCTCCCGGCGGATTTTTTGCCGGCCGCACGATTCACCGGTCACCCGAAACCTCGGGCTACAGCCGCAGAACACAAGTCAGCCCTGGAAGCAGCGACGATATAATTCGCAGATTCACTGAGATGATAGGGGACATTGGTGGTCCTGGCATGGTTGGCCGCTCTGGCCCTGAAACCCTATTCCACGATGATCAAGGTGGACCTCGCGTGACGTATAGAACGTTTCGCGGGCCGGGGTTCACCGGAGGCATGAGCAGCTTTACCATTACCACTGGATCCCCTGGACGACTTTCTGGTCCTGGGAGACCGGCCCCTCCGACAGGAGACGATGATCCTTTCCCAAGGTAATGATATTCAAGTCACAAGCTCCTTTGCGAAGTTTGGTGTCCTGAGGTACTAATTGAAGGTACAGAATTTTTGGCGAGATACTCCTAGGCACTTCCCCTATGCGGCGGGATGAGCAATCACCTCGCGACTCCGAGCCTAATCAAGAGAATGGCGGTCCTGGCCGTCCCATGGATATCGCGACCGTCCTGAACCAGCTTCTAATTTCTATTGTGAACCCTAATGCCGTCCATGGCGACGCTGTCTACTCACAGGAGGCATTAGATCGCATCATCACTAACCTCATGGAAGCCAATCCTCAATCCAATGCGCCACCCCCGGCAACCACCAATGCTATTGCATCGCTACCGAGGAGAAAGTTGGACGAAAAAATGCTGGGACCTGAGCTGAAAGGCGAGTGTACAATTTGCATCGATGAAGTAAAAGTGGGGGACGAAGTGATGGTTCTCCCATGCAAACACTGGTTTCACGAAGAATGCGCTGGTTTGTGGTTAAGGCAACACAATTCATGCCCAGTCTGCCGCGCTGCTATTGACGGCGCAGCTGCCGGCAAACCGCGCAACGAAGGCGCCGGATCACAAGAATCACCGGGGCCCTCTGGCCCGTCGTCGTCATCCGGCCAAACACCCGCCGAAAGAAGGAGGACGAACTTGCGGCAGAGAGGAGAGGAGAGGCTCGATTCCATACGCGGCTTGGCTACTCCGTACGACCGTCGACGCAACTCCGCCTCCCCTCCACATAGCGATTCCTCCGCGCAACGTTCGCCAAGGGTCAGGAGCCCTTCGCCGTCCAGCCGGGGATCCGCTCACGGAGAGCGAAGCCGCGACAATCGAGGCCCAACCAGCTCCGGACCTCTTAATTGGATTAGAGACCGATTTAGTGGAAGGTGATTTCCACAAAGATTCTGACCTAGATCGGGAGGGGGTGGAAACGAATAACAACTAGGCGCAGACTATTTATTACTTGGCTTCGGGAAAAGGAGAGGAGGCGCCTACCGAGTTGACCCTACGCTTGGGCGGACATGGTACGAGGTCACGGGGCTATAAAGTGGCATCGCCGTCAAACATTACGTCGACATTTGCAAATAGTGGTAGCATTGTCGCACTTAACCGCCACTGGAGATGAAGGCTCCAACAATGCCTTTTGGGATCTCTTTGTAATAGACACTTTGTGGGATACACCAATTAGGTATGAGCGGGCGGTTCAGAAGATGCGTTGCATGAAAACACGACGACGTCTCAATGAAAGTCCTATGCACTAGCTAGGTAGTGGAATACTACGCGAAACGACCGGTTCATGAATAAATCTCTAGTCTCTGCGCAGTTTTACAATGTGATGCGATAAAATACTTGACGTTGCAACGGGATTGTTTCTTATTGGGCTATGAAAATTAGACTTTGTTCCTCTTGCTTACTCTATTATCCATTATCCACAGGTATGTTAGGGTAGGCTGTCGCAGTACTGACGTGGATGTTGATGTGTTGTTAAAACTAACAATTCAAGTAGGTTGTTGGTGTATGTGGTGTGGTATATGTACCTGTACTTCCTCGTCGTTGAACAACCGGTGCGCATCGGCTTTTGTTCACATAGGTTATAGATAATGTTGTGTTTGATGTTAGCTCTAGTCTTTGTTTACGGCTCGTCAGCGCAGATACTATGGATCCTAGCTCGAATATTACCAAGTTGCCTTTTAATCGGTGTTTTGAGGTAGGCTGCCACGGCGACTTACACCCTTAACCGCTGTTCTCTGTCCTCCCCCTCCTCCTCCTCCTCCTCTTCTTCCTCTTCTTCGTGCCGATAAGTGTTTTCTCGCAATTAGTACTTAAAACTTGAAGACTGCCGTCGATGTTCTACCAAAAAGACAAACACAAAAGAAAGCCCTACAGAGGACGTCAGCTTCCTTCGGTCCTCTCACGCGCCAAACTGGAAGCAAGCCCGCGCCATGTCGCGATACTCGCTGTAATTCCCTTCGGCGCCGGCGGGTATCCGCCGGGCGCCATGCCCGAGAGGATCCCCGCCGGCATACAGGCTCCCGTCGCCGCCAAGGAAGACATACCCACCATTCTCCAAGCATCCAGACAGCCGCGCAACGAGGCCAAGGATGAGGACGGCGTCGGCGTCCTCGATGAAGCGGCTCGGCCGGGGATTTGGTAGGACATTGTGCTCTACGGTGGCGGCTAGGCCGCTATCGTCGGGTAGTGTCGACTCCCCCGCCGCCGTGTCCCTCCAGAGCGGCCGGGCCCGAAGGGCTTCGTGCCAGGCTTGCTTCGCCCGCTCGGCCTCGCGCCTCGCCTCTACTCTAGCGGCCGCGCGCCTCGCCTCCGCCTTGGCCGCCCGCGAGGCCTTCTCCGCCGCGCTCCCGAAGCGGACGATCTGGAGCGTCGCCGTCGCCGCTCTTTGGAGGAGCGATGGTCTCTTCTCGAGACGCTGTGCCGATTCCACACTGTCTAAGATGTCGCTGAAGGTTCGGGCCGGCCCGACGACGTCTGCGCGGGGGTTCGGTTGTGCATTTTTGCGTCTAAGCGGCATAATGAATTAGCTAACTAGGTAGGTAATGGCAACAGACCTTCGCCTTCCCCGTTGGTGTCTTTCACCTTTGTTTCTCTCTCTCTTTCAGGTGGTGAAGAATAGTCGTTGAAGGCAGTGGGGGACTGAAACAACGGCTTGGCGGCGCGTGCCATTTATTTTATGTATCCCTCAAAACTTTTGACAACTGCGTTGTAGTGATTCGACCATCGTTCCGTGGGTATATCTAGTTGAATGGCTGTCCCGCCTGGGATGATGAAAGAAACTGTTTGCGGAGAACGACGGTTTTGTTATTGGGTTTCGTTGGATTGAATAAGTATATCTGTTACACGTACACAAGCTGAGAAAGCTGAATAACTAAGCTGTGATGCTTAATATTATGGGTAGTTGAATATACGTAACGAGGGGTCTGTCTTGAGTTCTCATTGATGGTCTTAGACCCCCAACTTAGAAAGAAGTGTCTAGAGAGGCTATTCATAGGATTGTAACCCAGCGAAATCCTCCTGCGGAGGCAGGAAGGGTAGCTCTGTACAGGTGACATTGACACCATATTAGACTATTGCATCAATAGAAACCCTACCCCAAGCCTCCAATCTGAGCCCTTGTTACAATATCGCTTAGACTGTAGAAGCTATATCCGAGAGGGGTATTCTGTAGAAAGAGATTGTTTCTTAAACGTGAGACCGTTTAGTAAATCTCCTGCCATCTAAAGCCTAAATCTCTTTCTCTCATCTGCATTTGGTATAATAATTTTTTCTAGACCGAGGGGTTGGATATATAAATAGAATACTAATAAGTAGTAATACTCAAGAGGGTCTATTCTATTACGCAAACTAAATACGAAATACATAGCCCACGGCATACATACCATACTGTTATTTTAATGCCTAAGTAGTTGAGACTATCTCAGCTACGGTGTCAACCATAGACAAATAGGCTCTGTGTTGAGCTAAAGAGCTTCTGTGGCAGCAAAAATAACTATATCTTACGATGCCTGGGGACCCCTGAGAGTTCGGATGACTGTCTGTTAGAGGGTGCTGTTGATCTTAGTAAAACCTCGACGCTAAGAGACGGAAAGACGAAGCCGTCCGGTTGGCGGCGCATTCTAGGTATATGTATCTATATTCCTTTTATTCGAATACCTCTTTCGTCCTATAGTGATGACCTTGACCTGGCGTTGTATATAGGAACGCCCCCTATTTTAGCTTCAACGGTGTCCTTGCATTTCGACGTGACGACACCTTTGTTTGCATCCGCCCGAGCCTGTGTCCCGAGCCTGTAGCCTTTCATGGGCTAGCAGTAGTAATAATACATTTTATTCTGAACGCCCTTTCTATTTGTTTGACTAATCCTATCTTCGAGGCGCTACCAGTATCATCTGCTACCTTTCTCAACCACTAAACACGAGGATACATAGGAGAACAGGCTAATGTGAAGATAATTTTTATTTAGCAGTGTGTAATTATTTATTGTGGTAGGTTATGTATAGGTTAAGCTATGTTAACTACATCGACGTACGACCCCCGGCATTCGAGGTTGCCCTGTCATCTCAGAATGGAGAGCAACCTACTGTCCTTAATGACCTCGAGGCAATTCAGCTGATTAATTCCTGAAAATATTTTCCCCTTTCCCCTTTCCCCTTTCCCCCTTTTTTGCCCCTCATGCCCGAACCCCCGAGAACTGGGGTGGTCAGACTTGTGGAACGCCAATTATGGCAACAAGTGTCTTTCACCAGGATACTCGCATAACGGCGGCTTCTGTAGAGTCGTTTTGCCGTGCCGGTCTATCCAGTCCCTGGGCTGCGTAGCAGGCTTCGACAACGGACGCGTCGGCATGTCATACTCAAGTGACATATGTCAGATGTCAAGGGAGGTCGAGTCTGGATCATCGTCTTATTACAATCCAGCCATGCAACACCCAACTTAAGTTAGGCACGTCGGCGCAGCTCCGCCTGTGCTCATATGCATGCCATATCATTCTAGGTTTGTTACCGTGTGATGACAAAATACTGTACCCAAAAATACTCGAAGTGATTCGCTTCGAGGATAAGCTCATCAAGGATTGAAAAACTGCTGATGCTGATTTTTCACCCTGCTGGCCAATTACTTGATCTGATGCGGCGTCGGGCATCGGAGACGGGCAGTGTTTCGCGACGGTGTCTGCACGCTGCTTCGTTGGGATCTCGTCGTCCTCTGGATACGAGAAGCATATTATATAATGATTAGTCAACTCATCCAGGCAGCTCTACCGGTAAGTCGAGAAGAGCTTAGTTTCGCGAATCATTACCGTGGGACTACCCTATGCTTAACAGCACGCGGTCCTGTGGCTGGTTAGAGAGATGCTGGTTGGAAGAATGCAGGCCCGCGGGCTGAGTAATAGTTTGCGCGGAGCTCTGTTCATGCGGAGTCGCGGGGTGCCGCGATTGGACACGAGGCCAAAAAACAAGCTTCGTTTCCCCGTTGCGGTAAGCGGTGACTTCAGCCCTGCGCGCGCGCACGCCCTATCGTCACTCTGTGATTCGATAGTCCGACCGCCATCCCGCCCGCTGCAAGATGGCAGCGAGAGCAATCCCCTCCGAACCCGGCATGCGAAGAGGGAGAGGCGAGCCAGGAGCGCCCCCGGACCGAAAGCCGCGAAGGGCGACGGGGCTGACGCCATTCTGGTTGTCTGCAACGGATCCTCTGCTGGGGGACAGTATGTGCATATGCTGACAGGGGGCGGTAGCGTCGTCCCTCGAAGCCCTGTCTGCAGGTGGTTACTCAGCCATCTCGCCAATCGCCCGCGGGGCCTTGACGGACGACAGGTCGCCATGCCTGGCCATGTCCTCTGCCCGGATCGCCGTCAGTCGCCGCGCGCTGGGGAGGCAGTGTAGAGTGTAGATAGTACGGATACATGCTGTGTCTGTTTTGTATGCGCTATCATCAACCAAACTGGTACGCATGCCTACCTAGGTACTTACTATCGACGCCGCGACCCTGGTGCCGGAGATAGGATGAGGGCAGCATCGATGATACGCGTTGCGGTCCCTGACCGATGACTCGTCACACACAGCCTGCTCGACCGCGGGCGATGGTCCTCGATGGAGCGCCTGATGGGCCTCATGACCCTTGTTGCCACCGGGATATGTCTGCCCCCGACGCTTCCAGGTACAGGGTAGCATCGTGGTCTGCTCCCACCTCCGTACACAACTCTATTACGTATTACAAGTATGTCGATTGATGCTCAAATCTCATCGAGCGGGACGAGGGTTTTTGTTTCTCCCTCTTGTTTTTCTTTTCCCCCCCGGGGGGGCGTGGCTTACAGGAGCTGGGAGCCCTCCTGTTCCGGCCCCGGTTCGAGTCCTGCCAGACTTGTGAGATTCGGCACGGCGCATCCCGCACACGAGTGCAGGGACTGTGGCTGTAGACTGTAGTAGGCTGTACGTACTTGTACCTGTAGAACGGTACCGTCCGTCCTAGAGGGGCCTCACCAAACCAGTATAGGTAGCTGACAGAAGCTTAGACTGCCCGACTAGACTTGGATTGTCTTAGAGCGGCCGAGTACTCGGAGGGTGCTCTCGTAATTGTACATGGCATGCTCGGTGTTCGTCCACAGAGCATTCAACCATTACACATCTCTCTTTACCCAGGTACTTACATGGTAGTTAAGTATTTACCTGGGCAGCTACTTGTAAGTTCGTAGGCAACAAACAGTCAACCTTGTGAGTAGCTAACTACGTACTTACTCAAGTAGGTACTTACCTTTACAGCATGTGGTACTATACTTGTAGATAGTAACCAGAGGTAGGTATCTGATTACTGATGGTCCCGTGCGCTTTCCGGCGGCCTGACCCTCTCGCGTCCATCTCGAGCACGGGTCAGACAGATCCCTGGATCCCCTGGTGGCAGATCCTTGGTGGCAGTCTGGCAGAGGACAGAGCGCGCCGAGGACGAGCGACCGGTACCTAGGCAGGCAGGCAGCTGGCCGGCAAAGAGCTGCCGCGGCCGCTACCGCTACCACCGCTCCCGCTACCTCCTGCTACCGCTACTGCCCACCGGCACAAATACGAAATACAAGCAAGATACCGTCTCGGATGGGGTGGCAGCGAACGCGAACGGCCCTCCCTGGATCTGCCTTTCAGTACCTGCGTAGCAGGTTACTTACCCAGGTATATCATATCTGCTGCATCTCCAGTTTTCTCCAACCGACGGCCCTGGGCCTCCCCCTCTCGCGCCCGAACGCTTTTATACCCATCCCATCCTTTCCCCATCCCTCGCCCGATTCGCAAAGGGACCAGCATTCTCGCAACCCGCTCGCCCGTTATTCCCGGCCCGGCCAAGACCTTCGCGCCTCACCGGCCCTCGACTAGCTGTGGCCGTCCAGGATTGCGCCCAACACCCGCGCCGCGCCGTCGCCGCCGCAGCTCGTCCCCGGTGTCCGCCCGACCTGAAGCGACCCACGCCACACAGCTCCTCGTATGTCGGCCTCCCAATTCCCCCCGCCGCCGTCGTTGTCCTACAGCACCGGCCACGGCGCTGTCGGCACGCCCTCGGTCCATTCGCCCCCGGTCATCAGTCCCGATTCCGCCGCCGATTCCATTTACGCCTCGCCCGACTCGGGCCAGCCCTTCTACCTTGCCAAGTCCGAGCCCGAGGATGGGGCCAGCACCGGGAGCAGCGTGGCCGCTGGCCCATCTGCCGCCGAACCCCTGAAGAAGAAGCAGAAGCGCAACAAGCCCACGCTCTCATGCCATGAATGCGTCGAGCGCAAGACAAAGGTGAGTGTTTTTTTTCCCCCTCTCCCTCCCCGCCTTGCCCCCTTTCTTTTTTTTTCCTGCCCCCCCCCCCCCCTTGATTTATTATTGAACTGTCCTATTTCTACTTATTATTCTTTTTTTTTTTTTTTCCAAGCCTAACCCCCCACCCCCCCTATCCTCGGGCCTAAATAGTTCGTGCCACGCGACGCCCTCTTGTCCCCGGCTGCGAGCAACCTACTGCACCTAGTTCTGCCAGAGTGCTGGTGGAGCGTATTGCGTCAGTACGACGTGGTACTGATGCAAGCACCCATAGCTTACGAATGTCTATGTCCTCCCAAAGGCCAGCGAACGTCTGTTGGTGGCATATGGACGGTCATACACGTCGTTGGTGGTGCGATAGGACTGGCGGTTCAATATCGTCCGCTGTTGATTGTCGATGGCTACAACTAGCCCAATGGATGCTCGGAGACCGGGATGTTAACAGGTAGTTGGGCTCTAGTGTGACAGAGGTAGACCACATTGCTTAGCATGTAAGCCTCCGGGTCTCGCGCGGATCCCGTTCTTCCATTAAACAGTTACTGACGCCACCTATTGTTAGGCATAAAGCGCCAGACAGAATGTCGCTATGCACATGTCGCGAACCTCTTAGAGTGAGTTGGGAGTCTGTTTGGCCGCCGGCACCATCTGGTGCGCCTCGTCTGCCGTCGACTCTAATCTGACTTTATCTCATACAAGGGAGACGACACGATCTGCCACCAACGGCCGGAGGATGACGAAGCCGCCCAAGAAGAAGCTGTCGGTGAGCGGGATAAAGCCCGCCTTGCCAAACATAGCGGATCGAGGTATTCTCACTGGAGACACGGCGACGCGTGGGTCTGTCGCCTCGTCCACTGGTCTACTCTCTAACATACCTTTTTCGCATTCAACAGCCTCCAACGTGTTCGGTATTGGCTCGGAGCACCCATTTGCCAACTACTGGACATGCGAGGGCGGGCTCCCCGAGGTCATCGGGGTCCTACCGGACAAGTTGCAGGCCGACATCTTGTTAAGCCAGTACTTTGAATGCGTGGACCCCGTCTACCCCATGGTGCACAGTCAGAGCTTCTACGCCGAGTACGAGCGTTTCTGGTTGTTGAAAGCCTCGGGACAGAGCGATGCATCATTTGTAGCGCTTCTTTTCGTTATGCTTGCGTTGGGGACGCAGTTCGTCTCGACTACAAACCCCCAGGATCGCAAACAGACGGCTGAATTCTACGCCTCGGCGGGTAACCAGGCGTTGCGCATGAGCTCATACCTCAGTACTGCTTCAATACATTCAGTTCAAGCTATGGTCCTCCTCTGTTACTTTCTAATCAACGATAACCATGCGTCGGATGGTTGGGCCTTCGCAGGCATACTTATGCGCCAAGCTTACGCCATGGGCTTGCATAGGGACCCGAATATTGGTGTGTGAAATCACGACATGGATAAACAACAAGCTATTATAGTTATTAATGAACTGACTTCTGATAGTAACACCGGACGCTTCACCATTTGAGAAGCAACAAAGGCGGAAGCTATGGCAGGCGGTCCTACTCCAGGATACCTTCCTGACCGTGCTTCTCTCCCTCCCACCCAGTGCGACACACACAGATGTGAGGATAGACGATTTTACTGAGCACTCATACAGCGTTGCCCAATCAGACCCAACCGACACAGCCTATATCAAAGGATCGTGGATGCTGGCGAACCTAGTGCAGGAGACTATATGCAGCCCAAGGTCCCTTGACCTGCCCATATGCTCAACACAGCGGCAGAAATCGAAGCTCGTGGCCGACTTTCGCGCCGTTTACCGATCATTCCCTGATGTCTTCCGCTCATGGGACCAGGACAGCATCGCACAGCTTGCGAGCAGTAATAAGCGCGTTGTGCGACAGACGCTCTTCCTCAGCTCCAACTACTACCACAATCTCATGCTCGTACACGCCTCTGAGAGTCCCGACGTGCCTGTCAACATCCGCGGCACTCTCGAGGCTGCCCATGAGGCCATCACCGCCTTCTTCGTACTTTTTACGCTGTTCGACACCGAAGCGAGGGTTTGGTGGGTGTTCAACCACCGAGCGTTCCTCGAGGCCCTGTGCATAGGGGGCGTGCTGCGCGAAGCGGCCCGTGATCCAGCTACAGCTGAACAAATGACGCGAGATCCACTCTTCTCCAAGGCCAAGGCAGATATCAGTAAGCCTGACCCAGACAAATCCAGCTATAGACTTCTTCCATCTACAGCTCTGACCACGAATGGCTGCTGCTAACACGGTATAAATACATCACAGCACGCATGATCCAGGTAATGAAAATAATGAGCGATGGCGAGCACGGCTCTGAGGCGGCTCGAACAAGAGTCTCGGTTTTGAGCGAGTATCTATAAAGAAAGAGAGAGGCCTAGTTACTGTTAATCACGTCTTATTAGAAGGGGAAAGTACATATAGACCCGGAATTATTCGAATCAAACCCCCTTTTTAGCCTATCAAAGGAGCTGAACCTATACATTGATAGCTCTGTTCATCTAAACATGGGACAAGCATAATAAAGAGACGACAATGGTAGACATCTGAAACACGGATATGGTTCCCTCAAGTGAGCCTGGCACGATGCTCTAGGAGATTGTCGCGATTCTAGACCAGCGGCGGGAGCAGAAGCCATTGATATCACTTCCTGTCACTAACTTACAATATAGATGGCACTGTAGAACGGGTAGAAGACCTTAATTCTCAAAACTAACTGACTAGCTGACAGGCAGGCCTGCCTGATGAAATACACCTCTAACTACAAAGATACGCAGTTATCTTTGTACACCTGCAGACAGGCAACTACACACAAGATCATAGCTACATGCACCATCATTGACCAGAGCCTTCTGACGGCATGTCGCATGGGCGATAGGGACCTGAGATTGCAAGAAGAAGAAGAAGAAGAAGAAGAAGAAGAAGAAGAAGAAGAAGAAGAAGAAGAAGAAGAAGAAGAAGAAGAAGAAAGGCGAGCTGATCTCGAAAAGACGCTCACCGTTCTGTCGTTTTCTTCCTTTATCAATTCAATCCTAGAAGAGAGACGGCAAGTTGGATCGAGTACACATATACATATATACATACCTACGGAGAAAGATATTTCGGTATCTCTCTGCCACACACGCTTGTATAAACCCACCATACTAGGTAGAACCAATTAACTATACATCGACCCGGCTGCTGTTCTTGGCAGGGAAAGCCGGTTTCTTGTCAACTTGGGAATTGAGATTGGGTTCGCTACTTGTATTAGAGTAATCTTTGCACCGCAATATCTAACATCATAAGGGGTAGGTTGAAGAAGTCTGGGATGCAATTCTTCTCGGATCGCACTCTTGCTCGCAGGTTTTGTCGGTCCCTTCCTTGCCTTATTCCTGGCCGCATACATAGCAAGCATGATCTACGTATCGCTATCGCCAAACCGAGTACAATGAGACGAAAATCGCATCAAATCAAGGTCAACTGACAGGTACGACTAAATAGTAATATATATATATATATATATATATATATATATGTGTATGTGTGTGTGTGTGTGTGTGTGTTAAATAGAAATGGCGATCCACCCGTGGAGCGGGTGCTTGTCCCGTCATTTCTAGAATGTGTCCCTCCAACGCCTTGATTGATGATAATATGCAATTGTTGCGCCCACTATGCCAACTCGTAGTCAAAACCAGGCCTCTCTGACCAGGCTTCACGCCCAGCTAATGCAATAATGCCCAAATACTTTTTCCAGAATCCACCATATTCGAAGATAATGTCCAACTGTTCCAAGGTCGGTGAGGTGTAAGGTACTTATGTGGCATGAGCTAGGTAAGGGCCGCGTTGGGCCGCCAAAAGGGGGTCACTGGACCTTTGGCCCGGGGACAAATATATGCATGTTAAATCCAATTCGATAAGAAACTCCGGTACGATGCGACTCCTCGATATACAACGAGAATCATATGTTATGTGCAAAATGTCGTTTTATGTGTCCTATGTGTCGAGTTGAAACAGTCCAGGGATGCTTGCTGCTGCCATGGGCCGTCATTTTTCTCCTAGAATAGGGCGTCTCATCAGCCTCGTCGATCTGTAGACTGGTTTGAAATCGTCCATGTCTACGTCGATTCCTTCGTCGATTTCGAGCAGGCCCTCTCGAGCGGGAAGTTTGCTAGGAGTGAACGCACCGATATCCCTTCGCATTGTCGACGGGCGGAACGTCCGGGACTTTACCGGCACGATCTCCGGTGTTGCATCCCGCGCGGGTTCGGGTACCAGATCAGGTCGGGGTTTAGGTGTTTCATGGGTTAGTCCAGGCACCGATTGGTTATCGGACTTGGGCACCTCATGGGGTAATGTAGGTGCCGGTTGATTGTCAGGTCCGGATACCAAATCATGTCCGGATTCAAGCGTTGTGTCATGGTTGGCTTCATCTGCCGTATGATGCTTTGGTTCAGGCCGGGTTTCATTCTTGGCTTGCGGTGCTGCCTGGCGATCTTTCTCATTCAAAGCCGACTCCTTCACTTTCAGCAAATGATTCTTGATCTTCTCGATCTCATCGTTGCAGTCGCCGTCTCGAAGAAACTGATGCGCAGCACGCTCACACACCCCTTGAACATACTCGAGACCCTTGTCTAAGCCGTCCCATATGTCGCCTTTCTCATTGAAGACTCCCAGTCCGCCATTCAGAGCACTTGTTCTCATCCCTCTCCCAGGCATTAAATTGTAGGTTGGGTTCCTTAGGGTAGCCCCATAGGAGCGACTGTTCATGTACGGTAATCTTGCCTCCTCCGGGCCACGATGCCGACCATTGGCGGCAGGCAGAACAGGACAGGAAGCAATCAACTCATTTCCCAGTTTGAATTCGGCACCTTCATCGTCATTGTCGTCTTCGGGCATCTCGAGCTCGGCAAGCCGCCTGATGTGAGCTACCTTGGCAGCCATCTTGGCTTTGCGCATAAGATTGCGCTGAGCAGAGACAAATTTGACCAGCTCCTCGAAAAAGGACTGGACGTAGCTGTCGTAATAGACGATGACCATCTTCCGCGACCTGTATTTGGGCGTTGCTCCATCAGCGCTTACCATCGAATCCGTCTTCTGTCTTTTGCGAACAGTCGCACGAGCACGTCTCTGGGCAGTGGCTTTCAGTTCGTTGGCATGTCTGAGCAGCGATGACCCGGTCCATGGGTCGCTGGCAGGAGTCGACGGCGGTGGTGGGCCCGTGGAGCGGCGATGGGCGTCCGGGGTCTGAGGGGGGATGGTAGTGATTATGGGCGTCGGGGTTTGGTCTGTCGTCGCGTCTGGAGCCGGGAGTGCTGGGCCGTCATCCTGCGGCCTGAGAGACTCGGTCGAGCCAGTTCTGCGGATGGACCGGGCAGATGTTGATGGCGGCTGGGCGGCCGAGAACTTGGCCAGCTCCTGCTGCCGCTGCTCGATCTGGCTATTCAGCTCTTCCAAACGCTTCAACCACTCCGGCACGTTGGATATGACGCTGTCCAGCGGGTCCATCGCCATCTTGGACCAGGCTTCAATTGAGTCAAAGAAGGCGTCTCGGGATGTGACGAGAAATCGTGGAAGTGACGGTAAGAATCCTACGCTCGCATCTGGCCGGGGCGATGTTTCCAGGTGAGGGGGAGCCGTATCGGTATCGACGCGATCAGTTGTCTCGGATATTATAGACTATTCGGCATCTGAACGATCCGAGGCGAAGCAGAGGAGCAAGCGTCGGGAACAGGCGTTCGGCAATGCATCGACCATCCGGGGATATAAGTCTCCACGAGGGAGCTCTGCTCCGCAACTGGAAGCTGTAGGCTGGGCGAGGCCGGGTTCGAGGTTGAGGTCCGGGTAGAACCGAGAGAAATGGGGAGGAGCCGATCTGTGCAGCTCAGCTGTGCAGCTGCTCGGCCGAGTACGCATAGAAGGGCGAGACGTCAGAAGTGCCCTGCACGGCAGCGATGGTGAGGATGAACGGCGACGGCGATGGCGACGGCGACAGAAATGGCTGCAGGGAGGACGGAAGGAAGAGAGCGCGCGCGCGAGGGAGCGATGTGGAAGATGGAGATGGAAGCTGACGAGGGGGTCAGCGTACGTACAAGTACGAATGGTTGACACGGGCAGGATAGTGTGCGCGCGGCAACACCTGAATTGGAGCGAGTGAGCGAGCAGCAGCGGTACCGATGGTTGGCCGGGCGGAGGAAGACTGGTGATAGGGCACGGTAGGGGAGCTACCGGGTACGCTGCTGCTACCGTGTTGTCCAATATGCAGTACCAAGTGTAGGTACCAATACCAGCACGTAGTAGGTACTACTAGGCATGTACCTAGTATAGCATGTACACAGTAGACAGGATGACAGGGGAAGACGGGACTGGGGGAAGGAAAAACGATGGGCAATTAACTGCCCAATTAACAGCCCCCCCCCCAGGTGCAATGCTACCCATTTACTGTGCTGCGTAGGTACATACGTACTTACCTATAGTACGTAAGTACGTACATGCATACTTACCTGCCCAGGTGGTATGTACATAGTAGCACGTTAGATACTTTGGACACACAGGTACCGTGCTTCTCTGTGGTGCTACTGCTGCCACTGCTGCTGTATGCTCTGTTAGCATGGCGCCGAGCGTCTTGGACCACTAAAGCGGCAAAGCGTAGCGATACAGGGTCGGGGTTAGCGGATCCGCCCATGACCTTTTGTCCAGTCCCCTGTCAGACAGTTGGGCATCGCCCATGTCCCCCAATGTCCCCCTGTCCCCCTGTCCAATTCAACCCCAAGCCCTTCTAGCGCAGGGGGGCCCCCCTGTCCAGCCACACCGGGCCTAGCGGGCTTCTTGGCGCGTTACTTCAGAGGACAGAGGCGAGTCGTCATTGGCGTATGGGTCGTTGGTTTTTGGTTGGTTTGATCGCCGACTAATCTACAGGACGGGGGGGGGGGGGGGTCTCTGCTCTGTGTTGCCCGATCTGGTACGTACGGGTGATTTCCGTCGTCGTGCGTACATACATAGGTAGTAGTACATACCGTAGTAGTATGCTCGCACAATAGGCATGGGCTTTTGATGACAATGACGACGACTGGGTACTGCGCTGCGGGTGCTCATCTACACGCGTGATCGATTCATCAATTGGGTTTGCTCCATGTGCTCGCCTCCTTTCTCGTTCATATGAAGTGGTAACAGCACATGAAGTAAGTATGCATGGTAAGGGGACATACTTGTACATATATATAAAATACGTAGTAGGTAGGCTAGGTACGGACCGTACGGTGCTACTACAGGTAGGTAGTAAGATACGTACCGAATGCCGCGCCGTTTTGCGCAAAGAAAGCAAGCACCGGGTACTTCCCGCTACCGTAAGCCATGATGAACTGTGGATTATGGCCATCCCTGCACCGGCCGGATACCAAAATGTCAAGTTGCACGGCATCATCGACGGACACGCACGACCAACATCATATGACGGCTCTCTATATGCGAAATGATGACGTTGCCGAGGACTGCGAGCTGCTCACTGTAAATACTACCAGCACCGTACCTGGGTAGTAGTTCGTATTGGCCATGCTCGACTCTCGAACACCAATCACCTGGCGATGATGGCCTGACTGTATTACTTATTCAGGTACCTACCAAGCCTCGCACCTGTCAAGTACTACCTATCTATACCGGTACTATCTAGTTAGAGTTATCCAAGTTAAAAAGTAGGCAGCACGAGATGGCCATCTCTATACACCTCTACTTGTAGGTAGGTAGGTAGGTAGGTAGGTAGGTAGGTAGGTAGGTAGAGGTAGTTAGGTACGGTCCGTACGGAGTAGAGGAAAGCTACCTCTTGGTATGATGGGTGTTGCCGCCGGCAACCTGTAACGCCCGGACGCCTTCACCACGCCATGCTCCGGTAGTTATTTTAGCGCGTCAGATACCGGCACCTACAGGCTACGAGTATACCGAGTACACCTCGGAACTATCTATTTTCATAGAGGTACCTACAGAAGTAGGGGACCTGCCTTACAAGTTACGAGCGGTGGAAGTACAAGTAAGTGCAAGCGCCTAAGTTAGGTTAGTAAGTAGGTACCTACAGTAAGTAGTACAAGCCGGCTTTTGGATGAGGTTGGATGAGCATTCTAGAATAGGGCCGTTTCATGCCTTATCAAAAACGGCTACTACCTGATACCTATGTAGATCTACCATGACGGTCGTGCGCTGCATCGCCCATGTGCTATCACGATGATGTAGGTACGTATAGAGCATTCAGCACTCTCCAACTTCAAAGTTGTCCGTTGCTGTCCCCTGTCGGCGCCGGTTGCTGTCTCAGCCCCCTATATGCATACCTTGTACGTGCGCACATGCACATAGGTACTTGTACGTCTAACAGGCTTCAAGACGGTGCTCTCTACACGGCCGTCGCTCGAGGCCGTCACTCGAAGCCGTCACTCGAAGCTGGTACGAAGGAGGCTGTCGTGTCGCCTGTTGGCTGCCCACACAATTCGCGCATTGCATCCTATCGGCTCAGCATGATTCGTCTCGCGCGAAGCACCCACGCCGAGATGGTCGTGGTCCGATCGCCGTTGAGCGCAGCGGCCGTGGGAGCGGCCCTGTTCTCTCGCATTGACGCTGCGAACGATATGGGCGGTAGTCCTACTAGACTACGACATATGGACCATTGGCCGTAAACGGCATGTCAGTCCACAAAAAGAAAAAGCCACTGGCGATTGCTACTGGAGTGGGAACAGGACGCTTCCCCAAGCGAACCCGGGACCAAGACAGACACCACGACATGGCCACGACGGACCACGACAGCCAACCGTGATCGCGACGCCTGGGTAAGTTGGCTGGTTGCTTAGCCGCTGTCCCTCTGCCTGTCGTGAGTGGCCAATGGTGCCGGGTTACGGCGGCCTCACACCGTCGCACTGGCAAATGCACGACAGATTCGCCTCGAGACCTGCCGCTCTGCTCCACACGCTGCCGTTTAGTTGCGTAGTATCGCATTGCTAGCTGGTCTTGGAACCTCGAAAAAGGCCGCAGATACTGCTTTCAGAAGCTAGCCCGACTCTGGCCCGGACCTGTGAGGAGGGATCCTCGGAACAAGCTCGACATCACAGACCTATACGTACGCAGACGCAAGCGCAGATGCAGCTGCACTACGTACTATGTACTCACACACACATGCAAATCCTGAGCCGACACTGTTATCGTGACGGAGAGGACGCCCTCCCTAGCCATTGAAACCTCGAAAATGATAATACCAATACCAGAAACAGAAAAACAGAAAAGGCCGTGTCGCAATCTAGGCATGTGTTGTATAGAGAATCCGGCTGCGTGTGGAACCGCCACGAAGTGCAGTATCCTGCTATGTCCAATCCGTTATGACCGCCACTTCGCAACAAGACGCCTGAAGCATCGGCACCGACGACGTTTAACCCCGGCCACCAGCGGCGAAGTTTTCCAAGGTCGGGGTGGTCTGACGCTCGATGGTATCTACCGTCTCACCGATACTTGCTTGCTATTATCATTCCTTTTATTATTAACGGTATGAAAGGATGAATTTCCCGCCTCACCTTGCTAATTCCCCGCGCGCGTCCTTATGCACAATATCCGAGTCTAGCCCACATGGTATACGTGCGCACTTGGTCCTTTCGTGCATGGGCCAATTGTTACATAGTAGGTAGTACTCGTACGTACGCCTGCATACAATAGTACTACTACATGTTACTACATAGGTGGTACTGTCCTCGTACAGTGAGATAGCCTATATACGTACGTACAAGCAGGCACGTGCTCGTCGAACAGGCGGTGTCGAAAGCTTGTCGGTATCATCATAAGCGAAGGGGAGAGATCGTGACGGTTAGTATCTACCGTAGGCTGATTGGCCTACGCCGGGAAACAGCGAGGCTGCCACGTTTCCTATCTGATACATCGTATTTGCCTCTCCCGCGGCCGCCAAAGGGCGTTGCCGATTACCATTCGGTACGCCAGCACCACATACTGTTCCTCCAGTGGCGTACGGCTGGTCGGAAAGGCCCGCTACCCGTTGCTAGCTGTACTTGGTAGAGACGAGTGAAACCTTAAGTCGACATCGACGGTGATGACAGATCTGTCTTGGCAAAGGATTGCTCTACACGACTCGTGTGTGCCTGCATTCCTCGCGCCGCCTGAGTCAGATGAAACCGAGTCAGAAAGCTGCTAGGTAGTATATTGCCTCATTGCATATACTAGGTACTAGAACGGTACTAGAACGGTATGCATACTCGAGGTCCAAGAGCGCTGTGCCGCAATAAAGGAGTCGGTCCTATCTTGTGGCGCCGGGCCACTCCGTCCAGACAATTGAGCTTAACAGACTCTGCTTATAACGGGCATTAATCATGCCCTATCTACGCGTCCCAATGAGCCTCCGGGCTGCAGCTTCATCACATCAATTGCGGCAATGGCTCACCAACTGCGGCTGTCAGAGGCTACTACGGTACTCCTCTAACGTCTCACATTCGCCGCCAACAGCATAATCACGGGTGTTGGCTCCCATGGTGTACCGTAATGAGCGACCTATATTATGCGCACATATAAGTAGCTGCCGAAGCTACACCCGCAGCTCTCATTCATCACAGCACCACCAGAACCTGCCATCTCCCTAGAACCCGCCCGGGGCATCCCGTTTTCTGTCAGCCTGCCCGGCTGTTCTAGCGTTGCTCTTGTTTCATGAGACGGTGGTCGGGCACAGATCAACATTATCCAGCGCCAGTGAGGATCGCCCATCGGCCGCCTTAAAAGGCAGCCTGGCCCAGACTTCAAGGGATATTCGTGTTCAGGGACGGTAAGCGGTAAGTGCTGTACAGACATATTTGAAAAACCAGCGCCACACCACCGGGGGTGGGCGGGGTGAAACCGTCGAGCTCACATGATTTATTATTCTCCCTGGTCTACTAACAAGGAGGCAATTCGGGGCGGAAGTAGGGGAATCCGACATTAGTTGGTAATCATTTAACGGTTCAGCTACCAGTACAGAGCCAGGTTGGAGCCACCGGTCAAAATCCGCAGTTATTTCCAGCATCTCTTCCAAACATACCAGGTTCGTGCGACTCAAATTGGAATAACACTTGGACAGCTCAACCCAACTTGCACCCTAGGCCCGCTGATCACCCCCATGAAAGGGGTTCTAAACCAACTGCAAACCGACCCCAAAGAGAGTCATGGATCTAGGTAGTTCGGGCACACCACTACTTACCATTTAGTATTCTGGTTGCATCCAAGGGAGACACCGATTGCCAAGTGTCATTATTACAAGTCCTGCCGAGCCTGTTAGTGACAAGTAAGTTCTAGACAAGGAGGATCACTAGCGAGGGTGGACGACAATCCTGCTCGACGGTCAATCAGCCGTTCCAATTACCCAATCCCACATTAAATCTACTGGTGGTTTCAATGAAGAGAAACCTACTCAACGTTAGTAGTGTACGTACCTGTAGCGTACAGGCCACTCAAAATAGCACAGGGTTCGTGCTGCGGGTGCCAAGCAGATACCCATCGCCATAATGGGATAGCGAACAATTAACCGAAATACCCTGATTTTAATTCCAATACGACGTATACTTAGTTCCATACGAACCTCGTTTTACCTAGGTACCCATGGAATAAAATTCTCAGAAGCGTGCCAAGCACCGTGCCAGACAGAGAGGAGAGTGAAGACAGTCATCTCACAAGGCCCTGTCCTTGAACCCCTAGGTTTTCACGATGGTCAACTGCCCATACGCACTGCGCCCTACTTGCAGTTAAGCAAGATACGGGCGTAGTGCTTGTATACAAGACGTTCACTGATCGGACTTGATCGTGGTACCGTATGTAGATCATGGTAGCCCAAATCGGGGTTAGCCCTTGATCTTTGGTTTCTTGACTGGGGTGGGCGGATCGATGAGAGCGAACCCCCTCATCTCGGCTCCAAACCCCTCGAAAAAACTTCCACACGAGTAAGCGAAGACGTGACTGAATCCACCGGCATTTGTTAGGTGAGTGTGACGGAGATCGACGCGCATGGGAACCAGCCGGCCGCCCCAAACTTGTTTTATCTACAGACGGCGTGTGATACCTAGATAGCAGCAGGTATACCGTTATCATACTTGCCCAATTACACTATTCATACTAGGTATTCGCTGTGGTGAAGGACCGGGGGGAGAAAAACCAAGGATTCCTAGTTGTTGGCATAAGGGAGGGGGTCGATTTTTCGGATATGAAGACTCACTATCCAACTATGAATCTAACCTGTTGTGGTAGAGACCCCATCTCAACCATAGAATACCGCACTTCTAACCCAATTTGTATAGGACACCTGGGATATCCTTGTTTAGCTTTGGACATCCTTACTAAAGCAATACTTTAAATGATTGCCATGTCTGTTAAGGTTACCCTCTCATTTCTCTAAGTTGTACTTCCTTACCTATTTTGTATAGTTAAGTATAATGCTTAATAAAACAAAAAAAAATTCTCCTTAACTCATGTGCTTGCTTGTTTTCCTCCTTCTACACTACTCTCTCTATTGCGTTTCTTAGTATTTTTAGCTTTAATTAACCTTAATAAACCTACTCCCGTTTTTTTTATTAGGTATTATATAGTACGTATACTATATTTAAGTAAGGATCCTATATTTTAATTAGTAGCTTATATTAACAGCTATTATAAATTACAATATTATTTTATATAATATGCATTACTACTAAAACCATTAAAAACACTAATAATAGTAGTATTATATTTACTACTACTATTATTATTACTATTTGTTAAAGCCGGCCGTCTCCCCCCTTTATTTATACAGTTAACCACACGCTTAAAAAAATGCGTATTATTTATATATAACCTTAATTTCCCTACATTTTCTAAAGCTAATTATATATTTATAAATACTTTTAGTTTTAATAATTAAAACAGTTATTTATTTAAGCTTTATAAAGTTTATTATATACGGTTAATTAATTATTATAACTTTTAAGCACTTTAAAACTTATATAATAAAAAAAGAAAATATAAAAGGTATATTTTAATGCTTTATAACTACTTATTAATATAAATACTTTAAAGTAATGCTTAATTATATTAAAAAATATAAGTTTAAATTATAAATTATAAACTTAAATATTTTAGCTTTAAAGTAGTTTTTTAAAGTATTAAAAAAGTAAAATTCTTTAATAATAAATAAATAATAACTAATTAAATTCTATATTACTTAATTTATATAATAGCTTATTTTTCTTATTATTAATTAATTAATTATAAATAAATAATATATTATATATTAAAATATAGTATATTTTAATAATTAATTTACTAATTTTATAATACTTAAAACTACTATAGCTACTAATTCTTTAAAGCTTATAGTACTTTTAAAAAAAATCCACATTTATATTTCTTTAAATTATTTTTAATTATTACTTTATATATTACTTTATACACTATTTCAATTACTTTAATTAATTAAAAATACTTACATTATACGATTTTTATTAAAAAAATATAATTTTTGAACTTTTTAGATTTTAAATTATTAAATATGTTGGTGAGCTGTGTACAATATTGTACGGGGGTAAAACACACAAAAACAAGGTGAGATAAATGACTTTTGTTTATTGATTTATTTACTTTCTAAGTACGAAGGTGGAACCTTCGCACGCAGAATTCTCCTTTTAAGAAAGGAATTCTGCCGGCAAGTACCGCCTGCATAGCTAAGCCTAAGGCTTGGCTAAGCAGTAGTACAAAAGGGTATTGTACATTACATACAACTAATACCAATGTACCAACAAAATACTAATTTTTTAATATAAAATAGCTTAATTTTGAATTTTTAACAACTATACCGTTTTAACCTCCAATTAAAAACTAGTTTACTACTTTTTAAAAAAGCTTTAATATTTAGTAATTCTACGTATTTACTAAAAGCTATATTATTAAAAAAGCCAGCTTATTTAATAAAAAAAAAAGCAAATATACTAAATATATACTTAAATGTACTACTAAAGCTACAAAAGCTTTTATAGCTATTTAATATAAAGTTTTGTTAATAAAACGTAAATACAAATTTAAAAGTATAGTTAAACTATATAAAAATACTATAATTTAAATTTTTATAATTAAATATTTTAATTATAATTATAAGCTTTGCTTTACTACTTTAAAGTATAAAAAGCAAAAAATAACTTTAAAAGTTATTTTTACTATTAAAGTAAATATAAATAGCTTTACATTTTGTTGTTATATTTATTAAATTATTAAAACTTTATATTTAAATACTTTAATTATTAAAAGTAATATTAGTAATTATATAAGCCGGGTTAAACGTAAAGAAAAAAGTTTATATAATAACTATATATAAATTATAAAGCAATTATAAAATAATAACTTTTATTACTATATTAAATATTATAAAAAACATATATTTCAACTATTTTAAAGTTTTTTATAATATTTAAAAAAGTAGTAAAACTTATTTAAAGTAATATTATTAAATAATATATATAAAATATATAATTAATTATTTTTTTTTACAATAAACTTTTAGGATTTTAAATAATTTATTATATATTAACTATAATAACTAAGTTAATTTATTTAATAAGCCTTTTTTTAAAGTAGTAAGTATAACTTTAATTAATATTACATTTAATATAACTTTTGTTATTTTATTAAACAAAAAAAAAGCTTTATATAAATAAGTTTTTAATTAGCTTTATCACTTAGTTACTTTTTTTAGCTTTTTATTACTTTTAATAATTATTACTAATAAAATTAAAGCTTTTTATAAATTAGTTTTAGCTATATAACTTAATATATAACTATAGTTATATATATAATATATAATAAATAACATATATATTAGTATTTACAATTAATAAAAAGGTTTTAAACTTAAAAGCTTTATATTTTACAGTATATATAAATACTTAAGTAAACACTAAAAAAAGCCTAACTATATAAACAAAAAGGCTTTTAAAGCCTTATTATTACTACTATTATTTATAATTAAAAAAGCCTTTATTAAATATTAACGTTGTAAACGCCGCTTTATTTTAAAGCTTTTTACAATTAGCTATAATATTAATAGTATTTTAACTTTATAATATTATTTAAATAAGTTCTTGCTTTTTATAGCCGGTTATAACTAACTTTTAGTACTTTTTAAGCTATTATAATATAAAAACTAAAGCTTTACACTACTAAAATAACTTAATTACTAAATTTATTAACTAACTACGTATAATAGCTTATTTAAATAATATATATTAGTAATATTATTATTAATAAACTAATTATTATACTTATAAGTACTTTAATTATAAGGTTTAAAGTATATTATAAGTTAAAAGCTTATATATTAAACTAAAAACCTATTTTTAAAACGCTTAAACTAATAGTTTGTAATTATATAAAACAACTGTTTTATTTACTAACTTTAAAAAAGCTTAGTTTAACTAAAAGCAAGTTTATTAAACTAGTAAAACTTTAGTTAAATACTTAAAATCTATAATATTTACTAATTATATAGTTTTATTAAAAATCTTTTAATACATTTTAAAGCAAGTATATAACTAATACTAAGTAGCTATTTAAGCTTATTATAATAAAATAGAATTACTATATTATTTAAGTATATTTAGTTATTAATAAAGGATATTATGCCGTTACACTCTTTAAAAATATATATATATTGTTTTATAAGCTAATAATAAATGTAATATTTACGTATAGCCCGGTAAAGCCTTACAATTAACGGATTTTAATTATTACTAATAGCTTTAAGTAAATTTAACCTAGTTAAACCCCTTTTTACTAGTTAATAACTTCGTTACTAAGCTAAAGCTAGCTAAAAAGCCACGTAACTAACTAGCCAATACTGTTTTACGCTAGGTCCAAATTTTAAAAGCTTTTTTTAACTATAAAATAATACTTAAAGCAAAAAAAGTGCTTTATTAGTTTAAATATTGGTGTATTGGCATTGGTTATATATAATATACGATACTTTTTCGTACTACTGTTTAACTAAGCTTAAAGCTTAGCTAAACAAGCGGTATTTACTAGCAAAATTCCCTTTTTAAAAGGGGATTTCCTACACACGAAGGTTTTACCTTCGTACTTAAAAATAAAATAGAAATAGTTAGTTATACAATAGTATTACCTATTTTAGCGCCGCACTTAGCATTAAACATATAAACTTATTTCGTATATTATTAAACCAACATTAATTAATAAATTATATTATACGCAATACAATTATAAATTAGCAAAGGATAAAAACGAGTTAAACTTAAGTATAACAGAATTCCTATATTAAGCCTTTAAAACTATTATATAATTATATTTAAAAACTAATCGCACAATAAGTAACAAAAAAATCACCTTGTTTTCACGCAATTACAGTAACCCTTTTAACTAGCAAAAAACTTTTATAAAATTAAAAAGAAATAATAAGCAACTTTACTACTAATAATCCATTTATTACATATATTACATTTAAATATATATATTAACTAAAACACTATTAACTAAACTATTATATACAACTAAATAGCATATTTTTTATACAACCTTTTTATATATAAATTTATTATATATAAATTTATTGTACGTAATAACTAACTAAACTGCTAATAACTTAACAAAGTTAAATACTTAAAAATAATAACTTATATACAAATATATTAGCAAAAAAACCAAAATTTTATTAAATGTCGCACAACAGTATATTAATCTTAATACGTATAATAAAAAACCTTTTAATTTTAAAAATACAATAATAAACGAAATCAATTCGTACATTACATACTATATTAGCAAATACCGGTACAACATATATACACTAGCACAACTCCGAATAATATATATAAAAAACTTTAAAGAATAACAAAATACCAACTTTCGGATAGCTAATCGTACAATATACTAACTATTTCTAAAAACCCTAGAAAGCAATAAAGTATAACTTAAAACTATAGCTAATTACTTTACACAGCTAATACAAATCCTTTAAAAGAAATACACCCTTAACTAGCTAAACTAAAGAAAATTAAATACTTGCACAATAAATCAACCAACTCCCAATTCCCTTACCTCAAACCTGCAGCCTTACAAAACACTTAAACCGCAAGTACGTACAACATTTAAACTAATAATACAAAAAGCACCTTACTTTTATACACCAAATATTCTACCTACAATTAAACAACAACTTACGGCAAAATATATGCAACAACCAACTACACAAGGATTTTCAGTACAACCAGGCTATAAACCAAACTTCTAACCAATTCTTAAATACTTTATCTTTTATAATCCTTTAAAGCTTATACAACAACTATTTATCCTACGTATTACACCTAATTTAGCAAGTATTAATATATATATTAATTTTCTATTAACATATAAAGTATATAACAAGATTATACCTTTAAAAAAGTACACAACCTTTTAAAAAACTTAAAAAAAAAAGCAAAACTACTTTAAAAAACCTTACAACTTACTATACAATAAAGCAAAACTATTTATTAATATATATTAAAAACTTAAAATTACAGAAAACCAGTACTATATAGTATTCCCAACTATTTTTAAAAAATGTACAAAAAACTACTTTATTTACAATATTAGTTCTAATTACACGTAAAAACAAATCTATTATATAATAAATATATACTTTAATACAAATACAAACTATAACTATTATTAAACAAATTAAATAACTATTATATTTATATATATATAAAAAAAAAATCTAAATATAGCTTTATACAAAGTACTAAAGCTAATAATCAATAAATTAACAAAAGTATAATATATATTTAATATAAACTATTAAAACAAAATCCAATTAAATATAATAGTTATACAAGTATGCCAAAGTATTTCTAAGTTTATAATTATATTAGTACTTCAAAAACTAACATACAAAAGTTTTTTTACAAACTTTTATACGTACTTTTAAATCGCAGCTAATAATTAAAAAAAACCCTTTATATAATAAGTAAAAAATACCTATTATACTAATTAACAGTATATATAAAAAAATTATACAAACTATTATATAAAGTTTCTTTTAAAAAACACCAGTAAAAAACAATTTAAACAACAAAACTAACAAAGTATTACTTTTTTAAGCTTTTATATAAACAAGAAATACTTTATATATTATAAAAAGGAATACTAATCAACTAAACATACTTTAAAAAAAAAAGCTTATATAAAAAACCAATACTTTATTTTGCACAAAATTTACTTTAAATAAACCTTTTTACTTACTAAATTCTTAGCATACTTAACGAAATACAAAAAATATCCTAAATTAAACAAAAAAAAAAACCATTTTAAATATAAGTACAAAAAAACAACTGTTTAATTCTTAATAAATAATACATTTATACATTGTACAATAGGAAAAAATATTTAAAATTACACAACAATTAAATTATTAAATTAATTCCTACTTTATAACCATTATTATACAAAATATTAAAAAGAACTATAAAACACAAGTATATTAAGCTTTTTAATAGTAAGTAAAGCCCAACTAAAAGTGTACGTAAAGCTATACCCTTGTACTAAAATTAATTAAACTCCAAATACAGCTAAAGTTAGCTTTAAAAGCAGTAATACATATAAATTAATTAGTATAATACAACTTATAAACAACTTTAGTACAACAATTTACTATATTTTAAATACACTAATACTATTTTTATTCTCACTAAAAAACACTAATTAAGTAAAAGCCTATTTTAATAACACTTGGAATATAATTATATAATAAAATAAAAGTGTAATACTTATAATATATAAATAAAGCTACTTATTTTTTAACGTAGTACTATATAAAGTAATTACTTACTTTATAAAAACAGAACTTTAAAAACTATATAAGTAATTTAAACACTTTTGCACAAAAAAACTCCAGTAAATACTTAGTTATACAAAATATAAAACAAATTCAGTAATTTTAAAAAAAATCCAAAAGTTTTACTACTACTATTAATTATATAATAAAACACTAAGCAAATTTAAATTCATAATTAAAAACAACTATAACTTTAATTATAAAGTAATAATAAATATTATATAAATAAACGAACACTAAGTTCTTCACGTAATTAATATAGCAATATTATTTTAAGCTACTATATTCTTTAAATTAATATCTTTATACAATACTTAAAAAACATTATATAAATATTAAATCAATATATATTAAAAACCTTTAAATTACTTAATATACAATTTAAAAACTAATTTTATATTTAAAAAATTCTATAATTATATAAAAATAATAAAAATAATATACAAAAAAATGCTTATTAAAGCATATTAAATAATAAGCAAAATTAAAAAAATATATAAACTATTTAAATATATATATAATATTTTATATATAAAACTTAATTAATATACAAATAATAAAGCAATCCTTCAAATAGCTATTAAAGCATTAAACAATATAGTAAGCCTAAATAGCCTTATATTAACTTTACTTATTTTCAAAGCGTACCTACAAATTAACTAAAATTCACTTTTATTTTTAAATATTGTACAATATGTAAAAACTATTAATAAAGCTATGAAAATACTATATAAAAAATAAACCAAAGTTAAAATCAATTATATAATAAACTAAAGGAATAAACCAACATTATATAACGTTTTAATATTACTTTTTTAAAACAAAATACTTATTTGAAAAAAAAAAAAAAGCTAAAAAAAACTGTATAAAATTCAATTAATTAAAAAACAAAATATAATTATTAATTTAATTAATAAACCGATCAAATTCCGGTGTATATAAATTAAGCCTTATTATTACATAATAGAAGTATTAGCTAAAAAACCAAATCTAAAAGAAATACAGCTTATTTAACCAATTATTGCACAAAAAAAACATAAGCAACTATATAAAAAACCACAAGCTAAAACAACTTATATACAATAATTTAATTAACTTTTTTATATAATAAAAAAATAATAAGCTTTTAATTTAATAATCAAACTATATAAAAACAGTATAATTACAATACTTAATAAACCTTTTAAAAAATTAAATATAATAAAAATTAATAATTTATTTATATAAAAAGTATTTAAAATACTTAAGTATAATTTAAAACTATATATAAATATCCGGATTTTTAAATTACATTTTATATAAAAAATTAAAAAAAAAAACACTCAATTATATAAAAAATCAAAACTTATAATCCAAAAGCATAACAATACTAAAAAAAACATAGTTTTAACCTAATTACTAACAATTTAGCAAATAAATTAATAGTTATTACTAGCTTTAAAACTAACTTTTATATAAAATTACAATATATTAAACAAAATAAAAAATATTATACAAATATATACTTATTTAAAAAATAACTTTGTATAAATAATTTATATATAATTACTTAAAAAACTAAAAACCAAATACTTTAAAAGCATATTACTATAAATTATATAACCGTTATATAAACTAACGGAATTAAAACTTTATTAGTTTAAAATATATTATTAATACTACTAAAAGTAATTAAATATAAATATATTTATATATAACCTTTATTTACTAATAATTAAAAATCAATTATATAATTTTAAAATTATAAGTTTATAAATAAACAATATATTTAGCTTTATAACCTTAAGCTTTTTAACTAAAAAAAAAAAAAAACTATAGTAAATAAAGTTTTATATAAAACTAAAATAAACTTTATTATATAATAATTTAATTAAGTTTAACAATATATATATAATTATATATAAAAATAAAATTATTATTACTTAGAAAAAACAAGCTAAATAACTTACTAAAATCAACTTTTATATAAAAAACAATATATAATAATATATTTTTTAATATATATAAAGTATATATATTAATAGTATATATTAACTTAAAGTAATATATAATTTTTTTATAGTTATATAAGTAATAAATTTAATTTTATATAATATAAAAATCCTAAATAAAAAAATTAAATAATAAATAAAAAACGCAAAATATAACTTTTTATTTATTTTATTAAACTTTTTTTATATAAAACTATTTATTTTTATAAATAAATTATTTATAAATAATATAAACTTAATATTTTAACTAAAATTCCTTATTATATTAATAACTAAATTTTATATAAAAGGAAATCCAAAAACTTTAAACTTTAAAATTACTAAAAATATAATATATTAAAACTTAAGCAAATATAAATACGTTATATAAAGTATTTTAGTAAATAAATTATATAATATAATTAATAAATTTAATAATATTATTACTTTTTATATAATACTTTAAAAAATTATAATATTACTTTTTTTACTACTAATTTTTATAATAATATATACAAACTTAAAATCATTATATAACTATTTAATTAAATTAAAAATAATATAAAAAAAATAATTAATAATTAATATTATATTGCTTTATAAATTATATAAAAAAAAAGAAATTTTAAAAGTATAATAAATTAATAGTAAAAATAACTTAGTAAATATATTTACTAAACGTATTTTAAATACTACATTAAAAACACTAGTTTTAATTAATTAACTTACTATATAAGTTAAAACATTTATTAAATAATAAAAACATTATTATATAAAAGTAACTTTATTAGTAAATAAAATTCTATTATTTTCTTTAAATTTATTGTACAAAATTTCTTTAAGTATTATATAAAAAACAATAAAAAATAACAAAAAAAAAAGATTTTAATTTATACTTTAAAAAGTACTAGAATTACTATGTTTAAAAGCTTAACATATAAAACCCCTTTTTTTTTACTACTTTTATACTTAATTACAAATAAAGTAATAAACATTATATAAATACTAAATACATATAATATAAGCACCGCTTTAAAAACCAGGGATTTTTTAACATACCTTGAAAGGCGCACCGTTGTAGTAAGCGCAGCTACTTTATAAACCGTTCCAGCAAAGATAATTAGAAGCCCAACTATAACTTTGAACTAAAATAGCCCAAAAGTAGCTTTCCTAATAAATAAACTTAGTTTAAGTATTAGTAAGGTTATTAGTAGCCGAAACTTAGAAAAGAATATTATATAAGGAAGTAATAGCAATAATTCCTTTTTTTTCTTAATATACTAAATTAAATTAGTAATTATATAAAAAAAAAAGGGAATAAGAAAATATATACATTTATATAAAAGGATTATATAAAAGCTTAATAAGTTAAATACGCAATAAAAAAGCAGTAAACCTTTGTATAACCGTTGTTATTTAGTTTAATAAACTTTTTAAACTAAGAAACACTTTTAAAGGGCAAAAGTGTAAAGCGCGGGCGTATAGAAGCGTTAAAAGAGGAAAAAAAAAATATAGCGGCGGTAGCAAAAGCAATACTACTTTTATTATTACTACTACTGCAGCAGTAATAATAGTAGTAGTAAAAGAAATAGTAATAGTAATAACAATAATAATAGTAATGTACAACTACTACTTTTACTACTGTTATTACGGCTATTATTACTATTATTATTACTATTATTGTTAATAGCAGCGGCAAAATCTTTTATAGTATAAAAAAGAAAAAAAGAAAAAGGAAAAAAAAAAAAAGTAAATTACATATAATAAAGAAAAAAGCATAATTATGTACAGCAAATATAATATACACTTTTTTTCCTTTTTACGTATTATAAATATAGTATATACCTTTTTACTACGTATAAAAGCCTTATATATAAGGAAGTACATAGGTTATTTTTATATTTAGAATTCCAGCTACTAAATACAACTTTTTTTAAAGTATAAGTAATAGTATAATAAGTAAGCCGTTATATATACTTTAAATAAAAATAGTTTTATAAATAGCGTTTTAAATAATTTTTTTTAAAAGTAATTAAATTAAAAGCCATTTATTCAAACTTATATAAAGTCCTTTTTTTTAATTATTTTTACTTTTTAAATAAATGTTGTATAAAAAAGCATTACAACTAAAAAGAAAAAAAAGCCAGTATTAATACATTAATATTAGTTGTATATAATGTACAATACTTTTTTATACTACTGTTTAACTAAACTTAAAGCTTAGCTAAATAAACGGTATTTACTAACAAAATTCCCTTTTTAAAAAGGGATTTCCTACATATAAAGGTTTTACTTTCGTACTTAGAAATAAAATAAAAATAGTTAGTTATACAATAGTATTACTTATTTTAGCGCCGTATTTAACGTTAAACATACGGACTTGTTTTGTATATTGCCGAACTAACATTAAAAAATTATTACAAAAAAGCCTTACTAATTTAAAAAAGCTATAACCAACACTACTACTGCTGCCACTAGTTAAATCAAACTTAATTAAAAAGCTATAGTATTAAAAACTACAACGCTATTAATAGCTACTTACAGCGCTAACAATAGCTTTACAAAGGTTTTAAGTGGCTTTTTTAACTTTAGAAACGTTAAAAAACAATTGTAATAGGTCGCAAAGGGCTTTAAAGCCTTATAAAAAAGGGTTAAAAAGCTTTAAAAACTTTACAAGTCGTTATTTCAACTTATAAATAGTAGTATTTTTTAGTATATTTAGTAAATAAATAAATTAGCAAGTACTTTTTATTAATTAAAGTAATAACTTATTTAATTAAGTTTTTTAACTTTAAATACGTTTTTTATACTAATTAAATAGTAATTTATTGCTTTTAAGCTTTTTAAACACAAAAAAAAGTTTAACTTAAGTATTTTTTTAAAGGTGTATATATATAGCTATTTTAAAACAAAAGATTACTTAAAGCAACTTTTATTTAAGTATAAACCACTGCTAATCTGTTGTACTTACAAGTGCTGTTTAATTAGCTAACGTAGCTAAGGATCCCGACTAATAGTTCTGATCCTTCCGACCAAATACAAGGATATCCCAGGTGTCCTATACAAATTAGGTTAGAAGTGCGGTATTCTATGGTTAAGATGGGGTCTCTACCACAACAGGTTAGATTCATAGTTGGATAGTGAGTCTTCCTATCCGAGAAATCGACCCCATAAGGGAGCCTCTCCGCCCGCGTTCGTTCCATTTCCTGAACCCCACATGATCCGGGAAAACACGAATCACGGGTCCGTCATTCATTGCCCTGGAACGCGCGTGAGTGGCAGGGGATAAAGGAGCGAACTCTCCTGTTGCAACACATAGCCCGATAGATATCGCCAACGTTGGCAATATGAACGATGCGCTGAACCTGATGGTCGCTAGGCGACCTGATGGAGGGAGGCCTGGGCTTCAAGTACCACGACGACGTAGACGACTTACTACGTAGGTACTGAACAAGCACGGAGGGTTCGCTCTTCGTTCTCACAGAGTCCTCCGTACTTTGTGTTCATCAGAATACCCACTGGGTACTGCGTATCAACCAGCGCCACACCGGCCGGGCTGTCCACACACCTACCTACTCGGGCCATCTTCCGCCGGGGATGGGGGGAAAATGAAAATGACAGGCCACGATGGAAGGCTTCGAGAAAACGACACGGCCCCAGCACGGTGGCAGCACCATTGCCGGAGCTACCGACCGCGCCGCCGCGTCACAGTGTGTAAGCCTGCACGTGTACGTATGATGATTTGCGGCAAGGATCCCTGCTGAAGTTTCGTTGCCCGTAGCGTACAGTGCATCTTCATCTGCATGCATGATCGAGCCCCAACGGCCCAACTGTGCTTGCTACGTAGTACTATAGTACCTTCGAGCTTTTTTTTTTTGTCTCGTCCGGACACGGCGGAACAGACTCACGGCCCATGGTGATAGTATATTATGCCATCTAACCACCTGGCAATAGAGCGAGCCTGCGACACATCAATGGTGATGGCATACGCAATCAAAACAACATATAAAACACTCCCACAACAGGCGAACCCGCACTCTATCCCATACCTAGAGGGGTGTCATTGGCGTGACCAGCGGTTTATGCGCTCATCTAAAAGGGGGGGGGCAGGATCTATTTCTGGCTCTGGCGTACAATGACGGTAGCGGATATGTAGATTAGATGGGCTGGTATATGGGAAGGTAGTAGATAGGGGCCACATTGGTGCTTGGATTAACGAGGAACTTCGTAATGTGCAGACGCTTCAATTTGACAAAAAAAAGGAAAAAACCTACATCGTGCATCCAACGGGAAACGAGGCTCGAGAGAGAGACCGGCCCGCAACACAGAAACAACCCCGAACGCACAGGGTTCCCTTCCCTGGTGCGGCTGAACACGTGTTATGCCTGTTTGTCCCGTTTGTGCAGAACATCCGTCCGTCTGCACCATACCATACCACACCACACCACACCACACCACAATTACATCACGCATGCCCGGCGGACGGTAGGTAGGTAGGGGATGGGCAGGCCGGGTGGACTGGGTTGGGCTGGGTAGCGGCAAGCAGTGTTATGCGGCGGAATGCATCCATTCTCCTCACAGGAAGAATGTGCCGAAGCCACTCCCGACCGCCCCTAGACAACGAGACTCGCTCGACTCGTATCCCAGGGCTGGGGGGGGGGCATCGATATACCGGTAGGTAGGTCGGCCCGTACCGTACCTGAGGCGGTCTGCGTGACGCGCATCCACTCAGCCAGCCAGGGCAACTCACTGGCAACCCTCGCTCCGCGATCGAAACACGGTGAAGGAGGCAGCTGCAAGTGGCCAATGCGCAACGCACCTGAGTAGGGACTCGAAGCGATGAATTCCCAGCCAGGACGATAAAACAGTCTCCAGCCGGGCTAAGAGAGCTTTGGCCTGCCGGCACGATACGCACTTGGTACATACGAAAACCTCTACAGTGACTCGTGAGTGACTGCTCACGGCGCTTCGCAATCAATCTTACGTACCAATGAACGGATGGGATAGACGGACGGGTGGTCATGTGCTCACCGGATCACAGATACTACTGCCTCTGTACATACATGCATCCGCACAATGTCCGCCCGGGTATCGGTCCGTCTCGGGCCAATGTGGGCCAGGCCCCTGAATGCTCTCTCCTTCCCTCTCTCTGTGTGCGTGTGTGCGCGTCTCCAGCTGACCATATATCGCCCATGCACGTACGTACGTATGCCGTATCGTCCCCCGCACGGTAATGTCTTCTAGGAAAAGGTTAGCCAACCAGCCAGCCAGTCCCAGGGGGGCAGCCAACAAGGCTCCACGACTCATGGAGAAAGAAAGAAAGCAAGTGCATCTATTTACCCAGCAGCACCAACCCGCCTTCACCAGCGTGGATTGTTTCGTTCTGCTTTCATTTGGGGGGGGGGGGGGGGGGGGTTTGTTTTTTTTGTTAACCAAGGGACGGACTGGTGGATGGAAACGCCCCACCAAAAAATTTATATAAACGACGGGTGTTTAGCGAGATTATTGCTGCCGGCC